>CM075494.1:23092500-23455000 GCA_037950675.1 Hypophthalmichthys molitrix
TATGTATGTATATATATATATATATATATATATATATATATATATATATATGTGTGTGTGTGTGTGTGTATATATAAATATATATATATATATATATATATATATATATATATATATATATATATATATTTATATATAGTTTGTTTTCAGACTGGCAACGCACTTGAAAATTTTTTTATAATTTGATACCTGCCCCAAAAGGAATTAATTATGTCCATTATAACTGTACTAGAGAGATTTTACAGATCATACAGCAGAGCACCCTAGCGCTCGTGATCATAACAGCAAGTCGCATGAATTGCGTCACTGAAAGGCTGGGCTGATCTCTCACTTCCTGGTTATTGCGGCTCTGTGTTTCATATATTGATTTGGAATGAAAACAGTTTCCCGTAACTGGGTTACATCGGTGCATGTAGCGCTTAGTCTTATTGGGCTTCCGTACCCTGCTGGTACAAGTGGAATCTGGTATGTAAATTATAATTATTATTTAAATAAAATTAATTTAAATTCTGAAGCTGTAGTTGTGATACATGGTTGACAGACAGGTCTATTATCGACAGCTTTTCCTCTTCTTAATAATGCACGTTCTCTGTAGTTTGTCTTAAATTAATAGTTTCTTTAAACCAATTTTCAGCAGGAAGAACGCCATTAGCAGCATTTCCAGTCTCTGTTCATCAACATCTGTCTACATGTCTCCTTCCGCGCACATTAAGGCTCGTTGTCCAGTATATACTGGCTCAGACACCAGCCGCTTTCCTGTCCCAGACGACAAAGTTGACTGGGAGACAGACTGGCCCCAGTACAAGCCTGTTAACTATACGGCCCCTACTGTGCTGAAAAAGCCTGTTTGGGCTGACCCAGAGATTGGGTGAGTAACAACATATGTAAAACACAACATTGTTTAATGTAAATATTTAATTATATTTTATATATTTTAGAAATTTTAAATCCATTTAAAAAAAAAATCTATTAAAATTCAATCCAAAACGTCACTGCAAATTTCCCTTACTGATTTAAAAATGCACAAGAGAATGATAGTGGTTAAAATTAAAATGGTATATTTGATAATGTTTTGAAATATATGTGTGAAAATTTCTTTTAATTCATTTAGATTATTTACACTTCCTTTAGTGCATTTTCCCCACAGTTCAATTCCCTGGATGGATCTGTGGACAGGAGAAGCCACGAGGGCCCATACCGTATCCAGAATGGAAATCCACTGTGAGTAAAAGTCAAGTCACCTTCATTTATATAGCACTTGTATCATAGCGGTTTCAATGTAATAAACAGGAAAATAACAGATTTAAAGATGCAAACAAATTCTGCTGTAAAGCAGCTCTACTGAAGACAATAGTGTCATTATTCAGCGCAAGTCAGTTCAGAGTTGATTCAATCCAGTTCAATAACTGTGTGAAGTTTATCAATTATAAAATGAGTTCAGTTCAGCTATAAGCAGCTCCACAGAAGACACTAGTGTAGTTATTCAGCTTGAGTCATTTAAAAGTTGATTCAATCCAGTTCAAAAACTGTCGATGTTGCAAAATTCATCAGTTATAAAATGAAGAGATTTAAAACATTAAAACACAAAGTCATCAAAAAATGTAAATATTTGTCATATTTACAAGGCTTGATTTCCTGCTTATTAATGTCTACTCAGTAATCCACATGGAAGAACTGGACTCCAGGGCAGAGGATTACTAGGAAGGTGGGGTCCAAATCACGCTGCTGATCCAGTAGTTACCAGGTATGTGTGTCATAATAAATGGCATAATCAGCCTTTCAACTGCAACCTCTGTCCCATTCAACTGGTTTAACAATTCCATGCATGCAAGGTATTTTGTGTTCAATGTGTCGGAGTTCACATGCTTAAAACAATCACCCATTCCCGTTTCTTGTGGCTTCATACAGGTGGAAAAGGGACTCGACAGGACAACGTGTCCACCACACTAACTCACAACTACCCATACTGCAATTTGTGTCCATCAAAAGGTTGGACTGCGGCGAATGGGCCATCCCAGGGGTGAGTATAAATTGCGATGCTTGTTTATGTAAACATTTATCTATTATATATTTTTAACAGGGACCATCTCAAACAACAAATTTTGAGTCAAGTTTTCAGTTATTTTGAGTGTGGAGTGATTTTAAAGCTTGTTTAAAATTCATTCTGCGAATATGCTAACATATGGTTATAATCTTTGTTGTTATGTGTTCAGGGTATGGTGGACCCCGGAGAGCGCGTTTCTCAAACATTGCAGCGTGAATTCTCAGAAGAGGCAATGAACTCACTGCAGGCATCTCCAAGTGACAGGGAGAATATCCAAAAGAGAATCACTGAGCTTTTCAACTCAGAAGGTCTTCAGGTAAGACCTTGCCCTTATGTGTGATTTTCAGTGTCTAAAGGTGCAGTCACATTAGCGAAATGTCACGAGAAACAAGCTCCATTGTCAATAGTGTAGTGATGCATGAATGACAGCTCACAATGAACAATGTGACCGTACCTTGAGCGATGCAGTGCTATATAATACAGCAACATTTTTTTCTATAGGTGTATAAAGGTTATGTAGATGATCCAAGAAACACAGATAATGCTTGGATGGAGACAGTTGCAGTCAATTTCCATGATGAATCAGGTAAAATCTTTATATTGATGAAACACTTCAATATAATATTCTGAATGTATCTTTTCAAGTGAAGTACATTGTTCTACCCCACAAGTTTAAATCATTTTTTTCCATCTAGGCAATAGTGTAAGTGAGCTTCCATTGCAAGCAGGCGATGATGCTGGTCAAGTGAGTTGGATTGATATCGACTCCTCCCTGGCCCTTTATGCGAATCACTTGCATTTCCTGGAGACAGTTGCTAAGAAAAGGAGTGCCCACTGGTAACAGAAAATTGTTGAAACAATGCTTTTCTGCTGTGACACGAATGAATGGAAATCTAATTTAACTGAATCATAAGAAGAAGCTTGGATACATAATTCAAATGGAAACTAGGAAAATCAGTTCTGGTGCTGGTACATATTAATACGGAGTGTGACCGTTTTGCCACAACACTGCCAAAACTTGCATTCCAATATACTAAAGGTTAACCTCATTTATCGGTGCACTTTCTTAATATCCAGTATAAAGCATGGCAACTGAAAATGAAGGCTTACTAATTATTTAAGTTATTTTTGTTACACTGAACTGAACACTATTATCTTTATAAGAACTTGGTCAGCTTATGCATGACTGTGTCTGTAATAGCCAAAGGAATAAACAATCTCATACTGTACACTTACTCTGTGTTGATTTTACTATTAAAGGGATCTTCCTGGTTCAATACAATTTTCATAAAAAAATGAGTTCCTGCATTGCCTTTCAACAGATTTGACGTCATCAGTAATGCCGATATGTAAAAGCAGGGGAAAATAATTTCATGATGTTGGTTTTAACCTTACAAAAATTGCCAGGTATGTCCTCTGAGCGACTAAGCCATGTTGACATCACTAATTATATTATAGTCTCTTTCTCTTTAAGTTTGTATGCTGCACAGTAATTTGCTCTCCAAATCTCAACAGTATTCACTGTCTAGGGTAACAAAATTCCTAGATTAGAGGACAGAGTTGTTGATGAGATTGAAAGATGTGCCTCTAAGATTTTTATCATGGCTAGTTTTAAATGATTCAGTGGTGACAAAATCATGGCTTTGATGATAGCCTTTTTTGCCATCTGGTTGACTGAGGCACATATGATGGGATCTGTCAAATAAATGTTAGTTGTAAGCGGTCCATTTCAGTGATAATTGATCTAATTAAGAAAGAAGAATCATCTAGCTTTAAGTGGATATAAGGAGATAAGGATATAATGGCGATATTATAGGTGATAAGATGGACATAAAAAAAAAAAAAAGTGTCCCATCACACCACAAGCTGCACATCAAGTATTGTCCCGTTTCTCCTCACACATCTTTGGTCCATTTAAGTTGGCCACTTGGTTCATAGTGAGATGAAAAACTTCAAGTCACCAGTCGGCAAATTAAAATGGTTACTTAAACAATACCAAACATCTTGATTAGACCTGGTCTAATCAATAGGAATAAACTTAATCTTGATTTCAGAAATTCTACAATCACAATATGTTGGACATTATTTTATATTTCAATGTCAAAAGTTTGGACACGGTAAGATTTTTAATGTTTTTAAAAGAAGTTTCGTCTGCTCACCAAGGCTGCATTTATTTAATTAAAAATACAGTAAAAACAGTAATATTGTGAAATATTATAACAATTTAAAATAACTTTTCTGTTTGAATATATTTTATATAGTAATTTATTCCTGTTATCAAAGCTGAATTTTCAGCATCATTACTCCAGTCTTCAGTGTCACATGATCCTTCAGAAATCATTCTAATATGATGATCTGTTGCTCAAGAAACATTTATTATCAATGTTGAAAACAGTTGTGTACTTTTTTTCAGGATTCCTTGATGAATAGAAAGTTCAGAAGATCAGCATTTATCTGAAATACAAAGCTTTTGTAACATTATACACTACCGTTAAAAAGTTTGGGGTCAGTAAGAATTTTTATGAAAAGAAATTAAAGAATTTAATACTTTTATTCAGCAAGGATGCATTAAATCGATCAAAAGTGACAGTAAAGACATTTATAATGTTACAAAAGATTATATTTCAAATAAATGCTGTTCTTTTGAACTTTCTATTCATCAAAGAATCCTGAAAAAAAAATATTGTACACAAATATTTTGTACAGTTGTACACAATAAATGTTTCTTAAGCATCAAATCATCATATTTGAATGATTTCTGAAGGATCATGTGACACTGAAGACTGGAGTAATGATGCTGAAAATTCAGCTTTGATCACAAGAATAAATTACTTTATAAAATGCATTCAAACAGAAAACAGTTATTTTAAATTGTAATAATATTTCACAATATTACTGTTTTTACTGTATTTTTAATTAAATAAATGCAGCCTTGGTGAGCAGACGAAACTTCTTTTAAAAACCTTAACGATTACAAACTTTTGACTGGTAGTGTGTGTATACATATATATATATTTTTTTTAAATTTATTTTTCTTAAATGTGTGTGCATCAATGAGATTCCTTTACTATTTGAAACCCCGGACTCAAAATATACAATGTAGTAACTCAAACAAGTTTTTACCAAGCACCTGAAAGTTGATGAGTTATCTTTTGTGTATGATCTTTTCTTTGACATCATGATTTATTGCTTACATCAAAAGCTTCTTTCACAGTCTGATTCAAGATTCTGTAATTCTTCAGGTGCGAATACAAATATTTTGATCGAATCTAATTAGAAATATGCAACAATGGCTATATAAATACAAGAAGCAACATATTAAAAACTAACCACAAGTTCATGGATATGCTCATTTCTGTACAGATTTATATATGCAAATATATAAACCTACTCATTTTATTCTTTTTGTTGGCAAAAATATCACCAGTTTGAAAATACAAAACTACCACATAATTGGGGACAGTCAAAACAGTTTCAAATACATTTTACAAGATGTAAGAAAAAAAGTTTGTAACAAGGAAGGAATATGAGAAACAGGCAGTAAATGCTGGTCCATTCACAGAAGTACTGATGTTGTGCAGATAAAAGTTGGCCAGCATAAAAAAAGCATTAAAAAAAAAAAAAAAAAGTCAGTCCATACAGGTGTTGTTTCTGATGCTTCCAAATTTCCTCCTGGACTGGAAAGTCAAAGGAAGTAGTCAGCCACAGGTTTCTTAGAGGGGAGGCCTCTGGTTTCCTGAGGTGCAGCTTCAAATATGATAAACTCTTTCTGGAGATGCTCATCAAGCTCCAAAATGGCTGCCACATTACCACACCTAAGACAATATTACAAAAGAGGGAAATAAATAAAACAGTTCCTGGTGAGACATCTAATATAGGGTTGTCAATAGTACAGACTTCGGTACTGAAATTTTACAAATGTAACAATACCAGCATTTTGAGGCCAATCACAGACATATCTGTTGAGCAAGTGAATAAAATGGCCAATCAGAAGAATCCGCTCAACAGCGCTCAAAATGCTAGAGGGAAATGCCGGTATCGTCACATTTTTAATATTTCGGTACCGAAGTCAGTACTTTTGACAACACTAATCTAATAGAAGCTGTAAATTAAGTAATACAAACCAGCATGCTTATAATATTGCTTACATCTAAATAATAATTTGCACACACAAGTAATGGAACCACTGTAAGACAGAAAAACACCACACCTATAACAGTAGTTTGGCGCAGACCACACCGTTAACACGGTCTCATTGAAATGCCACTTGTAGCCCTCCATCACCAGCTGATGAGCTCTGCAGATCATGCTGATATCATTGGCAGCATTAAACTGCGCCACCACATCACTGCCAAACAGATATCCAGCTCCTCTCGGACTCACACCCCACCCTGTGGTGTCTAGAAACAAGAAAGGGAGCAGACAATCTTAGGTCTTTAGGTCAACATATTGAAGGTCTTTCCTTTATGTTGCATTATATTACTCTCACCCTCAGGGTCAGACCACAGTAGGTCACACATGGGTCCATCATGAGGAACTTCCTGTTTTCTGTCAATAGTTCTGATCTGATCCAAAGTTTGAATAGATGGAGAAAGCCCACCATGCACACAAAATATCTGGGGAGCAAAAATAGTATATATACAGTACCATTCAAAAGTTAGGGGTCAGTCATTTTTTTTAAAGAAATCAATACTTTTATTCAGCAAGGATGGATTAAATTGATCAAAAGTGACAAAAATAGTTTTAACACTGATAAAAAAAAAATTTCCCTTTCAAATAAGTGCCGTTTCTTTTTAAACCTATTCAAAGAATCCTGAAAACTGGAGTAATGAGTAACTGGACTGGAGTAATAACTGCCATTACAGGAATAATTTACATTTTAAAATAGAACATTACTTTAAATTGGAATATGAAATATTATTCCAATTTGTTTTACTGTATTTTGGATCAAACAAATGCAGCCTTGGTGAGTAGACTTTTCCCAAAAAAAAAAAAAAAACCCTGAATTTTTGCATTTAACCCATCCAAGTTAGTGAACACACACCCAGAGCAGTAGGCAGCCATTCACTGTGGCCCCAGAGAGCTATTCTTGACCAAATAACTTTTGTAACTATAATAAGGATTACTGTATATTTGATTTATATAATGAAGGATATATTTTACATTTGATAACTTTATTTCCATCCCTGAAAACTACTGTTAGGCCTACCAGAAAAGCACTATTTATATATGCATCTTTGTTCTGTTGAATTTATGTTGGCCTATTAAATGTTAAATGTCCAATCCATGCTCATTAGAAATTATTTGATGATGCAGCAATAAACTAGCTAGTATACCTTAATACATGCACTTTAATTTTAAAGAATATCAAAACACAATTGACAAATGACAATTTCAAATAAGACAGCAAGTGACAAATATTAGTATCGGCCAATAGTTGTTTCTTAAAATCAGTATATACACATACATACACACACACACGTAGAAGTAATAGAAGTGGACAGATGCTGAAATATATGAGGACTTACCTTGCCATCAACAATGGCTGAGAGGGATAGGTAGTCAAATATCTCTGTGCAGTACCTCCAGACTGTAACAGAGCCATATTTTCTAAGACACTCGTCATAAAAGCCATACACTTGCGTGATTTGCCTTGACTCGTGATTCCCTCTGATCAGCGTTATTCGGTCAGGGTATCGCACCTGAAGGCATAAATATAAAGAGCTGAGAATAAGAACAGACTACAGAGAGTAAAACGACTTTAATGCAGCTATAACATTACAAAACATACAAGATTAACTTCTAGACAGATGTTGCACCTTTAATGCTAGCAGCAATAGAAAAGTCTCCACACTATAGAACCCTCTGTCCACAAAGTCTCCCATGAAGAGGTAGTTTGTCTCTGGCACTTCACCCCCCACCTGAAAACCCAGAGGACAACAATCAGAATCAAAAAGACAAAGCACAATGCATTGTTTTTTTGTTTTTTTTTTAAACTGATCTACCAAGAACAATACAAATTTGAAAGTAAATGAATTGTGAATTCAATGAATGGCATGTTGTATTCTCAATTACTTACCCTGAATAGCTCCTTTAAATCATAAAATTGCCCATGTATATCTCCACACACCTGCAAACAAAATGGTGGGTTGGTTTAAATTGCATAATCCTATAAAAAGTTAGTTATAGAGTAAATTTATAAAGAAATGCTCACTGTGACAGGAGAATCTACCCTCTGAACATTACTCTCCTCCACAAGAATCTCCCTGTAGAGCAAAACAATGACACTTGCAACATTAATTCAGAGTCAACTCTATACGGATATACCACTTAAGAACAATCAGCATAAATCACTAGATGCACATGGGTTGTGCAAAGCTTTGCAAAAAAACTAATAAGTCATTCATGATGAGATATTCATGTGTAGGAATTACCTCGCTTTGGCACACAGTGCCTTGACTTCATTTTCCTTGATAAGCTCACAACGTCGGAGTTGCTCGATCTGTCTGTCCAAGTCAATGACGTCGCCCATGATGACACACATGCATACACTCCCAGAAACACTCCTCAATGTGAGGCTGATTAAAACTTGGTTACTGGCTCTCCAGTCCTCTGTTAGTCTCACAGAGACCACAAACACACTCACCCTCCTGAGAAAATAAGAGACTATGAGGACATAAACATAATTACACACACTGAGATGATCCTGAAAGATGCCAAGATAACAAAAGCTAAACAATCACATGTATGATTGGAAATCATTGGAAGTCTTTTAGTGAATTTCAGTGAGTTTAATAATAACATACAGTTGCATCCAAGGATTTCTACATTCATATTTTATATTGTTTTATTTATAAATGCAATGTTTTTAATATACAGAACACTTTTTTACGGTTACTTAAAAACTACACTTTAATTGCGTGGTAAGAGTATTAGTTAATTATGCATTATTATCATCATCATTTAAAATAATACTAAAATTCATAACATGACTTTAAGTCTAAAATAAATGAAACAAATCTGGCTTCCTAACAAATGCAAACAAATTAAACTTTGAATTCTTTTTTTCTTACATGTATACGAGCCCTTTGCAATTGAGTTTTTAAACGAGTATCTTGCCTTTTTTGTTGTTCAAAAATTAGCATTTTTAATACATTTGCAAAGCCTGGTCTACAAAAAATAGTGTACAGACAAAGCAGTTAGCGTTAAAATTAGTCATGCTCTGCTGTGTTTGTTTGAGTTTTCTGTTAAAATAAGAAATGCATAAGAATAATGCATATAAAATACCTTGGACTTTGGGTTAAATTCGTTTAGGCATCCGTCGTTTCTTTTGTAGACGGTAAAAAAGTTGGAAAAGCGCCGTATGTAAGTAAGTGTGACCGCCGCATCAACAAGCCCGCAGGAAGCGCTCGACTAGTCTTTCAAAATAAAGGTGCCGATCACCTGTTCTACATGACAACTTACATTAATTGCTCTTATTAATGACATATATTTAATTTATATATATTCAAAAATATAAAAAGAGAGAGAGAGGGAATACCCTTGATCTGACAAAAAATACTAAGATACAGCATGTTAGTGTTTTGTCATAATACACATATACGTTTAAACATTAAATGTGGGATATGTGAGGATATAAGACATGATTTAACCCATAGTTAAAGTTTATTACATTTAAAGGGACAATATAACTAGCTATATTAATGGAAATTATATAAAGAAAGACCTTTTTGTTCTTGTGGCAAACCTTTCCCAGATGCTATTTTGAAATCGAATGTCGTTTGAAAACGCGCTTTTTCCTGTTTGAGAATGTATGACGACACCAACTGTGATTGGCCGAACCGGCGCGGCGAAAGACATCCATGATATTTGGCGCCATTTGTCGAAAACAATTCAACTACATTAAAACCTACAATATTACAGAATATGGGCTATAATCATTAGCGTCTAATGTACTTCTAATTTTAGAGATTTACACGTAAGGCGGATTTCGGGTTGGTTAGTACCACATGATATGTTTGTTTTTCGCCGGTTTGGGAATGTATATCGATGTTTGGGAAATGTGTATATAGATAGTCTTTGTGTTTATTTAGACTCGTGGTTGTATTCATAGTTTATGCACTGTGAACTGTAATTTTGGAGTATGTATCAACGTATCACTGAAGGGAGAAAAAGAACCGGTGAGTGTCTACAATCTTTATGTATTTTCTACACACACATAGTTGACAGGTAAACATTTAATATGCAATTATGGAGGCATCGTTTATTCAAACTGTAACTAGCTGCTTATGAATTATGAAATTATGCAAACTTATATGTTATGAATATGTTTAAATATATACTTTGATTCACGTGGCTTTGTGTTGAGTATTTGTCTTTAAATTCTTCTAAAAATCTTGGTTTTGTCTGTTAAATCCATACAGATTTTTAGTTTGGGGGTGAAACAATGGCTGGTGCCGTTGCTATGGCAGCTGTCATGGAGGATTTTGAGGGTCAGGTATGTGTCATAAAAAGTTGATATGCTGATATGACACTGATTTTACATTCAAAAGACACTGAATGGTTTTTAACACTTGACCTTATTGCTCTGTTTTTCCAGCCATGCAAGAAATTGAGGAAGGATGGCGACGCACCATCTGTCAAAACTATTACTAATTACTTTATGCCCAAGCCAGTGGAGAAACCGTTCTCACCTCCTCGGTCTAACAACATCATGGACTACTTTAAGAGAACCTCGCCAGCGCAAGAAATAAAAAGCTGCTTTCAGGTAGCTAAAGAGAACTCCCCGCAAACTTCAGAGCAAACAAGTCAAGAAGTCCCTGGAAAACCTATAAGAGGACAGGGGCAGAAGCGAACTAGGAAGGTCAAGGACAACAAGAAGTCCAAAGAGGAGGATGCACAGATGGTCACAGATGATGTTGTCTTGATAGAGAGTCCCAGTGAATCAGCTGTAAAGGAAAGTGACACTGCTGCTGTTCCAGCTCAAACCTGTCATGATGTCTTCTCCAATAAAGAAAGTGTCATGAGGAAAAACACCACGGAGGCTGATCCAAATGTCCTGACGGTTAAGAATTCTGGGGAAAGTTCTGAACAAAACTCATCTGTAAATCAAAGCAGGAAGAAAGATTGTGGGAACAGAAAATCTGCCTTGAGGAGAAACCGAAAGGCGAAAGGGGGCAGTGAAGAGACTAAGGAATGTGATGCTGATGCTCAAGAGCCTGTATGTGATGATAAATTGGAGGAAAGTGCGGACAAGAAAAGTAGCACTGTCACAATCTCATTTAAAGACTTCCTACAAAATCAGAGCCAAGAGCAGGAGGAGAGCAATGCGATTCCCAAGACTGACACTGCTGAGATGTCAAATGAAGGCAACGCCTGTAATGGTCAGAGTGATTCTGTAATCGGTCCTCTGCAGGTGTCACCCCGAACTCTGACAATCCAAGCTGAGGTGCATCCAATTTCCCCAGATCATCATGAGTCTGTCAAAGCCTCCAAGGAGTTAAAAGTCGCATCCATTTTTAGTAGAAATAAAAAAAGCCAATCAAACGAAGACAAGAGTTTGTCTGTTCCTATCTCAGAGGTTAAACTGGACATATTGCCTGACCTCAAAAGGAAGTCTAACGTTGTTGTTCTTGAGGAAGATCTTGAACTTGATGTGATGGAGTCCAGCTCGAATCCTCCTAAAAGCACCGAGGCGGAGAGAAAGCAGTTTATGAATGCCTTTAAGCAGCCTAGTCTTGATGGATTTAAAAGCAAAACCAACAAGGGTCAAAGCAAGCAGAACCAGGTTCAAGAGAAGGATCCAGAGACAACAGACAAGAAACATGAAGAAAAATCTCTTGAAAACAAACCCGAAACCAGCTCTGAGCAGAATGAAGAACAGAAGAGCTGTCCTGGTGACAAAAATAAGCAAGTTAGGAAGGCTGGGAAAAAGGGACAAGCTAAGAAAACTGAAGATGCACAAGCTACAACTCCGAAACCTGAAGAACCCCCCACAGACACGGAGGTCGACAGCGAGAGTAGGCCAGCTGATAATAACAACAGTGGACAGGCTGTCAGAGAGCTGAGGAGGTCAACCAGAGAGCTTTCACGTAGACAATCAGCCGCTGCGCTCAATAATGTGCTGCGGAAGAAAGAGACGCAAGAGAACACTGTGAAAGATGACGAGACCCAAAATACACCCTCACCTTCTTTGGCCTCCACCCCAAAATCTCACAGGCCCAAAAGGGGCATTTATAGAGCTGAAATGCTCTACCCACCAGACATGAAAGGCAGCCCGATCAGGTGAAATTAACTTTTTAATTTCTTAGAATCTCCTTTAATTTTTTCTTGTATTGTTTGTCTCATGTATTTGAAATTTTGTTGGATAGGATGAGAATCTCCAGGGTATTTCCATCTTCTGCTACAAAAGCTGGTGATTTTGAAATTTCAAGTCCTCTCTCCACACAGGTAACTAACATTTATGCTTTATGCATGTTGCGAAAAATAATGCTATATAATATTTTAAACATTATTATTATTATTTAATATTTATATTTTTTGTTTATAAAAAGTGTTGTTTTTATAAAAAATCTATACAACAGGCATTTATCACACTTCTGCATTCGAAAAGCAGAAACTTAAAATAGTAGCATAAAAACATTTCCGCTGCAGCCTGTATCAATGGCACGGGATTGTTGTGATTTATTTATGTCGGTCAGCACAGCACAGTTAAATTCAGCACAGATACTTCTTCTAAAGACACCATCCTCAGTTTACAATCATTATTTGAGTATTGTGAAACAAAGAAAAAAGGCGTCATAATATTTCAGACAATTTAAAGGGGAGCGCGCAAGCCATACTGTAACCTATGTGTATGTGCAGTACTTCAGAGTCTGATCAGTAAGTCTAAATAAACAGTTTTAAAAATTGACGTTTATTGTTAATTTAAACTAATCCCCGGTTTCACAGACAAGGCTTAAGCTATTCCTAGACTAAAATGCATGTTTGAGCTATTTTAACTGAAAGCAACTTGTACTGGCATCTCTTAAAATATGTCAGTGCCATTGTTTTGTCTCAACATTACTGGTGTGCATCTTTTTTTCTAATGTACATTTATAAAAGCTACTTAAATATCCTAATTGGCCTAACCCTGGCTTAGTGTAAGCCCTGTCTGTGAAACCAGGCCTAAGTTAGTTTATTTTTCTTCTTAAAACTGGCGTCCATCCATTGACAACAATGTAGGCGGAAATTCGTTTACACTACTTATCGGAGCTGGATGTGACGACACACGGACAGTGATAAAGGCCTATAATTTATTAAAATAATGTATACATAGAATAAATTATTTCATAATTATTGTCATTGGCAGATGTTTTAAGATTGTAGATAACTCACAAAAACTCTTATTTGTTAGGAATTAAATGCAGTTAAAAAGAGAAAACAAGCTAGAAAGCTGGTGCAGAAAGCCAAAGCTCTTCAGCAAAGTAAAAAGGACACTAATAAGGAGAAAGACACTGTACGACGCTCTACAAGAAGCAAAGAGTCCAGCGTAAATTACTGTGAAGATGAGGTGAGTGGATGCGTCTTAAGTAAACAGGTGTAAATGTTTTATACTTGCAATAAATTCTGCTAATAATTGCTCAATTTATTCTCTTGTTTATATTAACGTTGCTTTTTAGGACTCTGTAGTTTTTTTGGATGAAAGCGAAAGCACTCCAGTCACCTCACAGGAAAGTGACAAAAGCCAAAAGCTTCGTAGTTTGAATGAGGTTTTGGGTAAAAATACAACTCAAAACAAAACATCCAAGACTCCTGCAGGTAACTTACAGTGACACAAATAAGTCAATGGCTGCTTTAATATCTGATTTTTTTTTTTTTTTGCGAGCATGGAAATTGCATTCGAATAAATAAAATAATGCATTCATGTCTATCTTTTTCAGCTTCTAAATTGGCTCCTCTGTTTGTTGACAAGAAAGCCCAGAGACTGTCTGTTGTCATCTCCATCTTTGACGACAGCAGGTATTACACTAATAAAAACAGATTGTACTTGAATTGGCAAATTGTCTTATGCTCTTATTTTCTCATTTGTATAAAAAATCTAATAAATGCCTGTTCCTAAACTCAACCCTGTCAGTCGAGAGGCATCCGAGAACTCGCAAGATGATGAACAGTTCAGAGCAAAGAGAGAGTTTCTGAAGAGTGGCCTCCCGGAGTCTTTTAAAAAACAGATCGCAAAAACAGCAGCCAGCCGAGAGGCTTACAGTCAGGCCTGTGCTTCCTTCCAGACAGTGGTGCATGTTCAGCAGAGGGCTGCAGGTAAGCTGACAGGTGTTCTCTTGGTTAGAACATACAATGATTTTAGTGTGTGTGTGTTTGAGACTAATGTGTTCATTACTTTCCATGTCAGAATGTTCTGTTTGGAACCTCCAGTGGCCTACAAATCCCTTCCTTATTTGCTTAAAGGAGTCCTATAATTTACCATCTGTACAATTGATGTCTTTGGAGAAGTCTTTAGGTTATACTACAGTTCCTGCTAAGAGAGCATTTTGCCAGAAGGTTGGTAATCTTTTGGTGAAAAATTATTAGATTTAAGTGTTTTACATTGTTTTTTATTAAAAAGGCAGAATATTTCATTGTTTGTTTAAATAAGCTACTGTTCAAAAGTTTAGGGTCAGCAAGAGTTTTTCTTTTTAAAGAATAATTTCATTGAGCAAGGACGCATAAATAAAATATATTTATAATGTTACAAAAGAATTGTCTCAAATAAATGCTGTTCTTTCGAAGTTTTTAATAATCAAAGCATCAAAAACAAAAGTATCATGGTTTCCTCAAAAATATTAAGCAGCACAACTGTTTTCAACATTGATAATAATAATAAATGTTTCTTGAGCACAAAATCAGCATATTAGAATGATTTTTGAAAGATCATGTGACACTGAAGACTGAAAATTCAGCGTTGCCATCACAGGAATAGATTTAAAATATTTTAAAATTAATATAAAGTTATTTTAAACTGTAATGATATTTCATTATATCACTGTTTTTACTGTATAGTTAATCAAATAAATGCAGCCTTGGTGAGCAAAGGATACTTTATTTACGCATCCTGTATTTATGTACAGCAACAAATTTAACTTGTTTTTTTTTTATTGTTTAGGTTTCTTACTGTCGGAAGTCAGAGTTTTCTGAGCCAATCAGACAGCATCTTTTGGAGGAGATGAGAATCTCCAATCCCTCCTTCCCTCATCAACGTTTCTTTATGCGGTTCGTTAAGAGACGTGAAGACTACATCCTCCAAGCCTCTGCCTCAGGTGACTGAAGAATACAATTAATAATTTTGTTTTTGTTTGTTGTTTGTTGTTTTTTTTTGCCCACAGGAAGATTTAATACTTAGACAGAAATGTATTTATAATAATACATGTAATCCAGAATTATTCACACATTCTTTGCATATGACTTTTTATATGATTATTCGTAGAACCTGAAGGTGAGTCTAAGATGTCCTGCCCTGCTGGATCATCTGATGGCGTTGGAAGGAAACGGAAGCGTGTAGATGGAGAGACAACGGGCAAAGTGGGTAAAAAACCAAAGGCCAGTCACTCAGAAGGGGATGTCATAGTGATTGAAGAAAGTCCACCATCAGGAGGTCAGGCAGCACAGAATGTCTCTGACACAGTGCCGTCTGGCAGAAGTAGAAGAGGTCGCTCACAGAGGCAAAAGCAGAAAGAAGAACCCAAGCCAGCAGAGTTAATCTCACCTGTGGGGAACCAGAATGACGTTCACATTATAGCAGATTCCTCTGTCCCAGATAATTCAAGCACAGAAGGTGAAAATTAAATTCATTTGTAGACAATCTTATTCTGAGTAGATCTTTTCCTCTCAAAGTCTGCATGATAATAGAGTACCTCAGGGATGATGTGTTTTTGTAGGCAAAACCCAGAAGCGAGTTAGCATTTTAGGACTTCCGGTTCCATCGCCCTGAAGTCAATGGGTTTTTTGAATGGGTTTTTGCTAAATCGCCTGAAATAAGGTCTGTGGTTAACAAAGCCTCTAGATTTTTTCACATTTTGATCTATGACATAAAACACACCAGTTATAACCCGCTTGTGATTATTTTTTTTTAAACATTTATTTTGTTTTAAAAACGGCGGTTGCTAACAAGTTGCTAAAAGGGACTACTTCCTTTGGCGGGGACTTTAGACGTCATCATGACAAACAGGACATTTGGACAGCATTTCTCATGAAAAAGTGGATAAGTATTCATAAACCGCACAGATCATAATCAGTGAGCATGTTTTTAAATAAAGTTGTTTTTTAAATAAAGTTTGAGAAAGCTGGGTGGTGACGTTGATTCCCGACCATGGTGTGCTGTAGTCCGTTTATAGCCTACTGTTATCTGACTACTTTATTTTGGCTTCAAAATGTATAAATATTGTGTTAACTTGTAAAGATTATCTTGATAGCTTATTTTTTGCGATTTTCTAAAAGTCTATGGGAAAAATGCATAGGCTTTCGATCAAGGGAACCCGTGTGCTGCTAACTTCTGGGTTGGCCTACAAAAACACGTCATCCCTGAGGTACTCTATTCTGGTAACATTTTACAATAGTGCTGAATTCATTAGCATTAGTTAAAATTATATTAATTTTTACATACATATTTTTACATTTTATGTATAAATTAACATGAATTAACAATGAGCAATAGTATAAAAGTTTGGGATCAGCACATTTTCAATTTTTATACACTTGAAAATATAATTTATTCCTCCAATGGTAAAGCTGAATTTTCAGCATCATTACTCCAGTCTTTAGTGTCACATGATCCTTCAGAAATCATTCTAATATGATGATTTGCTGCTTAAGAAACATTTCTTATTACTATCAATGTTGAAAACAGTTGTGCTGCTAAATATTTGTGGAACCCATGCTAAGTTTTTTTTTTTAAGAATAGAAAGTTAAAAAGAACAGCATTATTTTAAATTTTATTTTTTGGTTACAATGTAAAAGCCTTCACTGTTAGTGTTGATAAAATTAGTGCGGTCTTGCTGAATTAATGTATTTATTTTTTTAAAAACTGACCCCAAACTTTTGAGTGGTAGTGTCTAAACTAACATTAACATAGAATAATACATGTTGTACAATATGGTTGGTAATTGTTGTGCATGATACCTAATGAACTGAACCTAAAGTATTACCAAATATTTAGATATGTTTCTTAAACTTGTTTGCACTATGTGTTGTTTAAATTGAGTGGTTCATGTTTTCATTTCTAGATGGAGTGAAAGAGGATGTGCTTTGGACAGAGAAATATCAGCCACAGCACTCCAGTGAAATAATCGGGAATATGGAGTCTGTCCGGAGACTACACAGGTTGTTATCATGCCAAGTTTAATCAAAGATGATGAAAGGTCCCATTCACTGATCAATGTGTCAATAATGAATATTTCTTTTTAATACATTTCTTCCCATTTCATTTTGATCGTTACTGGTAGCTGGCTGAAAGAGTGGAAATTGAGAGCTGACCGGGAAGAGAAGAGGAAACAGCAGGAAAAAAAGCAAGAGGAGGACAGTAATGGTATGAAAAGACTAGGGCTGCCCCAATAGTCGACTAATCGTTAACCTAGATAAGTGTGCGCTATTATTAGGTGCATATCCAAGTGTTTGTGTGGAGTGTGGAAGCTGAAGTAATAGTGCGCTTACTGCAAGACATGGAGGCACCGACGCGATCACTTGATTTTTTTTTTTTTTTTTTCTGATAACAGCGGGAACAACTTAAAATACTCATTTCATTTTTTGGTCATACGGATAAGAGTAATACATCATTCAAAACTGTCTACTTTAGTGTAAACTCACAATAACAAGAAAACATTGTGCCTTTTGTAAAATTAAGAAAACAAACAGGATGTGTTTTCTGGCTTCTCTGTGAACCACAAAAATGAACCAAAACTCAGAGTATACTTGCCTCACAGACATCAGAAATATTGTCTTTAATATTGAGATTATATTTCAAGAAGCTTGAATTGTCTACTTTTAAACGAACCAATTCAAGTCTAAAAGAAATACTTTCTGCTTGTGTAATCCATTTGAAAGTTGCATTTCTCTCTGTAGGTGCATTCGAACGGAGACGGCAAGGAAGCATTGTCAACTTTATCTTTGCAGCCGACACTGACTCAGAAAACACTAGTTAATTAATAAATAATTGAAATATCTCCTTGCTATTTTTTCTCAACACATTCATAATCATTACTTTTGCTGGTGCTTTGCAGCAAGCTGTATGTTTAAGTAATGAAATTAATATAAATGTGCAATTAGTCGCTTAAATGAATGACTAATAGTCGACTTGAAAATTCTTTAGTTGGAGACAGCCCATAAATAGACACTAAATGGCAGTACTTTCTGTTTTGCTTGTCATATTCAGCTATACCAATATTCATATTCTTGTCATTGTCTCAACTTTATTTCTATGCAGACTCCTGGCTCATAGGTGAAGGCCTGGATGAGACAGAAGATCATCTGTGTAACACACTTCTTATCACTGGACCCACTGGAGTGGGCAAGACTGCTGCAGTCTATGCCTGTGCGCAAGAACTGGGATTCAAGGTCTGGTTCATTTTCTATTTCACTTTACTATTTTGAGACTGTCTAGTGTTGCTCAAATAAAGAAATGTTTCTACCCACCCTGTTGGTTTTTTCCTTCAAGGTATTTGAGGTTAACTCCTCCTCTCAAAGGAGTGGTCGTCAGATCTTATCCCAGCTGAAGGAAGCCACTCAGTCCCACCAAGTAGACATCCAGGGTGTCAACTCTCACAAACCATCCTACTTCAGCAATTATAGCAGCAACAGCACCACTATCAAATCCGGGACCTCTCCCAGTATGAATTTTATCTTCCTTGATGATTGTACTACAATATATAGTGTGCATGACTTTTCGAATGAGTTCTCCATGTCTCTTCTAATCATAGGAAAGGTGAACTCCCCCAGAAGGGTTGTATCATCGCCCAGGAAGCCTCCTCAGTCTCCACGAAGTGCTCCATCCAGGAAGGGTGGCTTGGCTCCGACATCTCTGGCCAATTTCTTCAAAACAGGTGGAAGACCCACTGGCAAAGAAGCTAACATTCAAGACAAGAAAACACAACCAGGTAATAATTCAAAATCCAGTAATCTAAGTCAGGTGTTACCAAACACTGAATATTGAATTGATATTGACATTTATTGTGTGCTATATTTATTAGGAAATTGTTTTTAAGCTTCATATTTGAGACCTTTCTAATGTTTTCTTATAAGCATGTCCGAAAAAGTCTGCCAAAGCAAAAGAGACTGACAGCAAAAGCAAAGAGTGCTCCAGTGGAACACCAATGGGCACCAAGCTCTCAGCTGAAGACCAGGGCAAGAGAACTGCCACATCCCTCATCTTATTTGAGGAGGTGGACATCATTTTTGATGATGACACTGGATTCCTGGCTGCAATAAAAACCTTCATGACCACAACCAAGAGACCAGTTATTTTAACAACCAGTGGTGAGTAAAGTTGGCAGTGAACAGAAATGTACTGTATAAGATTTGTGAATTAGTCACCATAAGACCTTTTTGTCTAGATCCGTCCTTTGGTGCTACATTTGATGGGTTCTTTGAGGAAATCCATTTCAAATCTCCTTCAGTGGTAAGTGCACTTAATTTATTTTCTCCTTTTCTAATTATTTTCTCCTATATTCTCTTATATTGTGTTTGATTTGCTTTGGGTTTTTCCAGGCGGATGTGTCCAGTTACCTCCAGCTGCTGTGTCTGGTAGAAAACATGAGAACAGACACTAAGGATGTGTCCTGTCTGCTAGACTGGAACAGCTGTGATATTCGACAAAGTCTCCTGCATCTGCAATTCTGGGCATGCAGTGGTGGTGGACAGCAGGTGCAGAGGCCTTTGCCTTCATCAGGTAAAGATATATTTAACTGATTATGAAAAGATGCACTTAGAACTCTTGGATGTATATCATAGTATGTATATATAGTTATCACAAACATCTTTTTTCACACTATAGAGCTCAAAGGGGACTTCAAGGGTGACATTCACCATCAGTCTATCAAAGCTCAGGGTGTAAATGAGGATAAACTACCTCCTTGTCACACTGCATGCACAGAGACTTTGCTGGGGATCTGCAATTTGGAAACAAAAAATATTGCAGATTTGCTGCTAACGGTGAGTACTGAATTTGTGATATTTTCAAATTAAGAATACTATGATATTAAAATTGTCATAAATAAATAAATAAATAAAATATGCACTCTTACACACACACACACACACACCGTATTCGTCCCAAATTGGACGTCACGGTTCGGTGCATGAAATCACATGACAAATACAGTCAGTCACAGGCGGTCGTCTCTCCAATCCAGAAGGGGCCAAGCGTGGTAATACAACGCTGTTTGTTAACCGCCACAAGAAGAAAAAGAGCATGTGTTGATTGCGTCTTTCGCGCTCATTAACAAAGGATAATACTTTGAAAGGCTCGTGCACTCAACTGTGCGTGAAATGGAGTGGAATGCGGAAAATTAAGCATAGGAGGGATGGACTTAAGCTTTGAATATTTAAATATAGTTTAAGTGGAGCAAACTGTAACTCCTATTACACAAGTTTTATTTTTCATTATTATTCTATTTATTTTGTACTTTTATAACAAGATGCTTTTCAGTTTTGTAGCTGATTACAATTAAATACCTTTTTGGGGTTTTTTTATCATCCCTGCAAAATAATATGACCTATGAAAGAGTGCATTCTGTTAGTGCTTAATACATCACTGGAGGCTGTACTGTACCAACTAGGGGACTAAATGCCACTAGGTGGAACAAACTTTAATTTGCACTACTGTCTGTTAATAAATAAAATAAAAATAATTTGATTTATTCCTTTGTCCGGTAACACTTTAGTTTAGGGTCCATTTCTCACTATTAACTAGTTGCTTATTAACATGCATATTACTAGGATATTGGCTGTTTATTAGTACTTATAAAGCACATATTAATGCCTTATTCTGCATGACCATATTCTACATCCCTTAATCCTATTAAATACCTAAACTTAACAACTACCTTACTATTAATAAGCAGTAATTAGGAGTTTATTAAGGCATAAGTCATGACCCCCCCAAACCAAACCGTGATTTCTGTGTACCGTTACACCCCTAATATACAGTATATATCTTAAATTATAATCACCACTTTCAAGGTCCAGAAAGGTACTAAAGACATCGTTAAAACAGTCGACATAACTAAAATGGTTCAACCTTAATTTTTTGAAGCGACGAGAATACTTTTTGTGTGCAAAAACAAAACAAAAATAACGACTTTATTCAACAACATCTTCTCTTCTTTGTTATTCTCATACATTGTTTACGTCCAGCGCTTCCAGGTTCTACGTCAGAACGCCGACTCATTATTGGCTGGCTCCTGCGTCAGCATCACACGCATGCCATCATGCTGCTTACATGATCAGCTTTGGCCAATACTGAGCCGGCATCCGGACATAAAGATAATGACAGGGAAGAGAAGAGATTGTTTAATAAAGTTGTTATTTTTGTTTTGTTTTTGCGCACAAAATGTATTCTCGTTGCTTCATAACATTAAGGTTGAACTACTGCAGTCATGTCAACTCTTTTATTGATGTCTTTAGTACCTTTCTGGACCTTTCTGAAATTATCATTTTTGGGTGAACTAACCCTCAAAATATCCAATATCAATACCGATAATTAAAAAAAAAAAAAAAAAGTGTATTGGCCAGTAATAGATATAGTAACAATATATTGTGGATCATTGGTATTTATTTATTTATACACCAAAAATATGTTTGTTTAAACGTTCATTTCCAGAATTTGTTGCTGATCAAACTGATCTTATTTTACAGCAAGAGTCTTCAATACCAGAGAGCATTAAGTGCTGGGATCTTCTCTCAAAGGTCCACAGAATGGGAGTGGATCTTCTCTACTCCAATATGGAGAGTCTTCTTCCTCTGCCAACTCGCCCTTTACCGCAGTCCACCCTCAAATCACAGTCAGCACCAAACCCACAGTCTCAACCTGAGAAAGTACCTCAGACTGTGAGGATAGAAGTTTTGGAAGAGCTCTCTAATGACAGTAGTCCCCTTAAGGTCTCCTCCAGAATGAGGGGGCGCAAGAAGTTGGGTATGAGCAATAAAGATGTTTTCCAGTCTGATTCAGAGTCCGAGGACGACTTTCTCTCACTGCCAAAAACCAGCAGAGATCCTGCTCAAAGCAGTAATGTGGAAGCAGCCAATCTGTCAGTGAATGTGCCTGAAGCTGCGCCAATAAAACTGAGGCACATTGTGTTATCTGAAGCCGAAAGAAAGAAGAGCAAGCCAGTGACACAGTGCCTAAGCAGTTTAGCAGAGTATATGGACCACATGTCCTTCCTGGACTCCTCATTGTACTACCAGCCTTTACAGGCAGAGGGTTCCTGCAGACCTCAGGACTTTGGCTGGACCGGTGCAAAGGTCAAGAGTGGGATGACCGATGACATTCGGTTTGAGTGTGTCAGCCGGGTAAAGGGTGTTAGTGTCGATGAAATCCCTGCTGCATTGGGGCATTTGAGTTTTAAGAAGTGCAAGGCTGTTGTCTCTGAGGCCTGGGACAGAGCACAGCAACTGGAGGAGGAGATCAAAAGAGAGGCAGAGGAGGAGCTCACCCTCCCTGTGGCTCCACACAGAGATAGCTTTAGCCTTGCTCAAGTCACACCTTGTGAACCAAGGTGAGAATTCAGCCTCTCTGTAGTTTTATGCTTTTATTTATACTCCTTACACTTCAAGGCTAGGTCATGTATCTAAAACAAAATCTCAGTAATGCATTGTAATGAGAAGCAATATTAACCTACATGTTTTTTCTACATCATATATATATATATATATATATATATATATATATATATATATATATATATATATATATATATATATATATATATGTATATATTATACACACTACCAGTCAAAAGTTTGGAATCTGTAAGATTTTTAATGTTTTTAAAAGAAGTTTCGTCTGCTCACCAAGGCTGCATTTATTTAATTAAAAATACAGTAAAAACAGTAATATTGTGAAATATTATTACAATTTAAAATAACTGTTTTCTGTTTGAATATATTTTATAAAGTAATTTATTCCTGTGATTACAAAGCTGAATTTTCAGCATCAGTCTCCTGTTTTATTTTTTTTTTCTACTAGTTTAAATCGGACATGCTATTAAAATATGTATTAAAGCCCTTAAACCTGCAATTTGTGAGGCAAGGATCGTGAAACTAGTATAATGACATTGTCTTTAGAAAATAGTGATCTCAAAAGTACTGACTGCGATACCAAGTCGGTACTGAAATTTTAAAAATGTGACTCATTAAGCGCTGTTGTGCGGATTTGTAAACACCTGTGCTTGGCCTTTATGTTAACGCACTCATCAGATATGTCTGTGATTGGCTACAATGATCAGTGCACAGGAGTGTTTGAATTTGAAAGTGGAAGTGTTTGAAAGCTCTCCGCTGTTAGAGACCTGCTTTCAAACTCTCCCGTGTGTATCGGTGTAAGTGCTCAGTGAAGAGCGTCATTGATGACTGTTTACAACATGTTTTTGAAGCGTTGATCATTGAAGCCAATCGCTGACATATCTCATAAGTGCGTGAACACAACGGCCAATCAGAGGTGTTTAAGAATCAGCTCAACAGCGCTCAAAGCATCACATTTTTATAATTTCAGTACTGACTTGGTATCGCTGTCGGTACTTTAGAAAACCAAAAAAAAATCTAAATCATTGTGAATATAACACAAATATTCACTATGCCAATCCCCTAGTCTCAATATGTTTTAGATTTCCACTAACCTCTCTTTGCCCTGTGAGGCAGTTAATGCACAACATACTGTAAGATTGTGTTAATTTTGTTTTGTAACAGGGTGATGGAGAGGAGAAGTGAGGTGATTAAGTCGGTGCTCTCCACCATGTCAGCTGGTACGCTGGGAAACCGGGCAGCAGTGGCTCTGGACTACCTCCCCTCTCTACGCACCATCTGTAGGTCAGAGAGACTGAAGGAGCAGGGAAAGATCAAACGAAGGTGAAAGTTATTACATACATTTATTGACTATCTCCAGCGCACTCATGTCATTAGTGGTTACAAAATGACAGATTCTGAAGAACTGTCTTTTTTTTTTATTCATTTTATTTATATATATATTACTGATTTATTATATCAAATGTTTTCCAAGCACTAAAAGTGGTATGGTAACCCTGTGGCAAGTTAAGAGGGAAATCTTTTGGTTTAAAATAGTCTGCTGTACACTCTTGACACCCGGAAAGCCTGAAATGTCTCTAATGCATGACACACCCTTTTTTATGAACAGAGACCCTCCTTTGTTATGCTCCCAATGTGAGATCATTTACAGTTATTCAGATACCACACTGAATTCACTTGAACACTGACAAGGGAAATACCCTTTATACAGTGAGCACATTTCAAAAGTTAACACCCTTTACATGAGTCACACAGAAAACTGTCTAAAATACTAATCTCTCATAAAAACGCTATCAACACTATATTTGATGGCCTAACATGATAACCACAATGCTCATAAACACCTTGTGTACTGTGTGTTCAATATTCGATGCATTTGTTTTTTTTTGCCAAGCTGTCAAAGAAGTGTTAACTTGGTCAAAGTGCAGGTGACTAAAAAAAACTAAATGCAGTAGAGGGACAGGATGTGGCTTTTGCAAAGCTTAAATATGGCAAGCGGTCATGGTGTTTAGTTTTTCTTTTTAGTATACCATGTCAATATGAGTCTTTTACATTTTGTCAACATTTGATTTGTGGACTTGTTTTAAATGATCGCATTCACTTTTTCTTTTCTTTACAGGTTCTTGCACTATTTGGATGGTATACACTTCACTCTTCCTAAAAGCACAGTGGAGTTCCTGGCTTCCGAGTTTCCTTAAATTACGCGCATCTTTAGGCAGCTGCTTAAGGGCTGCCGATAAATATGCATTTGTACAGTAATATATACTCAGAAGGAGTGTGGTTTTATGTTGTTGTGGACCTCACATATTTGTACTGTTTTAAATTTGCTGTTGCCCTTTATGAAGATCATTTATGTTTTGTACTTTGCATCTTCCAAAATCTTTTATCAAGTAATAAATGTGGATTTGCTATTTGCCAGCAAACGTTTTTTTTTTTTGTTTTTTTTTTTAAATGTATGTAAATTGCAAGATGTAAACATGATGGTGCTATTGGAATTTGTGTACAGGTTGTGTATGATTTATTCCCCCCCCCACCCCCCCCCCCCTACCATATTTCATCTTTCATCATGGGACGATAAACATTTCCTTGTTTTTCGTGAAACTGATACATGAAGCACACTTTTCACTTTCACATCTCCTAAATGGGATGGTTTCCACTTAAATCCAGGAAGATAACTGTATACCTGTTAAACCTGTAAATGCAACATTTTTGTTTTGTATTCATTTTCAGTGTGTGACTGGAGTAAATTTACTAGCTTGCATGAATATTGTAGCTGTTGATTTGGCCTAATTATAATCAGTTATATCAGTCTTGATAATCATTCTCATATCTTTTGTTTGGTACAACTGTAATATTTTAATGTGATATTTTAAGCACGAAAACTCTGTCCACAATGAGCCACTGTTTACAGCTTAGTTTTTATTATTGTCTAATTATCCTCTCATATTTATTATTACAGACTAATGAAAGTTAATGTGGTTATTATTAAATACAGCACATATATTAGGAGCAGCTCAGAGTTAGTTGTTTTCTCCAGGAAGTGAACATGGGGTTTTATAGTAATTGAATGCTTGCGGAAGACCTCGCTTGTGAGTCCAGTGGCTGTGACCACAGCGTTTTGCTCGGCGAAGCGCACACGAGTTTCGAAACTGACGGGACAGGAGCGCAGCAAGTTTAGGTGGCTGAATGAAGGTGAAATAACATCGCGAAGCCGTATCCTCCGGGATAAACTACGCTTAAAAAACATTAGAGAGGTAAAACTACTACCTATATGTTGTTAAAAGCATTTCGCCTATGGCAAATCGGGAAAAGAACAAGAAGACACTTCTAGAGTTGGTGAAGCTGCCAGAGAATAGCTGCTGTGCTGACTGTGGAGCTGCAGGTAGGTACAGTACAGCTATTGTCAACACTGCTTAAACTGCATTCACTCACAGCCAGTAGTTATTTGTGTACTTTTATTGGGAATGCGAGTAATTGTTAGAAAGTTCTCTGACAAGTTTTTTGACACACTGTTCGTAGTTTAAATTTATAGATCTGTAGGTATTCATAGTGAAGCCATGAGTGAACAGCTCATTGTCATTGTTCGATCAGTAACTATGGCTTCTATGAAACAGAATTACAAGCAATATTATTAATTAAATTCAACATATAAGAATTGAGTTAGAATTAATCAAATTAATTCCTTAAAAGTCAACCATTTAAAATGTTTAAAATTAGCAAACACCATTACAAAAACCACAAACTGACATAAAAAGCAGAGTCAAACTGCCAAACTAAATGAAACACTGATCACCATAATAGTTACCAAATATTTTCAATAAAATCAACATCAACATCTAAACCTCTGTTAATTCATGTTTCTCTTTACTTCAGTGATTATACTTGTTATCATCAGGTGTCTTCAATTTTGGCAATAAAAAATGAAGAGTTCTTAATTTATCTTTGATGTCTGTCTGTTATTCAGATATTTTTGTTTAAATTTTACTTAAATTTTACTCGTTTTAAATGGTAGACATTTAAGTAATTAATTTTGATTAATTCTAACTCAATTCTATTTGTTGAATTTAATTAATAATATTGCTTGTAATCTGTTGCCAAAATGTTATGTAGATATAGCGTATTACCCTCAAATGGAAATCACAATTTTAAAATTGCTTGACATTTCATGTTTTCCATGAACATAGGAAATTTACTGAGTTATTTATTGATTGTTTGACTCACTAACTTAATCACTCTGCTATCTTTTGAAGATCCAGACTGGGCTTCATATACACTGGGAATATTTGTGTGTCTTAACTGTTCTGGAACTCATCGCAATCTTCCTTCAATAAGTCGTATCAAGTCAATACGCTTAGACTTCTGGGATGATGAGCTTGTGCAGGTAAAAATGAGATTGTCAACTAAACGTTTGAATGATATATTGATTATTACATGTTACTTTTTCCATAGTCACTGTTTTACATTTCAGGATCTAGTGGTTACATTAAGTCATGAATGAATGTGAACCCTAACACCATTGTGTTTCCTTTCAATGCATCTTTGGATGAGAAGTTCATGAAGGCCAATGGAAACCGTCCTGCTAAAAACTTCTATGAGAAATGTGTCCCTGTCTTTTATTATCAGCCCCAACCAGATGATTGCGAGTGAGTAGTCCAGGGTCTTCTACTGACTGAAAAGTCAAACTAAATGCATATATTCATTTACAACTGAAACACTATGT
The DNA here is from genome assembly GCA_037950675.1 of Hypophthalmichthys molitrix. NCBI lineage: Eukaryota > Metazoa > Chordata > Actinopteri > Cypriniformes > Xenocyprididae > Hypophthalmichthys > Hypophthalmichthys molitrix. Next base: position 23,120,025 of record CM075494.1, read on the forward strand.
TTTGTATCATAATGGAACAGACCTCTGATTTGGGAAGTTAAAAAAAAGAGGGCTTAACATGTGAACATCTTACTGGCAAGAAATAATGCTGTGTACTATTGTTAAACACAATAAGAGGAACTATTGATTCCACGAAAAGGGTATTGAAGTCCATTCCTTTGATTCTGTCAGTTGTGTTCTCGATTCTTAATATGCCTCATTGCACATGTATTAGTTGAATATATGCTCATATTCAACTAAAATAATATAATCTACTTTGTTATTATAAAATAGTATTGTAAGTGTACTATAGACTGTAATATATATATGACAACACTGAAGAAATGACACTTTGCTACAATGTAAAGTAGTGAGTGTACAGCTTGTGTAACAGTGTAAATTTGCTGTCCCCACAAAATAACTCAACACACAGCCATTATTGTCTAAACCGCTGGCCACAAAAGTGAGTACACCCCTAAGTGAAAATGTCCAAATTGGGCCCAATTTGCCATTTTCTCTCCCCGGTGTCATGTGACTCGTTAGTGTTACAAGGTCTCAGGTGTGAATGGGGAGCAGGTGTGTTAAATTTGGTGTTATTGCTCTCACTCTCTCATACTGGTCACTGGAAGTTCAACATGGCACCTCATGGCAAAGAACTCTCTGAGGATCTGAAAAAAAGAATTGTTGCTCTACATAAAGATGGCGTAGGCTGTAAGTACTCACTTTTGTGGCCAGCGGTTTAGACAATAATGGCTGTGTGTTGACTTATTTTGAAGGGACAGCAAATTTACACTGTTATACAAGCTGTACACTCACTACTTTAAATTGTAGCAAAGTGTCATTTCTTCAGTGTTGTCACATGAAAAGTTATAATAAAATATTTACAAAAATGTGAGGGGTATATTATATATACATTTATTCATCAATTAACTCCAGCAAAACAAAATGCATTATATGTACACTGTATAGGGTCCTTAGAGAACAATGGATTCGAGCCAAATACGAAAGAATGGAGTTTACAGAGAAAAATGCAGTAAGGCCCTACACAGCAGGTAATCCATTTCAGTTCCCAGATGTTTTCATTTAAACTTTGTACTTTAAATCATTATAATGTAAGTAAATATTGTGTAAAAAGTGTATTATTGAAGAAAATCAGCTCAGATTGACTTAGCAGCAACCCACACTTGAATCTTAAAAATAACAGGATTCAGGATTTGTACATCATGCTGACATTACACAATGCATTCAGCTTGCATCTTAGTTTGTTTACTGTTTGTTTAAGATTAACAATAAATAACATTAATCTTTCAACAAAATTGTTTTGCCTGGCTCTAGGTGTCTATGAGGGCATGCTGTGGAAAAAAGGAAAGGATAATGGACAGTTTCTCGAGAGGAAGTTTGTTCTTTCAGTATACGATTTTACCCTCAAATACTACAAGGAGGATGTGAGAAAAGACTTTTTATTGAGCAATGAAGTTTGCGCGCCATTTAGAAATGATTTTTTTTTTTTTATTCTCAGTCTGTGTTGTGTAAAACACAACACAGACTGTGAATAACTTTATGACTTTAAAGACAATCAAAGCTAGTAGTAAGCATTAATCATCCAAAATCTTTTAAATACAATTCTAGCTGTATTTTAAAATATTTGCCTTTGATTGAAAATTAAAAGAATCAAATAAACCATCATGTGCCCAAATGAGTTGTAGCTATTTATGAAATAATATCTGTGTTGGTCAGGAATCTAAGGGGCCAAAGGCTGTTATCTCTGTGAAGGACCTGAATGCAACCTTTCAGCCTGAGAAGATAGGACATGCTCACGGCCTTCAGATCACATACTGTGTGGATGATCACACCCGAAACCTTTTTGTTTACCATAAAAATGGGCAGGTAAACCTATTTTTTTCCTGGCTTTTTTCCTGTTTTATTCCCAAGAATTTTGCAACTGTAGTGCACCTCAAATTTGAGATTCAAATGCAGCTTAAAGAGTATCTTCTCTGTAATTTCTCCATTTTAGGAGATTGTCAATTGGTTTAATGCCATTAGAGGTATTCGCCTCGTCTACCTGAAAACAGCCTTTCCTACAGCTAGTGATAGAGAAGTAAGTACATTTTGTATGCTTGTTTTTGACTTACTAAAGTACTATGTGTCTCCTCAGTGCTTTAATTTGCTTTACATAGCTTTTGAATTTCTTAAAAACGCATGTAGAGCCTTCATGTTTTAGCTGCACTAACATTGCCACATAAAAAGGAAGTTCTGTAAGTTTCCCCTTTTCCAAGAGATTTTACTTCCTAAAACCAACAACAGTTGCAGACCTACCTTCTCTCCATTTCACAACATGAAAAATCATCAAATTAACACACCACAACAATGTTACCAGGACACGGAAATGTGGTTTTGTTTTTTTGTGAGCTGCTACATCCCTAGGAACAAGGAACGCATTTATTTTAGTTGGTTAGCTAACAGACTGCTTTATGTGTAATATATTTCAATAGTAGTCAAGGAACATAATGTTCAGTGAATGGTGCATCATCACTGAAAATCACTGTAGATGTAAACTTCATTTGATTCAATGATATTTGTGCTTCAACTTTTTAGTGTTACCATTACACAAAACATTTTCCATGTGTGGCTTATTGGTGAATAAGCCAAAATAAAATAATATACTATGAAAATCTAAATACAAAAGTTTACTACTAGAAACATGATTGAAGTTTAATCTAAATATAACTAATGCCATGGCCATGTGATGAAAGCAGTAGCTGATCCCAAATGACACACTTCATATGTACTTTCGGTCTTGTGGACTTACAATGGCTGCCGCATGTGCGTGTCCGTTAAGTCCATGAGACCTTAGAGTGTCCCATTTGTCATATTAGGTTTCAGAAGAGTGCTTGCGAGCAACCCCTTTGCGGTCGATATGTGCCTTTGATGTGCCTTGCCGAGTTCGCACTGAAGCAAAAGCGATATCCACAGCAGACTTCTTCCCCACAGCCATGCAATACGTAGTGGCATTACGTAGGAAGACTGCAAGTGTTTAGGGTGCCATTTAGGACAGAGCCTATGAAGGGTGAGCCATGGTGTAGTACACCACCAGGGACTGATTACCCCTGGCTGGGTCACCCTAGTAAGGGTGTCTGATGATCTGAAACACCGAATGACTCTGGGTTTAACCAGCTTTTTTCCCCCCGTGTTTAGGGTTAATACTTTATTTATTATTATCTTGATTGTAAAATCCTTTACCATTTTTTTTTTTTTTTTTGTCTTAAGCTAATACCATGGATAACCAGAAGCTATCTGAAAGAGGGTTACATGGAGAAGACTGGCCCTCTGGTAAGTTTTTTTGTTCACACCCACAAATGGTTTTCTCTATTTTCATTATTAGCATATTAAGAAATCTTGCTTTGTAGCAAGGTAGTTGCAGTTGTCTTAAATTGCACAAACATTTAGGGATAAATCATGCTATTCTTGTAAAACACTCTTTAAACACCTCTTTACACACTCACAAAAACCAAAACACCACTACATGTCATGCTACTGTGTACATACCTGTATATTTTAACATTTGTATAGTTCTGCATATTTTGTGTATTATGTAACTAATGTCTCTGAATTGTGTTTTATTGTCCTGCTGTCTGATGGAAAATATGGTAGCTTGTAGGAGAAAATATTCCTACCACTTATGTTAAGCATGTGACAATTATATTTTGAACTTTAAACCTTAAAAGTGATTTGACTTCAAAACAAACATACTGACTGTGTTCGTTTATGTTGAACAGCAGCGAGAGCCATTCAAGAAAAGATGGTTTATCTTGGATTCCCTGGACAGGAAACTACTCTATTTTAAAACACAGCTGGTATGTATTGCATTGCTTTTTTCCTTTCCTACAGAGTCAGTGTTGGCTTTTTTTCAGTTCGGCAAAAATCTAAACTTGAAACACTTGATAACAGTCTAATAAATTTGAAAGGATTACTACTACATGCAATTTGGGTTTTAATATTGTGAACGTTCTTTTTATTATCCTAAAGGATGCCATAGAGCTTGGGGTTGTTTTTATTGGCTCAGAGAATCATGGGTATTCAGTTAGAGAGTGTGTCCCTAAAGGGACAAGAGGCAACAAATGGAAGTGTGGGGTAATTGTGGAGACGCCAGATCGGCAGTTCGTCTTCATGTGCGAGCAGGAGCGCGATCAAAGAGAGTGGGTGGAGGCCTTGAAAACAGTCATCTCGAAACCTATGATGCCACAAGATTACACCAGTAAGATTATACCACTCTCTATTAGATGTGCTAATTAAATATAACAAAACATAACTGAGCTGGTAAAAAATAACACTTCTTCTTTTTCAGCCGAAGCCAATATCCGTAGACGGAAGTGAACACGATGGGAAAATAAGCTCGGAGAACAACACTCTGGATACATGGACTAAATATCACTAAATCCTAAAATGAAAACAGATATTCTGTGTGTTAACATTTGAGTCCCGGAAATTATTTACTCAAAGGGAACCTTAGAAGAATGTCACTTTTTGGGCATTGTTTCTAGCAATTAAAAAAAATATATATATATATTCCTGTTTGATACATTTTGGGATGTGAAATCAATCTGAGAAGATTGAAGTAGGTCAGATGAAGATGGGCCAACTGGTTGAGTTCTCTGAGGAGCAGAAAGGATATGAAGATGGACAAGATCTTGACTCAATACAAAGAGACATTCTGAGGCTTGACCAAGAACTGAATCTCATCTTAGGCCTATGAGAGAGAATTGAATTAGACTCACATGTGACAGTGAGTCCACATGCAGGAGCTGAGACACAAAATACAAGATAAATATAAGGAATTATGGCTGTACAGAAATGGACATGGAGTGTGTGATGAAAATGATAAATGTAGAATACTTTTCATTAAACTAACATTTGGATAGTTTTTGTTTTCTGATTTATAGTCAGCAAAGCTGAATTATTTCGATGTTCACAATTTTCAATTTTTTGTTTGAAATTTATTTATTTATTATTCAATTATATCATATTTAAAATATTATGTATAATGTGTCTATTATTTATTGTGAAGTTATAGCAGTTTCACAGATAATAGTGACTCAAGAGGCCATCATTCTCAGCAAAGTACTAGCTAATGAATATTTTTAGCTTGGCCAGGCTCGAAGGCTGGGCCTGTTTTTTTCTTTCAGCTGGGGAAAGGTGACACGCTTTTCCTCTCCAGTCCTACCGGAGGCGGTATAACATTATAACTGCGAATGGTAATCAGAAAATGTCAGCGCAAGGAGATCCGCGTTTGTCCGTAGCTGCGTTCCGTAGTTACCGGTTGTTGGAGGTCAGCCTCCTCTGGCGTGAGCTTGAAATGTGAACCCAGAAATGTCATGAAGTGAATTTGAAGAAAACAAGCAGTGCCTTCATATACGCGGAAACGCTTTATCTAAATGGCATGAATCTCCTCTGTGTGTTAAACTGGTGCGAACATAAGTTTCATACAGACTGAGACAAAAGTTGATCCGTCCGTTTTGCCCTACAGAGGCCTGCGCTGTTACATATAGCAGCAGGATCAATGATCTACGACAAAGAGCTTGTTCGTTTTTTATTTTGATCACATCAAAGTTGCAACGATGAGAAAGGACGTGAGGATATTACTAGTCGGAGAACGTAAGTGAATTGATTCAATGTTTTCCTGCTTCATTATTTAAGTGTCAATTGGCTGCAGTTGCTGAATTGACTCGCATATCTTTAATTAGTCAACACGCGCTGCTGTTTATTATTATTTGCAGAATAAACTGTTCCTATTCTATAATTTATCATTTTTGCAAACATTTTATTCAGCCATATAGGACAATACATTGACAAGTGACAGAATGACCCAGAAATAAAATGTTATTAAGCTCTGTACAATGTTTTTAAATGTTGTCTAAACCGATACTGTCATCCAACACGGTATATTAATCTACATGGATGTGCGCTGGAAGTAAAATAACTGAAATAATTGAATTATTTTTAATGATCATAATTGACCAGATGAGCAAACCCTAACACACATGGTGACACTCCCATCATTAATGTTTTGTCGTGGATTTCATTTTAGTTAGTTTCACCCTTGTTTATCAGAGTTATTTATAGCAATTTTAGGAGCAACTCTTATGGGCCTCTAGACTTTAGGAGCTGCCAAAGTTTAGATGGGTCAGCCAAAATAGTACGTGTCCATGTAAACGTAGTGCTCGCCAATGCCAAACCATTAAGCTTCAGAGTTCAGACATCTTCATTCGTAGTTGATATTTTGACATTTCAGCATCTTACAAGTGCCAATATTCAGATAATAACACAGACACTTTGAGAACATAACATACTGATCACAGTGTCAGTGCATTTGTATTTTTTGGAAATATCAGAACTAGGTTTATTATAGTTAAAACAAAAAATTGTCACTTGAAATAAAAAAATAAATGTTAACTAAGAATACTCAAACTTGAACTAAAATGAAAATGGAAAAAAGTTTATAAAAATATAATAGTATCTCAATGATGCTAAAATGACACTAATCAGGAGTTGTCCACAAGCTCTTTTGTTTTTCAGCATTAAGATTTTAGAATGCAATTTACATAAATGTTTATAAAAGTTTTTTCCTTTAATCACCTTGTTGTTTGCTAGTTCATTTTAAATGGTCTTGTGGTGTGACATGGATTTTAAAAGTAGTTTTGCAATACGAGGCAATAAAAGCTGCATGACTGATATTGAAGTATTGAAATGGAATAACTCAGCTTTATTTTTATGTCAACTGCCCCTTTATAAGGGAAGGCATGTTTTTGGAAATCATTCAGTGCTATGAATAGATCTAGAACGCAGCGGTGACTTTGGAATTCTTTTCTTCACAGCCAAAGTGGGGAAGACCTCCCTGATCATGTCACTCGTCAGTGAGGAATTCCCTGATGAGGTACTCATTAAACTAACTCATAAAGTCAAAGGGACTTAATATAGCCAATTTTATACTTGCCTAAATGTGTTGAATTAGTGTTGTGTTTCTCAGACTTGTATTGTGCATCTCATTGAAGGTTCCTCTCAGAGCTGAAGAGATCACTATTCCTGCTGATGTCACACCTGAGAGAGTTCCCACTCACATAGTGGACTATTCGGGTAATGATGTGTGATCACCTATCTCTGCATTATGAGCAGGGCTTGACATTAACACCTGCCAACACGCCAGCCTGCCTAAAAGTCACTCCTACTAGCCATTTTGGTGGGTTGAGTGTTATAAATATACATTTTTCAGTTTGTAGTCTTTTAAAAGGCATCTGAAGTAATAAACTAAATGCAATGTAGTGTTGTCAAAAATATCAATTTTTCAATACATATTGATCCTGAAATATCTGAAATGCTTCCAGTACTCATTTCCTGCAGAATAGATACATGATACCAGCTACGCTTTCTCACTCTCTCATCTCTCCGACAGCGAGTCGACACACAAACCCGCCTCCCCTCATTCATTTGTTTCCACATGAACAGTCAGTTATGTTTTAAGTGAACGTAAACAGTTGAGAAAGAAAATGCATTTGTAACGTAATTCTTAAAGTGACAGCTGCCTAATATACCTTCTGCCAAATTGAGATAATATTAAAAATATATACACTACCAGTCAAAAGTTTGGACACACCCTCTCATTTAATGTTTTTTCTTTATTTTCATGACTATGTACATTGTAGATTCTCACTGAAGACATCAAAACTATGAATGAACACATATGGAATTATGTAGTAAACAAAAAATTGTGAAATAACTGAAAACATGTTTTATATTTTAGATTCTTCCAAATAGCCACCCTTTGCTTTGATTACTGCTTTGCACACTCTTGGCATTCTCTCGATGAGCTTCATGAGGTAGTCACCTGAAATGGTTTTCCAACAGTCTTGAAGGAGTTCCCAGAGATGCTGAGCACTTGTTGGCCCTTTTGCCTTCACTCTGCGGTCCATCTCATCCCAAACCATCTCGATTGGGTTTAGGTCAGGTGACTGTGGAGGCCAGGTCATCTGGCGCAGCACTCCATCACTCTCCTTCTTGGTCAAATAGCCCTGGAGGAGTGTTTGGGGTCATTGTCCTGTTGAAAAATAAATGATGGTCCAACTAAATGCAAACCGGATGGGATGGCATGTCAATGCAGGATGCTGTGGTAGCCATGCTGGTTCAGTGTGCCTTCAGTTTTGAATAAATCCCCAACAGTGTCACCAGCAAAGCACCCCCACACCATCACACCTCCTCCTCCATGCTTCACGGTGGGAACCATGCATGTAGAGACCATCCGTTCACCTTTTCTGCGTCGCACAAAGACACGGCAGGTGGAACCAAAGATCTCAAATTTGGATTCATCAGATTTCAACTGGTCTAATGTCCATTCCTTGTGTTTCTTGGCCCAAACAAATCTCTTCTGCTTGTTGCTTTTCCTTTAGTAGTGTTTTTTTTAGCAGCTATTTGACCATAAAGTCCTGATTTGCGCAGTCTCCTCTGAACAGTTGATGTAGAGATGTGTCTGCTACTAGATCTCTGTGTGGCATTAATCTGGGCTCTAATCTGAGGTGCTGTTAACTCGGTGACTCGGATGAACTTATCCTCAGCAGCAGAGGTGACTCTTGGTCTTCCTTTCCTGGGGCGGTCCTCATGTGAGCCAGTTTCGTCGTAGCGCTTGATGGTTTTTGCAACTGCACTTGGGGACACATTCAAAGTTTTTGCAATTTTCCGGACTGACTGACCTTCAGTTCTTAAAGTAATGATGGACTGTCGTTTCTCTTTACTTAGCTGATTGGTTCTTGCCATAATATGAATTCTAACAGTTGTCAAATAGGGCTGTCATCTGTGTACCAACCTGACTTATGCACAACACAACTGAGGGTCCCAACCCCATTAAGAAGGCAAGAAATTCCACAAATGAACCCTGACAAGGCACACCTGTGAAGTGAAAATCATTTCAGGTGACTACATCATGAAGCTCATTGAGAGAAGGCCAAGGGTTTGCAGCGCTGTCAACAAAGCAAAGGGTGGCTACTTTGAGGAATCTAAAATATGTTTACTACATAATTCCATATGTGTTCATTCATAGTTTTGATGTCTTCAGTGAGAATCTACAATGTAAATAGTCATGAAAACAAAGAAAAAACATTAAATGAGAGGGTGTGTCCAAACTTTTGACTGGTAGTGTATATGGGAATTTTTCCTCATGGTATCAATGTCAAAATTGTGAGCAAAATTTTTAACTTCTGGTGAGCAAAAAAAGTTAATGTCAAGCCCTAATGATGAGATTCATATAGCCTGCATCACTGTTCTTAGGTAAATACCACTATGCAACCTTCTGCTGACAAGCTCAATCCTCTAGTCTTTTATTCTTTGCATTCATATTTTATTTTTTGATCCCACAGAAGCAGAACAGTCAGATGAGCAGCTTTACCAAGAAATATCAAAGGTGGGGCTGGTTTTAGTCTCTTTGATAACACAATTTATTTTAATTGTATTGTTTTATTCAACTACCTTGCGTTTTCTCTCTCGGCACAGGCTAATGTTATATGCATCGTATATTCAGTAAACAACAAGAAATCGATCGAAAAGGTTTGTTTCCTTGTATGTTAAACACATTAAACAAATTTTTTTTTTTTTCTGTAGTTACCAAGCCAAATATATTTCTTGTTATTTAACTTCTGATAGTTTGTTTCTGAAATGTTCTGTTGTTTCTCATTATATTGGCTTCCCTGTAGGTGACAAGTCATTGGATTCCCCTCATCAATGAAAGAACGGATAAGGACAGCAGGTGAGTGTCTTCCTGCCAGGTTCTTGGAGGCCTCGGGTCTCCTGAATGTGCTTTGGTCAATTCATATGCTTTTAAAAAGAATAGTCTGTATTCTCTCTGCTACAGAAAGATGTGCCTTAACGATTATATAACAATATAATGTAACACAATATAATTTAACATAATATAACAATATAATATAATGAATAATCAGTATTGAGATGTCATGTTCAGTAAAAATGAGATGCACTCTATTTGTGAATAATTATATTTGTATAATATAGTTATGCAAATATTAGATAAGCATCTGCTAAATAAATACATGTAAATAATTATTTGACAGGCTGTTATTGTCAGTACAGCAAATATCATTAAACAATAACAATGTTTCCATGTATTCTTTTATGTTTTTTTTTTTTTTAATTCATTGTATGACTTATTTACTTCATTCTCCCCATGAAGAAAGTCCTGCTGCTGACTTAGCAATAAAATATAATAATAATCCATGTACTCCCTACGAAACACTTCGTTTGGAATTCTGCTTGATTCCACAAGTATTTGATTCAAGTATTATGTCTGAAGATGTAAAATGTTTTTAATCAGCTTTTCTTGTCACAGAATACCATTGATCCTGGTGGGGAATAAATCTGACCTAGTGGAGCACAGCAGCATGGAGACCATCCTGCCCATCATGAACCAGTACTCTGAGATTGAGACCTGCGTGGAGGTGAGAGATGCTTTCAGTCTGAATGTATGTAATGACGTGCTGAACATGCCTCTCCAGTCCCTGTGAGACTGAGTGTGTGCAGAGGGGCAGTTGTGCCATGGAGGAAAGTGACATCTCCCTTTGGGTCATGTGTCCGTCACTCATTCCTGCTTTACTAGAGGCATTGGTTTCAGTCTGAAAGGAGAGACAGAGCTCTCACACTGAGTCCAGTGAATGCAAATCAAATCAGTCCAGTACTACAGTGTGTCTATTGTTTGATCTTAAAAAAACAAACAAAGCCATTGTGCCTCCTACATTAAAATATGTTAAGTAAAATTCAAATGCACTGTACATCAATAATGATTATTTGGTAAAACTTCACAATAAGGTTTCATTTTTAACACTGAATAGTCGTATTTGTATTAACTAACATTAAAAAGGTTAATAAATACTGTAACAAATGGTTATTTAATAGATTCTTGGGTTGAAAAGGTTAAAGACAACTGTCTTATAAAGATAATGGTAACACTTTACAATAAGTTTCATTAGTTAACATGAACTAATAATGAACTGAACTTCTACAGCATTTATTAATCTTTGTTAATGTTAATTTCAACAATTACTAATTATTAAAATCTTGTTAACATTAGTTAATGCCCTGTGAACTAACATGAACAAACAATGAACAACTGTATTTTCATTAACTAACGTTAACGAAGATTAGTAAATACAGTAACAAATGTATTGTTCATGTTAGTTAATACATGAACTAATGTTTAACTAATGAACCTTCTTGTAAAGTGTTACCAAGATGACTATTACTGAGCGTTACTAATATAGAAATAAAAATGCTTGAAAAAGTTTTATATATATATATATATATATATATATATATATATATATATATATATATATATATATATATGCTGAAGACATACAGCAGGAGAGCACATCATGGTTTAATGTACATTTAATTATTACTCTTTCTTAGTGTTCAGCCAAAAACCTGAAGAATATCTCAGAGTTGTTCTACTACGCCCAGAAGGCTGTTCTGCACCCAACAGGACCTTTGTACTCTCCAGAAGAGAAAGAGGTAAGAGATTTAGCACCTCGTTGGACTGCTGGACCTGGTAATCTGGCCCCTTTGTTTTGCAAAGGAGCACATGAATAGGTTGGATCCCTACTTCAAAAAATGTAAATGATCTGTTATGTTTTGTAGTAATGAGCTTCTTTCTGTTTATTCTCCAGATGAAGCCATCTTGCATCAAAGCACTTACTCGCATTTTCAAAATATCAGACCTTGACAATGATGGCATTCTGAACGATAATGAGCTTAATTTCTTCCAGGTGAGAGCAGTTTTCTTCAGCACTTTGTGCTCAAATTGCTGTGGCATTTTTATACTTCGCCAGAAAATTGACAGGAGAGGCTATTTACGTGCTGTACAAACTGCACAGCTGCACAAACTGCACCTTAATGAGAGTGAAAGAAAGTGGTCAGATTTTCTCAAGCAACACTGTTGATGATTGGTGGTCCTGCCTTGCAGAGAACTTGTTTTAACATACCCCTGGCACCTCAAGCCCTGGAGGACGTGAAGAATGTTGTGCGGAAAAATATGTCAGATGGGGTGAAAGACAACGGCCTCACACTGAAGGGTGAGCTGAGTAGAAAGGCAAATGCCACCGGCTTTTATTTGCCACCCCATTGATATCATGTTGTTTAAAAAATAATGCTGTAAGAATAGAATATTATTGTTAATTTATATATATAATTATTATATATTGTATACTATTTATATAAATTAATTTTAGATTTTTATTATATATTTTAAGTGTATGAAAAATTGACAATGAAAACAAATCTTATATATATATTAAGTATATAAATAATAATTTAATATATAATAATATTAGGTAGTGTAATTATGTCTTTTTTTTTAGTTTAAAAAATAATTTAATTTATAATTATTAATAATAGTATATATAATTATAGCATATAATAATTTATAATCAACAAAAATATAAATGTTAGGTTCTGTTTGTGTCTGATGTGTGTTGTCTGTTTTATAGGTTTCCTGTTCCTTCATACACTCTTCATTCAGAGGGGAAGGCACGAGACCACGTGGACTGTGCTCAGAAGGTTTGGTTATGATGATGATCTGGAGCTGACACAAGAATACCTGTTTCCACTGTGAGTCCCACCCCAAATCCAGTACTTCAACTTTAAATGAATCATGTCACATTATGTTGTTCATAATCTCTGGTTGGGTCACATTTTTTGCAGCCCTGTTTTTGTAAATAAAATTAGGAATGTTTTCTAATCAGGTCAGTTGAATTACTAACATCAGTTGTTTTTCTAGGTTAAAAATACCCCCAGACTGTACCACAGAGCTGAACCACAACGCCTACCTCTTTCTCCAGAGCGTCTTTGACAAGCACGACAAGGTGAGCACAGCCAAATGTTTCCAAACAGCTGCATTTGATAAGGACAGCTATGTAACTGCAGTTTGAATAAAGATGATCAAACCTGTTGTATGATTAACGGGCTGGCCATTTGTTTAATTGCATAATACAAATGTGTATTTTACAGCACTGCCTGAAAGAAGGACATGTTAGGGGCCATTCACACACATTCTTACATTTTTAAAAATTGGCATAAGACAGTGAAAATTTAGTGAGATGTGATGTTAAAGTTAAAGATACACATATGGTGCATATTTTATGTAGAAAAACAATAAAAAAATGTTGATGAACACTTAAGGATGCCATATTGAATGAATCTGTTTTTTTTTGTTTTTTTTTCCCCAACCTAAATGTTTGTGTGTCAGGATCGAGACTGTTCTCTGTCTCCAGATGAGCTGAAGGATTTGTTCAAGGTCTTTCCCTACATGCCCTGGGGTCCTGATGTCAACAACACGGTCTGCACCAATGAGCAGGGCTGGATCACTTACCAAGGCTACCTTTCCCAGTGGACGTGAGTGCTGTCCTCATCCCACAGTACTTGAAGATGGAAACAATGAACCTTTTGATTTTTGCTGAAGTCATTCATTCAAATATTGAACACATGATTTATCTCCATCTCAGGCTAACAACATACCTAGATGTGCAGCGATGTTTGGAGTACCTGGGTTATCTTGGTTACTCTATTATCCAAGAACAGGAGTCTCAGGCAGCCGCTATAACAGGTAAGTGTGTTTTAGCATGTAACTTCATTCGTTCATTTATCATTATGGCTGATTCATAAACCGTTAATGTTACCTTCCTTGTGCAGTCACCAGAAATAAGCGTATTGATCTGCAGAAGAAACAGACCCAGCGCAGTGTTTTCCGCTGCAATGTCCTAGGAGCTCGGGGCAGCGGTAAAAGTGGCTTTCTGCAGGGTTTCCTGGGCAGGAACCTTGTGGTGAGTACAAATGCCCCCATAAGAGAATCTAGCATTTTGACTTTGACTGATTTTGACATTCTCCATCTTCATATTGCAGCGTCAGAAGAAGATAAGGGAAGACCACAAGTCTTACTATGCCATTAGCACCACTTATGTTTATGGACAAGAGAAGTATCTGCTCGTAAGTTAGAGTTCTTTTCTTTTTTACACTAATGTATTGTCATCTTCATGTCTGGCCAGTGCTCATTAATGGTTCTTTCTCTCTCAGCTGCACGAGGTGCTGCCGGACTTTGAGTTCCTATCTGAGGCTGATCTGGCTTGTGATGTTGTTTGCCTGGTGTATGACATCAGCAACCCATGCTCCTTTGAGTACTGCGCTAAAGTCTACAAGGTCAGCATATTTTTAAAATGTTTACTGGCAAGACTTAATTGAATTTGGTGGTAATTTTTTTTTTTTTAAATTTACATCCCACAAATTTACATCCCAGCTGTAGATTGTATCTGTGACGTTAGAAATATGTATTGAATTAGTGTCAAATTAAATTTATATAAAGTTTATGTAGCATATACTCTTGACTACTTGTACTGGTTATGTAACATATGTACTTCATTAAAAGTCACTTTGGTATAAAAGTACATAAATGTAATTGTCATTTACGCTACCATTCAAAGGTTTGGGTTCATTAAGATTTTTGCTCACCAAGGCTGCATTTATTTGATCAACATACAGTAAAAGCAGTAATATTGTGAAATATTATTACAATTTAAAATAACGGTTTTCTCTTTTAATATATTTTAAAATGTAAATGTGTCTTTCCTGTGATGCCAAAGCTGAATTTCAGCATCATTACTCCAGTCTTCAGTTTAAGTTAAAGATGGATGGCCAGGGTCAACAATCTTTTGGTCAGTTTCCACTAGAATGACCTCTGCGTGTACTCGTGTAGCTTCTTTCCTATTGCTCAGGAAGAGATTTTGGGAAAAATTGTGGTTTTGCTTGTGCTTTTTTAAGCTGAATAAAAATAACTTCAAATATATGTTGTTATATTGGTTAAGGATTTATTTTTAACACCATGATGTCTTTTCACAGAAACACTATATGGACAGCAAGATACCCTGTGTGATAATTGCTGCCAAGTCAGACCTGCATGAAGCACGTCAATACTACAGCTTGTCTCCGATGGATTTCTGCCGGAAACACAAGCTTCACCCGCCACAGCTGTTCACCTGCAACACAGCCGAAGCACCCAGCAAAGACATCTACACCAAACTCACCACCATGGCTATGTATCCGTGAGTATATACTGTTGCCCCTTCTTTAACGTGACCAATCTGCCCTACTGTCTGCTACTCCTGTTAGATTGTGAATGGCTTCTCTGGCTCTCCTTGCTCACCTCGTTTGTGTTTGCTTTTAAAGCTGTTGGATAAGTGTCATATTAGCAGCGTCTTGGAAAGCTGATGTTTCTGTGGTGAGGTTTCAGAGACATTCAAGTATCATTTGTTCCAGGGTCTTTTACTGTAGTTCATAATATCAGGGAAAACTGTTCTCTAGTATCTGGTGGTGATGGTAGTTATGTTCTTTCCTAAGGCTGTGTACAAGAACTTTGTTTTAAATAACTGATTTTGAAAAGAAAAAAAAAAAAAAAATTTGTGAGAGAGGCTGTGTGGGTGAAAGCGTCTACTCATGGTCCAGTTTATACAATAAAGAGTACTTAGTTTTTGGTAATCGATTCTTAGGAAAGAACTTTAGAAATGTCATTCAAAGTATTCAGTTAATTATTTTTTTTAATGGTCTTTTTTCATTTAAAAAAAAAAAAAGGTTTTGTTTTTGTTTTTTGGTAGGGCTGCACAGTTTGGACAAAAAATAGCCCTTCATGCGTGTAAATGAAAACAGTGGTGTGCTTCGCTCTGAAACAGGCTGCAATTTAACTCCAAATATTTGCACTGCATATGGGATTTGATAATCGCATTGTCATATCACAATTTCAGTTTTATTTCTCTTAATCGTGCAGCCCTATTCAAGCTTTTTGCTTGAGCTTGTTTTGTGAAGTTGTATAAATCTTTCCTTTTATACGTTTGAATTATGATGTTTCAAGCCTCTTTCTTTTCCTGTTTTTTCCTTTTGCGTAAAGTCAATAGATTACTGTTTTTCCCACAATTCTCTTCTCCCAGCAATTCAACAGTTTCTTTTTTTTCCCATTTAATACATGTAACTGTGCTTACCTCCCTACACTACTTCATGTCCAAGCCCAAGTGGAGGATCCTGCTCTCTTGGAACTTCGTCACGTGATTCTGATTCTTCCTGTCTGTGTGTGTTTCTGCAGCCACGCCAAGTTACGCTGCATGTGCAGCTGCAACAGGTGTACCTTTTGCATCTGTCACAACCTCCTGAACTCTGAGCTGCTGCGCTCGGTAAAGGCCAAACTCTACAGCACAGTTCTGAACAGGTCTCTGAGTACAGCTCTATATACCCCCACTTTCCCTCTTCGCAGGGCGATCTCTAACCTTGGCTTCTTAACACATCTTTACTTGCTGTTGGTCTGACAGGTTTACATTGCATATCCACAGAGGGATGTTGGGAAATTTTCTGGTTTTATGTTAAAATGATGAAGGCTGTGTTATTTTAAAGTTTTAGTCACTGAATAACTAAAGTAGACCGGCCAGAATAACTTATTTCATCAAGGCCCAAACATATGGTGTTATAGCAGCTACTACTGATTAACATTTGAATCTTGCATTTGCTATCAGTGATGCATATGATGCTTATATTTCACTCTTTCTGCTTCAGCCTGTGATCCATCTTACCAATGGTATCTTAACCCGGTTTGCAAAGTGCCGACTAAATCCTGCTTGTATGCTTGAGCTTTAGACTAATGTTAAGTAAAACTAGAGATGGGAATCATTAAAAAAAAAAATTGTTTACTAAATCATTCTTCTTTTTTTTTTTTTTTAAGACATTAGTTTTATTCCGCAAAGACACATTAAATTGATCAAAAGGGACCGTAAAGACATTTACAATTATTTTTTCCCCTATGAACTTCCACAAATTTAAGCAGCATGACTTTTTTCAACATTGATAACAATAAATGTTTCTTGAGCATCAAATCATCATATTAGAATGATTTCTGAAGGATCATGTGACACTGAAGACTGGAGTAATGATGCTGAAAATTCAGCTTTGCCATCACAGGAATAAATTACATTTTAAAATATATTACAATAGAAAACAGTTATTTTAAATGATAGTTAATATTTCACATTATTACTGTTTTTACCTTATTTTTGATCAATTAAATGCAGCATGCATGGGTAAGTATGAGAGACTTATTTTAAATATTGTACTGATCCCAAAGAATCATTAAATTCCTTATGATTTCCATTTCTAGTTTAAATGTTCAGAGTCTTGCAGCCTTGTTTCCTATTTATTCTCGGTTGTTCTCAAAACATGCCATAAACATTAAAAACATATGTTTATAAAGGCATCCTTTGGATTTTGGACAGAATAAGATTTGACAGATTTTCATTTGTCCTCATGTTGTGATAATGCTTAAAGGGTTAGTTCACCCAAAAATGAAAATTTTAAAGCTTGCCATAATTTTCATTTATTACTCACTCATGTCGTTTCAAACCTGTAAGACCTTTGTTCATTTTCGAAAAACAAAGATATTTTTGATGAAATCTGAGAGCTTTCTGTCCCCTCATAGAGAGCTACACAACTGAGTTCATAAAGAAATCTTAAAACTAATCCATATGAATTGAGCGATTTAGTCCAAATTTTCTGAAGAGATTCGATCACTTTATATGATGAACAGTTTGAATTTAGGCTTTTATTCACATGTAAACATTAATCAACTCACACATCAGTTGTGATAAACAGAAGCTCAAGCATGTTTGCCTGACGTGCGAGAACCAGTGAGGTTCATTCTCGTGTGTACGAAGCATATTTGAGCTTCTGCAAGAGGTTTGTTCTTGCCAAGCAGGTTCGATTGAGCTTCTGTTTATGTTCGCTGATCAATGTTTATATGTGAATAAAAGCCTAAATTAAATCTGTACATCACTAAAAGTGATTGAGTCTCTTCAGAAAATTTGGACTAAACCGCTTAATTCATATGGATTAGTTTTATGATCTCTTTATGAACTTTTTGAAGCGTCAAAGTGTCAGTTGCATAGCCTGTCTACGGATTGAGGGAAAGCTTCAGATTTCTTCAAAAAGATCTTCATTTGTGTTCTGAAGATGACCAAAAGTCTTACGGGTGTGAAACGACATGAGGGTGAGTAATTAATGACAGAATTTTCATTTTTGGGTGAACTAACCCTTTAAACCCTTTTCTCTTGTCAGTTGAGGTGGATATGCAAGCAGTAAATCTGCACTAATTCACTCATCCTTGCTCCAGGGACAAATGTGGCCGCAAGGTTCACATGAGCCTTTCATTTTTGGTTGCATTTCTTCCTGAGTTTTTGTTCATACTGAGCAGTTACTCTCTTAGATTTTGTAGGTCTTCTAATCTTTCTTACTGCCTATAAAATGTAACACCAGGTGAAATGCATGGGTGTGAGTTGTATTATTTCCTTATTCAAGTAGTAATGAATAAGTGATCATTAATGTTTTTAGTTAGTTTAAGACACAAAGTTTTATTTTATATAATTTTCTTTAAAGCATGTGCCTTTCTTACACCTCTATGGTTTTTAATCTCATGCTCATGGCGCACAAAATTTATTTGGTTAAACTTTTTTTTAATATTGAAGTCCTTTTGTCTATTGAATTTAATCTTATGAATTTTTGTTCTGTCCCTCCATAGGTGTTCCTTTTCATTTGTTTGGCTGGCCCTTTTTGTCTTTATTTTGCATCTCTTAACATCATGTTAGCCGTCCCTAATGGAACGTCTGTCCCTCTCTCTAACCATGTCATGTTTCTGAGCTCTAGTTAAAGCTTCCTCACGGACTAACTGTTCATATGGAGTGAATTGAAATCTAAGAAGGCTTAGTTTGTGTTGCATTGTGTCTGTATTTGAATGGCTAACATGTCTAACCTGTTGCTGCTAATATAGTGTTTCATCTAAAACAAGCTTCTCTTGCCATTCATTGTTTGGTGCTTTGACGAATAGTGTATTTTTTTTATATATATATTTTGTTGTTCTTGTCTGTCGTTTAGTCAGTGTTTTATAGCCAGTCTTTCATTTAAGATGTGTATGGTCTTTATATTCAGGTTTATTGGTTGTCCATACCACAGCGCTCAGTAGATAGCAGAATTAAATTTTATAAAAAGACTTAATTAAAAAAAATGACCACGCACACAGGGGTTGGACAATGAAACTGAAACACTGGTGTGTGTCTCGCTGGCTCATCTGTGACCAGGACAGCAAGTCTTTGTGGTATATAGAGAGCTATGGTGTCCAGGGTAACGTCGGCTTAACACCACGTTGGATGACCCGCATCCAAAAGGAGTAACTGTTGACTGTTGATGTCCAGGTATTAACCCAGATTGTATCCAGACAACATAAAACCACAGCTGCCCAACTCATTACAGAATGAAATGCGCCCCTCGACTCTCCTGTTTCCACCAAAACTGTTCGTTGACTCGGGAGTCAATATTCATGGTCGGGGTGCTATATATGATCACTCGTGCCAGTGCCAAAATGTTGGTTTCCATGGTGCCAACAGTGCAAATCTTGGGCTGTGGACAGTGTGAAACATGTATTGTTCTCTGATGAGTGTCTTCACTGTCTTTCTCACATCTGTGGAAGTTACGGTGTGGAGAAGCCCCAAAGAGGCTCAATGCCCGACTTTTGCTGCCCTGAATGAAGTACAGAAAAGAATCAGTGATTATTTCAACTGGAATATCATTTTGGAGGAGCAAGTCAGAAAACGTTTTCCTCCACCAGTATCACATAGTGACCTGGCCACTGTTCTGGAAGAAGAATGGCTCAAAATCCCTCTGGCCACTGTGAAGGACTTGTATCTCTCATTCCCAAGATGAATTGATGCTCTGTTAGATGCAAAAGGAGGCCCTACACCATACTGATAAATTATTGTGATCTAAAACCAGGTTTATCAGTTTCATTGTCCAGCCCCTGTGTGCATGTGTGTATATGTATATGTATATATATATACACAACGTATAATAATTAAGGCCACATCCACATGAAGCCAGAGCTTTCCCTATCCAATCCTTTTTTTTTCCCCCTTGTCTCAAGAAATATCTGCATACACATGAAACCACTGAAACCGACTCAAAACGATATAGTTTATATGCCAGACCAGTATGTGGCGCTGTAATTCTGACACAGAAATACACAAATGGAGAATAAGCTTGGAGCATGCGCATAAACCTTGCGTGCTGTATACAACCTTTAGTAAAGCTTGTTAATAAAGCTTTACTTTAGTAAAGCTAATAGGCTCGGTAGCTTCTTCGGCACGAACACAAGCATGTAGTCCGCTGCTGTTGTTGCTGTTACGTGACGTAGTGGTGTCTGACTAGAGTCGAGACGTGGGGTGATGACATCATCGTTTTACAAAATATATAGATTGGCTGTACACACAAAAACACAAGTGTGTCGTTTTTAGATTTATCCACACTGGGACCCAGTTTAAAAATTTTCAGTCTCCCAAAATGCCGGATCTGTCTGGACAAAACGCCGATACGATAATTTTTTACGTATACAGCTAAACGTGTCTCCATGTGGACGGGCTCTAAATTTATGAAAAATTACATTTACACTGTCATACATTGGCAAGCTTTAAAAATGCACAAACTTTGGATAATTTTGTTAAAATGGACAAAAGCATTCAGAATTCACAATGTTTTTAGTGACAGCTGCTATTTCTCAATAATTCTCAAACTACAGAGGTGTGTAAGAGTGTTGTAAGTTTACAGCATGCGGTGAGCAGTGGGGTATGTTGGGGTGGTTCTGTCGGGTGTGCGGTTGTTGAACTGCCATGCTGTGTGCATGTGTGTATAAGGTTGAGATCTTTTATACAAGATGTGGGCACGTTTCTGTTGGCTGACGAGGAGTCCGGCCTCACCCATCAGGTTCATGCAGTCAGCTTTGTAGAGGACTCTGTCTACATGGAGTCGTCTGTCGACCCGTTTGTGCCCGTTTGTAACAGGTAAAGTCCCCCTTCTTGGGGTACAAGTTGCCACAATGGGATATTAAATGGGATTTTAAGTTCAAATAAGGAATCTTCTTGACCGGTTTACAGTGAGGTTGTTAAATAAAACTCATTTCTTCTTCACTTTTATTTATTTGTTTTTCACCACATCCTTAAGGTATCTGCAGGTGCCTGGATTGAATTCTGCAAATTACTCTATTGCTTTGTGAATGCCATACCACCTTTGTTGCTTTATTGGTCTTTTTTCCTTTCAGCTACATAATATTTTTCATAGGTGTCACACAAACAAACATTGTTCTGATAAGCCTTTAAAGTTTAGTGTCTTTTGGATAGGTAGTGTTGCGCTGTTTAAACCTTCTGAATGTGTTGGGTGAGTTTAATCTCACAAGAAACCTCTTGTTCCAGTAGTTCACCCTGTCTTTACCATCTGAGCAGTGTGCTTTAAACATTTGGCTTTTCCCCCTGAAAATATTAGCTGTCTATCTCATGCTTTCTTCTGCTCTCCCATACTGCCTTTTTTCCTGTTTCAGCAGCTCCTCTTTTTTTGTATATTATGGGATGTCCAAAAGGCAAAACAAAATGGATTTTATTAAAGGGTTAGTTCAACCAAAAATGAAAATGATGTCATTTATTACTCACCCTCATGTCGTTACACACCCGTAAGACCTTCGTTCATCTTCAGAACACAAATTAAGATGTTTTTGATGAAATCTGATGGCTCAGTGAGGCCTGCATTGACAGCAAGATAATTAACACTTTCAGATGTCCAGAAAGCAACTGAAGACATATTTAAATCAGTTCATGTGACTATAGTGGTTCAACCTTAATGTTATGAAGCGACAAGAATACTTTTTGTGCACCAAAAAAACAAAATAACGACTTTTCAACAATATCTAGTAATGGCCGATTTGAAAACACTGCTTCATGAAGCTTCTAAGCTTTACGAATCTTTTGTTTTGAATCAGTGGTTCGGAGTGCCAAAGTCACGTGATTTCAGTAAACAAGGCTTCGTTACATCATAAGTGTTTCGCAATTTCAATAGTTTGATGTGCGCTCCAAACCACTGATTCGAAACAAAAGATTTGTAAAGCTTCATGAAGCAGTGTTTTTAAATCGCCCATCACTAAATATTGTTGAATAAAGTTATTATTTAGTTTTTTTGGCACACAAAAAGTATTCTTGTCGCTTTATAACATTAAGCTTGAACCACTGTAGTCACATGAACTGTTTTAAATATGTCTCTAGTAGCTTTCTGGGCATCTGAAAGTGTTAATTATCTTGCTGTCAATGGAGGCCTCACTGAGCCATCGGATTTCATCAAAAATATCTTAATTTGTGTTCGGAAGATAAATGAAGGTCTTACGGGTGTGAAACGAGATGAGGATGAGTAATTAATTACATAATTTTAATTTTTGGGTGAACTAACCCTTTAAGTATAAATCCTACAATACGCTTTAATACCTTTGAATAGAATAATGAAAAATACCTATATGATCCAATAATTGTCTATCACAGTGAATTTTAATGAACCTGTCTGGGTCACATTTCGCTCTCTCTCAAAAAAAGTTTTATTCAGACATTTTGTCATGTCGTCATATCTCACAAACCGTATAAATAGCCCCATGCAGTATGTCATATTAACAATCCTGTTGTTTCTTTTACTTTTGCTTTTTTTACAGACACATGACCCAAGCTGACCTGAAAAACTCTACTTTTTGGCTGAGGGCGAGTGTCGGTGCCACTGTGTTTGCAGTTCTTGGCTTTGCCATGTACAAAGCTCTCCTCAAGCAGCGGTGATCAGTGCATCCGGCATGTTACAGCAACCCAGGCCCTCTAAAAAAAAAACTACAAAACCGATGATCCCTCATTCCATCCTTATTTCATTTAGGACAGAAGATTTCTAGAAATAGTTGTATCGTTAAAACTGCCTTTCCCAAACCAAGTGTTATAGGAACTCACCTCATCAGCCCTGTGCTGGAACAGGACATCTACAGTATGGCAGGAGCTATAATCACGTCCTCTGCTGATCCGACATGAGGTTTTTATTGATACACACTGATGTTTTCCTCAGGTCAGAATGATTGGTGCGACCTATATTGAAAAGAGACAGCAGAGCGTCAGGATTTACTGATAGGTGAATGAAAGCTATGTTTATATATGTATATATCTTACTGGACAATATAAGATTGTCTCTAGCTAGTGAACAAACCATATTTGAACTGTATCACATAGAGATACACTCGTGCTTGAGGGAGAAGCACTGAAACAAAGCCATTTCTCACATGTAAAGGTCATTTTGCTCTTAGCACATCACAGCTGTGTTTATTAATTTATTAGCCTTATCTCTGTTGTTTTGGGCATTGCTTGAAGCATGCATAGAACAAGAGATTCTTTTATGCAATATTTGGTTTTTATTTTGATAAGTTATATATTTTTTTTCTTTTCCATGCTATCCATTGCCTTTATAAACATTATGCACAGGAAAAACCCTTTTTATTTTCCGTAATATGGCATAACTATGTTTGTTCCAAACCAGATTAAATAAGAACTTTTTACTACATTACAATGACGGTTTGAAATTCTTCCCAACTAACAATCATGTAGAGACAGTCATTTTGTTTGTCTAATGTTTTAGCTCTTATGCATATGTAACTTTCAATGCAATTTTCTGTTCAAAACCATGGATTGTTGCACTTGTGGGTTTCAAACATTTACAATAAATAATGGTGTGAATAAATGTCTGTTGTGTTTGCCATTTGAATTTTTCCTAATAATGGGAAATGTATTACTATACGCTCAAATAATTGTCTCCCCTCCACCAACCCAATTATAATAATAATAGTTATTAATAATTTTGCATAACATAAATGAAGCCTATTTTTTTACTTACCTTTTAATTGATGTTATTCATTTAAGACATTTTCATGGCATTTCAATAAATTACTGTGAAACAAAGATTACCCAAACAATATTACAGTATTTTTTTGTTTTTGAAAGTTTTTTTAAATACTACTATCACATAATCGCACTTACCAAGTGTGTAAAAATGGAATAAAATTGAGAACTGCAAAGTAAATTAACAAGAACCTCCCACATATTTTGGCATTTGACTGAGGACAGCATCTCTTTATTATACAAAAATCTGATGTGAGGATGTGACGGTTTCAGGGGGAAGTCATGATGTTGATTTATGCTTATGGTGAAGTGTGATCATTTTGAGCTTACAAAACTAAGCATGAACATGTCAACTGAAAAAGGAGTGCCACCTCCGCTCTGCCAGGGCTTTCTGAAGAAACGGAAGGACAAAATGGTATGAATATAATGTATATTTTGCTGGTGTTTCATGTCTGTGATTTCCAGAAATCATTTGTCTTTTAGACAGTCTAAAAGTTAGTTGTGGAATACTTATTTTCTTATAATACTTTAATTTAAAAGTGTAGGTATTGCAGAACTAGTTGTTGCCTTTTTTATACATTTTTATCTTAATTTATCATCTAATTTATACTCATTACATAATATATGCACTTAAGGGAATCTCTTTTCTCAGTAATTCAATATATTTTCCTCAGAGGCTTCGGTGGGTGACATACTGGTTCAGACTTTACAACACAACACTTTTTTTCTACACTAAAAAACATGGGAGTGCTGTAAGTATTTAAGTTTTTTATTTAGTATTTTCAATTTTATGGTGCAAAATGGACCTCAGTGGTCAGACTTTGGCTGAAGATACAGCTTTTTGTGTAATGTGTTTGAGATTTTAAAAAAAATGGTGGACCACCTGTTGAAGATCCCTACTTTAAATTAAAAATCCAATTTACTGGCATTTTGCCAAACATTCTTATTGTTAAGGTTATTAATCCATTGTTTTTCTTTAACCCTAACAGTTAGACCTCAGGGGACAATATTACATACATGAGGTAAAGTTGATTTGTAATATTATCTGAGTCATTGTGTAGATGCTGGTAAACTGATTATCAGGAAGCCTAATAAGTGCTTCTCATGTTAACAACATGGCTTCACAGGTTCAGTCTGTGCGGGAGGTGAACAGATCAGAGAACAATCGCTATCTGTTTGAGATTACAATGAAAAATGGGAAGAAGAAAATGCTGGTGAGTTTTCACGTTGATCAAAAGAGTGTCTATAACCTGTGTTTGAGGATGTGGTCTGCCATCAACCACCTGTGAATGGTGTTATTTTGCTGAGACCAAGACTGGACTGTCATAATAGTTTCAGAAAGGAACATGCATTGCACTGTGATTTGAGAGTTATGAATGCTCTCTTTATACCTATTTTATCCATAAACATTTGCAATCCATTTGTGAATTGTGTGCTAACAGGCTGCAGATACAGCTAATGTCAGGCAGGAGTGGATGGACCAGCTCTGGAAAGCCATGCTGCTCAACGGGCCTGACAGAACTGGATCTGTCTCCAATGGGTACCGCTGCACTTCACGACGCATCATGTCAGTGGATGTATTTGAGATTTATAACACAATGAATGTGTTGTGTGTGTTATTGAGATTAGGGAGCTGGTGCCAGATAACAACCTTGAAACTCAGTCTAGCTGGTGTGAAGAATCAAATACTGAGACCGGCAGCACATCAATGGACAGCAGATGTCTCTCCGTTGGTCAAGAATCATTCCAGTCCTTCACTGGTATGTCCCGCATTCCACTTCCCGCTGACTTTTAATGCTTTTCCTGTAATACCCTCTGTTATACACAACTGTGACTCTTAAAGTCAACATGAAACAAAACAGCTTCTCGAACAGAAAAAAAAAAATGTAGGGCGTAACTTGATTTTGTCCATCAGGAATTGATTGGATGGCTGTGGTTTGCTATTACTGTGATCTCATGTAAGTGACAGATTGTCCCGTCCTTGTGCTGAGAGAAAGTTGATGCAAGAAGGAGGGAAAAGTTATTTTGATTAAAGATTACAAGGGCAAATGAATAAAAAAAATAAAATAAAGATGTGCATGGATGAGTCATTTATAATAAATACTGCAATATTCCATAAAAAATAAGAACTGTACATTTTGGTTTCATGGTGACTTTAAGAAAACCATGTTAATAGCTTAAAGGGTTAGTTCACACAACAATGAACCATTCAATTTAATTTAGGCTTTTATTCACGTATGAACACTGATCAACGCACATACATAGAGCACATCAAATATGGTGAAGGGAAGCTCAAACATGCTTGCTTGATGCAAAAGAACCAATGAGGTTTGTTTCTTGCGTGTTACATGTATAGTTAAAGGGTTAGTTTACCCAAAAATGAAAATAATGTAATTTATTACTCACCCTCATGTCGTTCCACACCCGTAAGACCTATGTTCATCTTCTGAACACAAATTAAGATATTGTTGATGAAATCTGATGTCTCAGTGAGGCCTCCATTGAGAGCAAAGCCATTCAAACTCTCAAGGTCCATAAAGCTACTAAAAACATATTTGAAACAGTTCATGTGAGTTCAGTGGTTCTACCTTAATATTATAAAGCGACAAGAATACTTTTTGTGCACCAAACCCCCCCCCCCAGAATAACGACTTTTCAACAATATCTATATAGGCCAATTTCAAAACACTGCCGAATCAGTGAATCGGAGCACCAAAGTCACATGATTTCAGCATTCGAAACAAAAGATTCATAAAGCTCAGAAGCTTCATTAAGCAGTGTTTTGAAATCGGCCCATATAGATATTGTTGAAAAGTCGTTATTTTGTTTTTCTGGTGCACAAAAAGTATTCTCGTCGTTTTATAATATTAAGGTAGAACCAATGAACTCACATGAACTGTTTCAAATATGTTTTTAGTATTTTTATGGATCTTCAGAGTTTGAATGGCTTTGCTCTCAATAGAGGCCTCACTGAGCCATCGGATTTCATCAACAATATCTTAATTTATGTTCTGAAGATGAACGAAGGTCTTACAGCTGTAGAACGACATGAGGGTGAGTAATAAATGACATTATTTTCATTTTTGGGTGAACTAATCCTTTAAGCTTCCGTTGACCATATTTGATGTGCTCTATGTATGTACATTGATCAGTGTTTATATGTGAATAAAAGCCTTAATTATATCTGTTCATCAGACATATTTTGTGTCCTCAGATTCTAATGAGACACAAGAAAGTCTGCATACAGACAATGAAATGGAGCAAAGTACTGAGGAGTTTATACTGACTGACTATGAATATGACGTTCTACCATCTCGAAAACGTGTGTATAATGAACTTGCTTAATAAATGCTTTGTGAAATAAAATATAGTATTTTAGTATAGAATGTTCACATGTCTGCATTTAAGTTTGACTTGCTGTATAATATTTATTAATTGGTAAAAATGATTATACATTGTTTTAACCTATTACTCTTGATAACTGACTTATAATTGTTTCTAATGATTGACTTCAGTTGATGAAGAAGCTATCTATGACACTCCCCCTTCCACGTGGTCAACCAATAAAGGCGAGCATGGCAAGTCTCCACCCACTCGCATTATAAATTTACACTGTAAACCAGGGGTGTTCAATCCTGCTTCTGGAGGGCCACTGTCCTGAAGAGTTTAGCTCCAACCCTAATTAAAAACACCTGAACCAGCTAATCGAGGTCTTACTGTAGGCTAGAAACTTCCAGGCAGGTGTGTTGAGGCAAGTTGAAGCTAAACTCTGCAGGTCAGTGGCCTTCCAGGACCGACCCCTGCTGTAAACTTTCATATATTCTCCACACAGTCTGCTGTGATTGTTTTCCATTTTACAGAGGTGACTGAAAGCATCTATGATGTCCCAAACTCCTTGATTAGGAAACTGACTGAACATACAATTGGTAAAATCTTAACAAATTACAGGATGTGGTCATTTCTACAATATTTGTGTTGACTCCAATGTTATGCCTCTGTCAAATTGCATAGAATATCTATAGGATTTTCATGTCTTGATTTCTTTATCATGTGTCTGCAGAGAGTAATAACTTGGTCAGCTCAACATATTTGCTTTATTATTACTTAAAAAGAAAAGAAAAGAAATGTACTTAAACCAGTGGGTGTGTGATGTCTTTTTTTGCAGAATCTCACAGCAGTAGTGAGAGTCCTGAGAGCGGTGGTCTTTTGAATGACATGATAGCCTGTTTGGACAGTGAATCTGCTGCCTGGGTCAAAACTGCTCCTCTGTGAACCTCATTGGTCACTTTGAGAAAGACTGAGATGATTTTGTTCATGATGGATTATGTTCATTTAAAACTGTCAATAATCATCTGTTATTCAAAATAAATGTTATTTCAAAATAACATTTCAATAGAATGTTTAAACCTCTTGTGTCACACTTCCACATGACAAGTCTATTTACAGGATAGGAAAGAATTCTTTTCAAAACATGAATTTGTCCAGTTTCTCTAATTATTCGTTGGCTTAAAGTTGTTAATTTTCCTGTCCATACCAATGTAAATGAAAAATGTTTTCATGTTTTATTTTATTTTTTTTTTTTTTCCCGGTTACATAATCAGTGGATAATTATTTTCTCATATTTTATTACATTTTACATTTTCTAAATCATGACTGTAAAATTAATTATTTGAAAAAAAAAAAGAAAAGAAAAAAAAATCCCCTACGCCCGGCGCCGTCCTAATGGTACAGCCCACAGATGTAATATATTCAAATGATAATTTCTAAAGATAAAATTTATTACAAATAAAATTAAACCAAATTTGAGAAAATAATTTTCCATTGCAGAATGCAAATGAAATAAAAATGAAACTCGAGAAACAAAAAATTACGAGTAAACCATGTTCATGTGTTTCTTTTCTTCACTCCACCTTTTATTTTTCTGCTAAGGGAAAGTGACGTCAATGCATACCCTCTATAGCGCAGTTTACTGCACTTTGATATTATTCTCTGTGTTCCCCTAGCGGCTAATAAATCGGAAATCTCGAACATACGCAGAAAACATTTTACTTCCGCGTTCAGTTGCAGTTGTACGTAAGTTTGTTTTTGCCTTTTCCTTATGTTGTTTAATGTTCTAGACCAGGGGTCGGGAACGGCGGCCCTGGAGAGCCACTGCAGAGTTTTGCTTCAGGGTTGGAGCTGAACTCTGCAGGACTGAGGCTCTCGAGGACCGGAGTTCACCGCCAATGTTTTAGATTAAATGTTGCGTGTCACAGAGCAAGTTATCGCTTTTAATGGCTGAAATGTGAGAGTACTGCAAGAGAGTGTCTTTAGACAATAAATAACTTAACACATTGACTGACGTGTCATTAATACTGTGCCGTTAACACAGGTTGTATTTAGGTTGTAAATGTTACTTGAATTTTCTAAAGAAACTTAATTTTAATATATGCTATTAGATTTTTTTTTTTTTTTTTGCACCAAATAAAACGTTACAGTACAAAGATTATTTTTTGTGAATTAGATGCAAGAAGTACACACCACATCCACTGTTGTATTAAATTTTCTGTGTCAGGAATGTATATTTTGTCATTAAGAGTAAATATTGTTGGATTTTGTCAGACTATATCAAATATGTCTATTAAATCACTGAAATAAATTCCCAGTCTAAGAAATTATGGCTGTTGGGTTTTTTCTTCACTTTCGGTTTCATTTATTATTGAAATGAGACACTGATTATCTATCTGTCAGCTATGGTGATCAACCTAGAACAGATTATTATGAAATAAATGTTATAAACTCACTTCTGGTGGCCATTTTTTGTCCAATTGGTAATAAAACTATTAAGGAAATGTTACTGAGGTGTTTACTCTTCCAAGATCTAGCTAAATCAAATCATATTTTACTGTAGACATTTACACTGCAAGTCTTAATGCACAGTTCCGATCTTTTGACCATATCCGATTTTTTTGGACGACGTGCTTACATTTCTTTTAAAAGTGACCTGTATCCGATGTCTCCTTTTTACACTGCACTTTGCGAAACGAACCAAAAATAGCATATATGACATCACAAATCAGTTTCAATGGTACACTGAGTTTAATTTATTGACATGAATTCATATAAAAACCCTTTTAATGCAATAGTTACATCCCTACATTAAAATAATACAAATTCTTCACGACAGTACGTAGGCTACGCAGCTCCGCTGCGAGGTGAATAATAGTCGGGTAGATATTTGTTAAACATGTCACAGCTTCTGGCCTCGAATCCGCCGTCCTATACTAGTTTTTTTTTACTCATTAAAACCAAATGCGTTCATGAGTGATTGTATATCAAGGGCAGGTACAAGTTTGTGTGCTTTTTATTTTGTGGTTTCATAAGTAGTCTCCACAACGGGACTGAAGCGCGCGTCTGTGCACGAGCCGTCGTCACTGACAACAGCGGCAACGAGCACTCAGTGTGATTTAAAGAGCAACACATTTCAACGTCTGATCGCCTTTTATTTAACACAAACAAATGAAATGAATACTCTGCCAGTCAACTAGAGATGTTCCGTTTGTTATTGGTATGTCTGTACCGCGAAATGTTAAAAAACAACAACTCACTTTTCAGTGACGCAGGAGTCGCATTTACAGGGGAATATCCGATCTGTCCGCTTACACTGAAGGCGCAAACGCACGTATCCGATTCATATCTGATTTATTTCCACATATGAATGAGGCCTGAAACCGATCTGTGAATATCGGAATCCATGCGCTTTTTTTCCCTGCTTACACGGTCATGGCTCGAATCCGATCTGTGCCATAGGGGAGGAAAAAATCGGAATTGGGTCGCTTGAACCATGCAGTGTAAATGGGGCCTACACAACTGATCACAGTGTTGTTTTTATGAACATTTTGTTTTCAGTCAGTCCACTCCCTCGGATAACACCCAAAACAGGACTTAGCTGAGTCACACGCACCTTTATTCAGGTTTGTTTCCTTTGTTGTTGTTTTTTTTTCTTTCTCTATCCATGGTATCTTCAACTGTTCAAGTTTGAATTTACATTCTTTAGTTTAATTTAGGTTAACTGCCCCTTTTAGAGCAGGCTCAGCATTTGTATTGGACTTTGTGCTCATTGCCAGTGTCAATAATTGAATCACTTTATTAGAATACAGAAGAAAAACTAATTGTAAATATAATGATGTTCAAAATTTGCTTATTTATTTATTGTTCAGTGAGACAAGAGGAGCTAACATTGAAGAAGGAAGAGAAAAAATAGAAAGGTGGCTATTAGACTGATCAAACTGCATGTTTTTAAGCAGTGTAAAGCCATTTAAATATATGATGCAAATATAGTACATTTATTTTCTTTGTTTCAGCATTCATGGCACAAAAACTTGCTCCTTGAATATTCCCTACAGAATGGGTGAGTATTTATAATAAAAACATCCTTAAATAAGCTAATTCTCATCCATTTTGAACCATAGAGCATATTCTGTAGTTTTGGTTTAGTGAATATAATATTATTATTTATAACAAATACATATACATTTGTCTGCTAACAGCCAGATTTCCATACTCATACATCATTTATGAAGATTATTAACTTATTTAGAGATAAACCTTTCAAAAATTGATTTTGCACATACTGTAAAGGACATAATTATTTGTTTTAACTTATGCTGTATTTTAATGCCCTTTATATAAATTGCCTATACTTTTCTCTTTTTTTAGACTACAGTTCTATACCATGTTCAGACTGGACTGAAATCCATGTTAGCTCATGGTTACAGGTTATTGGGATTAAACCAGAGCACATTCGGAAACTTGAGAAAGAAGAGGTAACAGGACCTGTTCTTCTAAATGTTACAAATTCATACTTAAAAGAACTTGGTTTTGGAGGTGGCCAAATACAGCATTTGCTGTATAAAAGAGATGAACTTTTACCACCAGACAAGTCAAAAACAAATAAAAAGAAACCTTGTTTTGATGGAGAACACAGAGAGGAAGCAAAACATGAAGCTGTGTCTTCCAGTGATGTCTTTAGTCCTGAACAAAACTTTTCTACAACTGATATTCTTGAATCAATGTGTTTGCCACAAAGTAGGTATCGGAAATTTAATGATAATGATGAACACTTCAGGTATATAAAACATGCCATACTCCCACCAGAGACTGGAATAGACAATCTGATCACTCCGTGTCATGAGCATAAATCTCTGGAAATTGCCTGTAAATTAGAACCAAGAAAGCTAAAGATCAAATTTGCCAGTGAAGTCGTTCGATTTGCATGTGCGTGCATGAATATGCGTGCAAATGGCACAATCCACTTTGGAGTCATGGACAAAGCAAAAACATCATACAAACATGGAGAGATAATTGGAATACCAATTGAAGACAAAGAGGTCTTTGAAGATGCTTTAGATTACATTGAAAATTGTTTTCCAACACAGCACTCTGATGCCAGAAAGTGTATCAAGCCTCCAAAATTAATTCCAGTAATTGACAAAGACAGTAAGGCCCAAAACTGGATTGTAGAAGTTGATGTAGTTCCCATGGTGAATGTTGTAAGGGGAAAACTGTATAGTGCCCGTATTCCAAAGTTCAACGAGAAAACAAATAAAGTTGAATATGAGCCAAAAGCTTATTATCAAAGAGTCGGACCTAATACACCACGTGTTACTGATGATGAACTTGTCAGTTTTGTTCAAGCTCTCGAAGACCTTGACCAAAAAAGAGAATTTGAAGAAAACAACCAGAATCAGACACTGGCTCATGTTAAAGAGGACTTAGGAAGAAAACTCTTGGTCCTTCTGACACATGGCAAGAAATACATGGACAAAACATTGCGTTACATTATTGTTTCAAACAGATTTGATCAAGAAAACCTACAAAACATCAAGTTCCTTGCCCACATGAATATCTTCTGTGTTTTTGATTATGACCCTGACTCAAAATTATCTGGACTTTGTCACAATTACCAAGACCACCATGCTGTAAACCTTCACTTCCTGCGTGATTATGATCATAGGGAGAACACTGCTAACTTTGTCAAGAAGTTACAGCTCTATGACAGAACAAGCTGGATATTCTGCAATGGTCGAAATGATTACATTGGAGGTGAGCGTCCATGTGATGAAAAAACCTGGATCAAAAACAAGAAGAAACTGTTGAAAAGAGCTATATCTGTGATCTGCAATGAGATTCTTCCCAAAGGATCATTTGTGGTGCTTTTCATTCTCACTTCTGACATTGAACAACCCCTTGTTGACACATTTCATGAATTCTATGCAGAAATGAGTGGCCATGAAGACATAGTTATCTTCTCTGAGTCAAGGGAGAATTATAAGAAATGGTCAAGCTTTGCCCAAGTGTCTTGCTCATTGGATGTTCTTGAACAAATCAGTATTGTTGGTATGCCAATGAGTCACGTAGATGCCACAATTCAGAGCATTCAGCTCACCAGTCTTCAGGCCACAAGGTGTTTGCCTGTGTCAAACAGTGGAGTATGCTTTATAAAACCTGTGGATGAGGAGCATATGAACTCCTTAGAAGTAGTCAGTGTTGACCAGTGTGACGAAACAAATGTAAATGTCATGGGACAAGAGCAAATACAGAAAACTGAACAATACTTCTATCAAGGAGGGAAAATTGACTGGATGAATTTGTGGCTGGCTGACAGAAATCAATGTGGGGAAGTCATCAAACGTGATGCATATGCAGAAATCAACAAAATGTTGGAAGACCTTGATCGGACTGACTCATTAAAACGGTCCATTGAAAATATCAACATATATCATCAACCTGGTAGTGGCGGAAGCACGGTGGTGCGACAGGTCCTCTGGAACTGGAGGGGAAAAATGCGATGTGCTGTTGTTAGGCAATCTTCCCAGGCCGCAACTGTCTGTGAACATGCAGTACAGCTTTGGAATTACGAGGAGGTTGACAACAGTGCCTGTTTGCCTGTACTTCTGTTGCTAGAGGACTGCAATGCAGACTATCAGGATGACCTCAGACGAGAATTAAGCAATGCAGTCACAACAATAAAAATAAGTCCATCAAAACTGTGTTTTATCATACTCTGTTGTAAAAGGTCACTTGATCCAGAAAGGATGTGTAAAACACTGCCTTTACGCACAGTCGGAGTTACACACAAACTGTCACCAGCAGAAAAGACACTCTTCTCAAAGAAAGCAGAGAGTCTCAAGCTGAAGTTTGAACCAGAGTTTATACTCACTTTTGTGCTCATGAGTAAAGAGTTTGAGCAGTCTTATGTCAAAGACTTTGTTGAAAACCTGCTGAAGGAAATTGATCACTCATCTCTTCAGACACAGTTGATCAAATTTGTGGCACTTCTGAACAGCCATATTGAGAATTCTAACCTGTCTGTATCACACTGTGAGGCATTCTTAGGTTTAGGAGTCCAGTTTGAAAAATCGGATGAAACACCCAAACAGCCAACGTTCACATGGGCTGATGAAGTTCGACATCAAACATTTGAAAATTCCTTAAGTGAGCAAGCCAGGTTTTTCTTCATACAGCTAAAATCTAGCGAGACACACATCTCCTCTGTAAGAATAATTCATAATTTGATAGCCAAGGAGATTCTGGAGCAGCTCCCCAACAATCAGAGCCAAAGTGAAATAGCAATGAGTCTCCTTAAGGACAAAGTGCTGTTCGACCACAGATTTGGAAGGGATGACTTTCAAAAGTTGGTCAGAGATCTGTTTATCAAACGGACCAAAAAAAGCAAAGGAGATCCAAACGACAGTTGGTTTTCTCCTTTAATAGAGCATGTTAGGAAGAAAGATCTGGAGAAAGCCATTGACCTTTTAAAGGAAGCTCACACTTGTTTTGATGAGGATGCATTTGTTGCTCAGCAACTTGCACGACTGCTTAATGAAAACAAACGTTTTGAGGAAGCAGAGATTTGGGCTAAAAGTGCCAGGTCTCGCCTCCCACGGCACACGTACATACTTGACACACTGGGACAAGTGTACAAAAAGTGGTTCTATGGAAAACATGATGCCATATCCGTAAAAGACTCGATTCAACCAGAGGACGTCACTGATATCATCGATACTGCTCTTAAAGGAATCACTGCTTTTAGAGAATCTGAAAAATGCCCCCAGTCACAGATCGTCTGCTTGAACAATTCTTATTTTGGGGAAGTTGAAATTGGATGTCGATTGCTTGAACTCCTTTTAAATGTAGACATTTTTGCTACCAAAGAGGGAAGGAGGGAGTTGATGGATTACCTGCTCACTGACTACATACCTAAGGAAGTACAGAAACCATGGCAGAAGTTTCATGGACTTTTAAAAGGAATGAAAAACAGCATTAGAAATGCCCTGGAATGTATTTCTGACGATCTTGCTCGCTTTCAGAATTTCAGTTCTGAGGAAGAGGAGGAGTTGGATGAAGGAGAGCCTGAAACGGTTAATAATCCAAGAAAATGGCTCCTCAGGAAAAGTGCTGTGTATGCCAAGTTATTCTTTGTTGACACTCAAGAGGATCAGGCTTCTGATACAGGCACATTTTCCCCATTAATGAGACAAATGAAAACTTTACAACTTGGAGGTGGTAATGTTACAACAATTCTTTACCTACTCTCTGATAACAATAAGCATAGAGCTGGAGCAAAGCTTGAGGAAATAATTAGCCTTTTCCCAGCTAACCTGAAGAAGGATCTTGACCAGATGGAGCTCATAAACTTCATCTTCTGTCAGATAGCGCTCTCCTGTGCTTCACCTGGCTCTGGAAAGCTTCTTACCATTAAAGAACTTCAAGATCTTAGTAGGCGGTTTTGCAGTGAAAAGAGAACTGCCTTACCAGATACTGCATATTTGCTCCTGTCACTCTTATTTTGGCCAGAGGACTCTATGGGCAAAGAGCCCTCCAATACAAGAAGCGATGTTGCCACGAATGCAATAAAAGCACTAAACAGATATTGTGCTGCCTCAAGAAAAGGAAGGATTTTCACCCACTTCCTCCTTGGAAAAGCAAGGGGTCTGAATAAAATTGTGCACAAGACCACAATTGAAAAATTGTGCAAGGGTACCCTCAGTGAGAGACGCCTCAAGTGGCAAGGCGGTGAAGTGTGGGCAAACACAGACGTGGTAAAAGTGCTTAAACGTGTTATTGGATACACTGACAGTGGAAACCTGTTTGTTCGGGTATCCGATCAAAGTAACATCAGAGTCATTCCACTTTTTTCTGCCTCTGTGCCAAATTCAAATGAGAATGTGACCTTCTACTTGGGGTTTTCTCTTCACGGATTAGTAGCTTTTGACATCAAGGTGGCAGAGTGAAAACATACCTGAAACTACAACTGAGTTTCCATATACAGTATACAGTGAATTCAAATCACTGTAAGGGAGCTGAATGATATGAATATATGAGGACTTCAGATGCAAAAGCCTCTAAGTGCCATCTGAATTTTTCTTCTTAAAT
Source organism: Hypophthalmichthys molitrix (assembly GCA_037950675.1). NCBI lineage: Eukaryota > Metazoa > Chordata > Actinopteri > Cypriniformes > Xenocyprididae > Hypophthalmichthys > Hypophthalmichthys molitrix. Next base: position 23,156,276 of record CM075494.1, read on the forward strand.
GAGCATTTTTATCGAGCTTGTATTTTTATGTTCAGTTATTTCACTTTAATGGCAATGAAAAGGACCTATTAATTGCCATTAAAGTGAAATTACTGAACCTAAACATACAAGCTTATAGAAGAATATGCATCTGGATTTGTATATTAATTTTGTGCTTTTTGACGTTTGTGTCTCTTAAGCCTGGGATACACTGCAAGATTTTAGCAATCCTATAAGATCATTACTTCATCACACTGTGCGACATGGATCTACTAAACTTGGGTACGACATGCATGTAGACTGTACGATGATGACACCTGTTGACTCGTAGGGTACGTCTATGATGCAAGTTTCTTTAGAAGAATAAAACGTCATCAGCATGTTCTAGTGGTAAACAAAAAGACCATGTTGAATCACACTTTGGCAGTTGTAGTTTTTATGTGTGCTGAAAAAAAAGGAAGCGGCGAAAGGGAAAAGAGCTTGAGGTAAGCAGTTTTAAGTTTTAGTGCCATGTTGTGTTGATTTCATGTCGCATTTTCATTGGCTGGTCAGTATACGTAGGTCATAGCAGCAAAGACACTGTGCGTTGATCATGCTGAATTTCCACCGATTAAGAGCCACAATCACAGAAATCGCCACGATTATTTCACGATGGCAATCTTTAGTCTGGGACAGCCAAAAATCGTGCAGTGTATCCCGGGCTTTAAACCTGTTTTAAGGGAATATTGTCGAATGATTAAAAAAAAAAAAAAAATCTTTATTTTGAATTTTATTTCAGTTGGAAGTGAGACATTGCAATAGTACTGTTGCTGTATTTTTTTATTTAACCATGCCATCATTTAATCCTGTATTTTTCAAGTGTGATTTTCTCTTCACTTTGGTGGCACATATAAAAAAATGATATGAGTCATAACTAACTTTATATACTTAAGATGCACTGTTGTTGTTTAGTGATATTTTCTTGAAATAGTGTCTAGAAGTTTAGGAAAATTATAGAAATGGCTGTAGAAACATGCCTGATATTGCATTACAAAACTGACAGATCATATGTTGAAGTACAGTAGTTCCAGTTATGCAATTCTGTATTGTCCTGTGATACATTAAACAAGTGTGGTAATAAATGATTGTTCCCTCCAGCCAAGACTCCTACTTATTCTGTCAGTAGTCCTACTAAAATAACAATGATGCAACATAAACAATCTAAAAATGGCTCCTACTGACTAATACATGTATTAATTTGACAGACAGCTTCTGATTATTTTCCCTGCCTATTCCATCCTGTGCGAAGTGTCTAATGTGTAAGCAGTTAAATAAAAAAGTATTAAAACTACAGCTCTGCGTTACAGTGTTATTTTAATTGCATGAATTTAAGAATCAAGGTTAACGATTAACAGTAACTATATCCACAGTGTTGAACATTTCTATAATTTACATATTCACACAAATGAAATGTTCCTGGAATAAATTATTCACAGTATAGTCGTCAAATCTGAACAAGAGGGGAAACCACACATTATGATAATTACACATTACTGCCACTTACAGCTGAAGAATATTACTACGCATCATGTTTAGGGTATATGTTGTTCCCATACCTGTTATTTTTGACCATTACATTTACATCCGATTTCTGAATTTATGATTATCAGAGTTTTTTTCCCTATCTTTGGTAAGAAAAAATGTGAAAGAGCAAAAAAAAAGAACAAAAGAGAATATCAAATTATGCACTTGATATTAATAAAATGATAAACCAGGCAATGCATCTTCTAAGCAATGACTGCTACACATATATTTTTCATTAGCCCAGGATCTAATTTAGTTTATAATTTTAAGCACCCACATCAACATACAGCAGCACATCATAGCAAAATCTTTTTCAATCTTTGCTGTTAAACCTCAACACACACAAAATGATGGACTATATTTAGTGTTTTCAAGTGCCCAAAATACAGACCACTCAGACAGGTGAGTGTATGAAACTTTGTGGGCCCCCTGCAGACGGGGAGGTGTCAGTACAGCGTGCCCTGCGCCTGCTCACCAAGGAACTCCTCCAGCACATTTATGATTCCATAGGCCTCGGGAAGGCTGCTGTGCTCGGCGCGTGCGTTCTGCAGCAGCACGTCCCCATTTCCACAGCTTTGCAGGAACAGACAGCAGCGGAACAGAGCGTAGTGGCTCATTTCAGCCTGACGGATGAAGCGCTTCAGGTTGTTCATGTCCTGGATGGCCTGCATGGAGAAAGAATGTGCATGTTGAAGACATCCAAAATGGTGTAACTGACATTTTCTGAATGTGATCACTCTTAAATCAGGTTGGGTAAAATACAGATTATCATATACAGATTTTTTTTGTTAATTTAATACTAATTTAACTGATTAATAACTATTATTAGTTAATACTTTAAATGCTTTTTAAATTTAATAATTCCTTTTCTGATGTATTAAATTACATTTAAGATGCCCTCATTAATTATACTGCAAGCAAATGTTTACAACAAACTACTTTTAGATATTAATAATTAAATCAATCTGCAGATTGGTTGCAGAGGGTTACCAGAAATAAATTACATATTGTAATAGTAATTACAAGTGTTATATGCGAGATCTGAAAACCAGACAGAAGAGCGTTACCAATATAACTTTAAAAAATATTCTTTGACCCAAATAAATTAGAAAGTAACTCAAAGGAGAATGCTGAATTTAAAGGATTAATCCACCCAAAAATTACAAAAAAAAAAAAAAAAAAAAAACACCCTGTATGACTTTCCTTCATTCATGGAAGATGGAACACAAAAAATATTTTGAAGAATGTTGGTAACCAGATGATTTTGGATCCCACTGACTTCTATTTTAAAGACAAAAAAAAAAAATTCATTTTTTTTGATAACCAAAAACTGAAATGGTTTGGTTATCAACATTACTCAAAAACATATTCTTTTGTGTTCAGGAGAAGAAAGGTTTGGAATGACACGAGGATGAATTTGGGTGGACTATCCCTTTAACTATATTCTACCAATAGCATGTTAGCATGCTAAAAATGTATCTTTTTCAGCAATTCTATGTTAATGCCAATAAAATTATTAATGTGCCCCAACACAAATTAAGTTAACTTCTGTAATACAAATTAGCGATTACATATTTATTATTAAATTTTAATGAAGTAAATTGAGCAAGCAACAAAAAAAAAAAAAAAATCAGTGAACAACAATTTTTTGTTAAATGTATTATCTGGATACCAGGTTGCTATTATGCACAATCAGAAGCACATTAACCTTAAGTTTAAAGTTCTCCAGGATCTGACGGAGGAGGAAAGGGTTAAAGCGCTCAGCAGCATTGACGAAGGCCTGGATCCAGTCATCACAGAACCGGTTACTGACTGCAGAGGTTAAAATACCAACACAACATTCTCAACATAACATGTGTATGAAAGGAGAAAGCCTGTAGATTTAGTGGAGATAATGATGATGCTGCTGACCTCCATTGGTTATTGTGGGAGGGCTGGTTGAGCAGTTGATGATCAGATTGGTGTTAGAGTCCTCTGAAATGGCCTTACAGAGGGAGGCTGTAGTGGTGTCTTCCTGTACTAGACCCTGCAGGCTTGCTGCTTTGATAAATCTAATCAAGACAGTTGATCAAGCTGCAGTAGCTATCAGAACTTAACACTATAAAACTGCAAGAGTACTGAGTAAAAAGACCACGTTGTTTTGCTCACCTTGCTACATCTGCTTTTGTCTTCTCATCCACCCCTGTGACCTCTACAAGCTTGTGACTCAAAGCCTGCAGCAGAGACGTAATGTTAAACTCATTTAAGAATTTCAATTAATGCAGTATATTATTGTTTTCAGATGTAAAATATATATGAAAAAGCAGTGGTTTCTTACAGCATGCAGAAGGTACCCAATGTTTGCCTGCAACAGCTGAACCACCCTGTGAATGTGCATTACTGACTCTTCATACCACTGGTTCAGGTAGGGTCTGACATCTGTCTCCAAGTTCTGCATCTGAAACCAGAGGTTACCAACAAGGTTTACAGCAAATGGATATCAAAGGCAGTGTTCCAGCAAATATAACTTCAACAAAACAGACTGATTTCAACATGCATGTTATGTTCATTGTTTAAAAAGAAGAAGAAAAAAAAAAAGCTGTCCTCACCTCTGGAGTCAAAACGCCCTGCAGACCCTGGACGTATTTGTCCAGCTCAATTCTGAATGTTTATACGGTTAAGTAAAATTAATTATCCTATTAAGAGAGAAGCGTGTTTGAATGCATTAGTAAAACTTGATATCACATAATTTCTTAATGCACAATGCTGTATTTCCTACAATTTAAAGTCACTATAAAATTAAAATGAACAATTCTAGTTTATTTTAAGGGAATATCGCAGTTTATGATTTTAAATTATTTATCCGTGCATGCACTATTTTTTTTAATTCATGTGCCGTCATACTCTTTTATAAAAACAACTTCCTCTTCCTCTTGCAGTGACACATCTCTTCTCTAATGATGTGTTTACTGGCACGAGGGCGGGACAACATGTCACTCACATGACATCACAGAAATAGCAAACCACAACTATTCAATCAATTCCCAATGGACAAAAACAAGTCCTGCCCTACATTTTTCAACTTGTTCGAGAAGCCGTTTCACTTGGAAATACGTCTCTCATAACAGGGAAGAAGACTATCGTTTCATGGCAATTTTAATGGTCAGTCATTTGTGATTTGAGGATATAGATTCAGGCCCTTCTCTGATCCTCCGAGAAGACACACCACCCAGCCGTTGCCATCGGCCTCAGGCTGTTCCGGAGATTTCTCTTGCTCCAGCAGACAGCAGTAACAGCCCACCGCTTGCTCAGGGATGCTTGAACACAAATAAACATCGAATCAGTAAAGAAAGAAAATACATGGTTATATTATACTGAATGACAATGAGGTATGGTTTTGGATATTTAGTTGTGCACTGAAGGATAATAAAAACAATGAGTAATGTAGATGTATTAATACTATATATTACATGAATAGTACTATTTTATTTTAGCTATTTATTTTAATTTAATATTTATATTTTATTTCAGCTTCATTACAATTAACAAAAACATTTTTTTGTTTTTTTTTTGTTTTAGTTAACAATAACGACACTGATATGATGACGCACCTTAGTTCCACAGTGGCAATGTTACCCATACCCCCCAGTAAAGCACCCTTGCTCAGCCTGCGGGAGATGTAGCTTCGTAGCTCTGGTTCCGCGTCGGATGGCAAGCTGGCGTCCAGCAGGGTGAGACTAAGAGTGAAAAATATGTGTTAAAAAAACTATAATATCAACAAGGAAGGACAAAATGAACAAGCGGACAGACAAGCAGTTAATGAAGCATAGATAGATGTTTACACAATCACCAACAGCACCTAGCAGAGATACATACTAAGAGAGATTGGCGTTAGATTAGTTCAGTGGTTATGGATGAGATGAGCAAGTCAACATGATGAAAAGCCAGACGCAGAATCCTGAGTGCATTTTTTGACTGAAGCCATGATTTTTCTTCCATCACAACACTGAAAGCCACTGGACTGTGATGATTGAGAGATAATGGTGGGACCCTCTTTACCTAAAGTCATCTTGACTTGCGGTTGAGTCTGATCTCCTCTGGCTCCAGGCCACACTCTCTCCAGAAGCCTCAGATCTGGGTAGTTTGATAATGCATTTAATACTTTATAAGCATTAATATGCTAAGATCTCCCGGGTTATACATGGCCTAAATGTCCATGTGTGGTGTTTTACAATATTTTACTGTATATACTGTGTATAACTCATCCAAGATGCAGTCATATGATTTCATAAGACTAACTCACTATTGTGAACTATGCTGCAAATGTAAGATATTGCTCTTCATGTCATGCAACTGCAAGCTTAATTCATATAAGCACATAGTTAATTTGGACTCATACACGTAGAAAAGAAGCAAAAGACTGGCTAGACCTAACTATACATGCATAAATCTAATATACTCTTCTTCAATATGAGGCATTAAAGGGCAAAATGTTTCTAAAACTAGCATTTTGCACTTGGAAAACCTCCTTAGCACAAAGTCACTATCTCATCCAAAGATTAGTTAAAAGTGAAAACCACTGTACCTTGTGTTTTGGTAGTAATATATTGCATAGTAGCTGTTAATATGTTGTATTTTCTGGCTGTATCCGGCGATCTCTTCGTTGTCGAAGTCTGCATCCCTTTCATCCACGTCTATGGACTCCTGGAAGGAAGAGGTCTGGGATGTAAACATGTCTCTGCAAAGCCAAGAAGCCTAGCGACACTACGGATTATGTGCTATTCCGATAACTAATAAGCTTCAGTTGTCCTAAAGATAACAATGCTTTAAAGTCGTGTAATTATTTTGTTTAAAAATCCATTTAAATTCTACGTGACATTTGACTTAAGTCACAGCAGTGAAAAGCGATACTTGTACGCATGCGCCGTAGTGGGGTTTCGTTCGTGAACGAATCGGTGTTTTAGAATGAATCTTATAAGTGAACGAATCGTTCTCGTTCACTTCTGCGCTTCTTTCGTCCTACCTCCATACGCGCTTTTCCCCGAAAAAATACGTGTTAATTTCTGATCTATTTATGTTCATTTTGACAAGCCAATCTTATTCATATCAAGAAAGGGAAAGGAAGAACTGTGTACAACTGATGACCACACAATTAAAATGATCCAACAAAGAAGAAACAATTTTATTTAGGCTGTTATTGTTGTCTTTTTTTATAGTTGCCTAGCTGTTGAACAAATTTAGTTGCCATTTGTGAAGAAAACGTTTATTATATTTAAATATTATCTTAATGATTATTAATAATTGTAATAAAGTAAAACAAGACGTTTTTCGGTCGAATTTGTAAATTAATCGTGTTTTTAACGAAACCTTAAATGAATGACTGTCACATAATGCTTCGGATTTGAACTTCTTCTTAAACGGATTCAAAAGATTCGAATCATTTGTATGAATCAATAGCGTCACCACTACTACACATGCGCTTTAAAGGTTTGTGTGTAAGCGCGCCAAAGCAACAAGAGCGGGAAGTGCACTACAGCTCTACACCGAAAACAAGCCTTAGTGCACTATTATAATACGCATATTTTGTAAACATGCCGTCAAATGTAGAAATAAAAGCAGCTTTGCGTGACTTGCGTTACCTCACGCAGCGTGCAAAGGAGCTGAGCGGTACAGATGGGACTGTGATCCGTCAGCAGGACACGTTTTTCAAAGTGCCCGCAGGACGGCTGAAACTCAGGGACTTCCAGGATGGGACCGGGCAGTTGATCTTCTATGAAAGGCCAGATACAGAAGGACCCAAGCTGTCAAACTACTCCATAACCCCTACCAACGACCCACAGGGGCTTGTCAAGGTTCTGACAGATGCACTGGGGCAAGTGGGGCAGGTGAAGAAGGAGAGGAGGCTGTATATGGTGGGACAGACCAGGGTGCATGTTGATTCTGTGGAGGGCCTGGGGGACTTCATGGAGCTTGAGGTGGTGATGAAAGAACACCAGAGCAGAGAAGAAGGAGTGACCATCGCAAATCAGCTGATGCTGGAGCTGGGAGTGAAGGAGGAGGATCTGATCGATGGCGCCTACATGGATCTCCTACTGAAGAACCAGCAAAATGGACATGCACCATAGACTCTGACCAGATGTGGTTACTGTATGGCACTTATCAAAGACTATATTGTCCTAACAAACTTCCTCTAACACAGTAAAATTTAAGTGTCCCTGTATTGTATTGTTTTGTTTTGTTTTGTTTTACCTTTAAATGTAGCTGCTCCTTTTGTACTGCTATACAAAATAAAATCTCTGTCTGTTGAGATTATGAAGCGTTATCGGAAATGATCAACAGAATAAACAATGTGCATTAATTGTGTTTGGTCTGTTTTTATACAGTATAAATACAAAATTCCTTTGTGTTAGAATGTTTTTGTTTTTCCAACCTCTGGAAGATGAAGAAAAGAAAAAAAAAAAAAAAAAAACGTTTTGTGAATGTAGTGTTTTTTTGTCATTACTCATTACACTGTTTAGAGCATAAGAAAAAAATGGGAAAATAACATTTTTGAAAAATGATATTTTATTCATATGTTATGCTATGCCATGTTCTCTGTAGAGGACACCAGGACTCAGTTTTTTAAAAATAAGACATGAATAGACATGATAAGGCAAAAACAATGGGATTTTTTTTTTTTTTTTTAATTGCTAATAACTTTTTAGGTTTTAGGATTTTTTTTTTTTTTTACCAAACTTTGTGTAAAGATGATTTTCAACTATGTTATGAAAGATAAAACAGAATGATTTGATAGACCATTTTGCTTTATGCAATATGTGTGTAAAATGGCCATTAGCAGGTTTTCCCATTATACAATCTATACGCTGTATCTAATTTGCATATTAATGTGTTTTTGGGGCAACATGTAATGAAAAAAGAAGTGTAATAATGGGAGTAATAATTGGCAAGATTAATAATATCTAATATTTCATAAGAATATTGAAATATAATTTCTTTCCCTATTCACTTGTTGTGTCTCCCAAAATGCCTAATAAACATGCTGTAAGTCCTGATGTCTTCGGACATGTATGAAATCAATGTCCTGAAAGGCATATTTTGATACCCCATAACATTTTCCTGAGATGTTGATTTATGACAATTTAAAAATTAGTCCGATTTAAATGATAATTACAAAATATTATCATATTTTCATAAGGGTGTTAAATTTGATCACTAGATTAATGTCAACCATATTTAAAAACCAAGTAGAGGGAATGGTCATGGTGAAACCTCCGGACATTTGGTATCTCTGAGAAGCACTGAATGTGTACTTTACAGGACATCCAGACTAATACTGTGACTTGTAAGAGAAATTCACAAAAATACTGTATAATATAATGTCCTCTACAGAGAACCAAACTCCATAGCTGGGTATATATATATTTTTACAGTCTATGATACACACACACACACACACACATATATATATATATATATATATATAGCCTACATACACCATAGCCTATAGCTAATAGCACTAGCTTAGCAGAACAATAATAGTACAGACAATTGTGTAAAAAAATCTGAATACTAAGATTGCGATAAGTATTGACTATAAAGGGAATAAGCAAACAAGAAAACGTTGAGAAAATATTCTATTCAGTTAGACGAATGCATATAATGAATACGTTTTTATTGTCAATGATGCGCTCCAAACAAGTAGGTGGCAGTGATTCAACATGCAGTGTCCTTCTGTGCTCGCGAGAGTACATATTTTCCCAAGTCGCACCGCGCGCCCCTCTTCCTTCCTCTTTCCGCCATATTGCAGAACTGGTAAGGTTCAGGATTACTACAATGCTTGAATAATCTGTTTAAAATCACGGACATCGTCATATATCAACCACATCTAGACTGAAATATATGTTTATGAGTATCCTAAACGCCAGATTTTTTAATCATTTGGTCAATCGTGTCAGTTTGAACGCATATATTTCCCTGATATTCATGAGTCTGAACCTCCACCATTCAGCAGTGCCTGTCCATGTTTCTGGGGGACAGACACGAATAACCCGAATCAAACCAAAGTTCTCAAGCAGTCCGGTGCCTTGTTTTTATTCAGAAATGTCGTTGTTAAGCAGAAATGTTTAGTGTGGATACAAACCCAGCTTAATTTGCTAACTAAGTAAATTCACCCACTACTAAACCGGTAAGCAGTACGCGTAGTGCCAGAGAAAATATATGTATACGCAGTTTTTACTTACTACTATATAACGAAACGCAATTGTTCGTTTTATTTTTAATCTGCTGTGCCGACATGTACCTGGCTTAAGCGGTTTGGCTTCTGATGGTGGCTATGAGGATTTGTAACGGATATATTAACTAAATATTGGGTAATTAACAGGTTTTTGTTCCTCCCCAGGCATCATGGTGCGCATGAACGTTCTCGCTGATGCGCTGAAAAGCATCAACAATGCCGAGAAACGTGGGAAACGCCAGGTTCTCATCAGGCCCTGCTCTAAAGTTATAGTGCGCTTTCTTACTGTGATGATGAAGCATGGTAAGTTCGTTCATGAGGTTTTCAGTGTCCTTTAAAGCAGGTTCGGAAGTTATATCTCGTGAAACAAGCTGCTCAAGCTGTTTGTGTGATCTTTGCAGGTTACATTGGAGAATTTGAGATCATTGATGATCACAGGGCTGGAAAAATTGTTGTCAATCTCACAGGAAGGCTGAACAAGGTAAGTGTGGTTTAATTAACCTTCACTAGATGGTCACGATAAATGTTTAAAATTACACCATTAAGAATGAGACTTGTACTGTGTTGGATGTTTAGAGACTTCTAAAGGGCTTTCTTGCACGGACAGATCACAATCTACTGTATTCACAGTAGAGCAACTTGGAGTGCCTTATTGGTTATATTAAACAATTACTGTTTAATGAATATTAAGAATGTCATTTTTCATAAATTGTAAGTGAATTTAAGTGCCTTTTTCTGTTAGATGTTATAATATGTAGGTGTACTTTGTGCTAAGGTTCAAGGGTTAGTTCACCCAAAAATGAAAATTCTGTCATTAATTACTCACCCTCATGTTGTTCCACACCCATAAGACCTTCGTTCATCTTCAGAACACAAATTAAGATATTTTGAAATCTGAGAGGTTATCCTCCATTGAAAGCAATGACATTACCACATTCAATGTTCAGAAAACTAGTACAAACATCGTTAAAATAGTCAACTTGACTACAGCGGTTCAACCTTAATGTTATGAGTACTCTTTTTGCGCAAAAAATTAACAATAAAAAGAAATTCGTCTCTCCCCTGTCATTCTGCTTACGCTGTTTTAGTTGCAGCTTCCAGGTTCTGTGTCTGAGCGGCGGCTCAGTATTGGCCGACACAGTTCACATGAGCAGCACGAGGCATGATTGATGCTGACGCAGGAGCCGGCCAATAATGAGCCGGCGTTTGGACGTAAACACGGAGATGCAGCACTGCGCCAACTGCGTAACAGGTTGACAGGGAAGAGGAAAACTGTTGAATGAAGTCGTTATTGTTTTGTTTTTGCACACAAAGTATTCTCATCGCTTCATAACATTAAGGTTAAACCACTGTAGTCACATGGACTATTTTAACAATGTCTTAACTTTTCTGGACATTGAATGTGAGTTTCTTTGCTTTCAATGGAGGTTAAAAAAAACCTCTTGGATTTCATCAAATATCTTAATTTGTGTTCCGAAAATGAACGAAGGTCTTACGGGTGTGGAACGAGATGAGGGGGAGTAATTCATAGATGCAAACTCCTCACCTTTCAGTGAGAACTCACCTTCTTGATCAACTGTGGGATTTGCATAGATCCAATGAGTGTTTTTATGGGGGGGGGGGTTTATGTCTTACAAGGGTACTTGTGAACTTACAAGGGTAAATAAAGAACTGGTTGTTTCAGTAAGTACTGTACAGTTTCTTTTACTCTTTACTTTAAAATTACCATGTCTATAATGGGTAATTTATGTATTTGAGGTCTGAAATGTGACAAACAGTATTGCTGTCTAATCAGCCAATATAGTCTTAAATATCCTGCTTAGCACTTCATCTTTTATAACATGAGACTTTAACCAAATGTTAATTTTGGTAAAATGTTGCAACAATGATAATTTTTTTTTTTTGTGAAAAATGACAGTTTTGAACATATAGGGTAATAAAAAAATAACTACAAATGAGCATGTAAAGCAAATAACTTTTTTTTTTAAATTTTTTTTTTAATATATAAATCAGTGCCCCGCCCTGTGCAATGTTCTCACCTTTTTTTCCCCCCTTACCTGTTTGCATCCCTGGTAATTAATGACCATTTCATTTCTGGGTGAACTAACCCTTTTATTGTTGGTATATGGTATAGTGGTATAGAATACTCTTTTGGTATAGTGTAATGGACATCAACTAGGTAAATAGGTGTTTTTGTGCTGGTTTTAAATTTTTTTTTTTTTTTTAAATATATATTTTCTGAACATCATAATGACAAGCCTTGTTGAATTTGTTCTATGGGTTAGGTTTCATATAAACAGTTCATTTTGCTTAGATGCACTCTGCCTTTTGCTACTCATGTTTTATGTAAATCATGCGAGTTGTAGCACTTTCTGAACAACTTATCTATAATGCAGTGTGGCGTCATCAGCCCACGGTTCGATGTGCAGTTGAAGGATCTGGAGAAGTGGCAGAACAACCTTCTCCCGTCTAGACAGTTCGGGTGAGTAAATGCCTTTGTCTACCAGAAATGTTTAGTTTTTTTTACTTTTTCTGAGCATTTTACTATTACTAATAGCTTTATGCTGTCTTTCACAGTTAATTTTGGGGATGTATTCTTATTAAAGCCAAAATGTATTGAAGACATTTAATTTGATAGTGTACTGTCCCATTTCTTGACAAGTATTTAAACATTCACTACACTATCTAGATCTCTGAAATTTCAGTCAAATACAGGCTGTTTTTTTTGGTCAAATTTTGCTGTGCGTGAAACGGAATATGCTTCAAATTATTTTATATATGTAAATATGCACTACTTTAATGAAAATACAAGATGTAGCTGTTGTGGAAAAAAACTAAAATAATACCAGTCACAGCAGCAATCGTTCTCTCCATGTTTTAATAGGGCTGGGCGATAAGGACAAAAAAAAATGGCTGTTTATTTTGGCTGAACGGCGATATACGGAATAAATCTGTATTTTGTATGTTTTGAATAAAAAAAAAATGCTATCATGAAAATACACTTGTAGGTTTAAAGATCTAATTATGACACATTTAATGTCCGATGACAAATCTTTGAGCGAATTGTATATTTTAGTCAGAAGTTTTGCACACCTATTCTATTGTGCTCCGTCTGTTTTGGCACGAATGTGCACGACGGCGCTCATTCACTGCAGTCTGTAAAGTTTAGTGGAGATGAGCATAAGGCTTATCCACTTATTTTTCAGATGCTTTCGTTATGTCAAACTACTGCACGATATAAACGGTATTGGCTCATCTTGCGTCGTTTATAAATATATAGATATGTCGGGCAAAATCTATATACTGCCAGCCCCATGTTTTAAGATTATGGCACACCCAACTCAGAAAGTCGGGTATCAAAATTCTGTTTCCCAGTAGTAAATACTTATATCCAATAAATGACTAGGAAACTTGTATTTACGGATAATTCCAAAAGCACATGAAGGCAGCATTAAGCTTTGTCAATTGCTGCATGTTGTTCTCTCTCTTGTTGTGCGCAGAACTGTGGTTTTTTTTTTTTTTTTTTTTTTTGGAGATGTGATAAATGAGAAGTGGTTGTTCACTTATCTCTGTCTTGTCAATGGATTAAAAAAAGTTGTTAAACTTTTTGGTGATTGAGTAAATATTGTGTACAAAGTTATGTCATTTGCCTTGATTGAATAATTTATATCTGCATTATACTGGCCTTTGGCCACTTCGCATGAGTTGGCCATTGAAAAATCCATGATCAACCATTAATAGTCATGCTTGATTAACTTTTGTTGACATTTGCTCATTTTTAACTGAATTGTTTTGAACAACTAAAGGCTGGTTTTGCCCAAATTTGCTTTTGCTCATATTGTATTTGTGACAAATGATCCCTTTTCATTGCTTTGTTTACATTAAGATCTTGCAAATGTCAGTAATGCAGTGCAGAATCATCTAAAAACATCTGCCTAGGGTGAGATATATTCAAAGGGCAGCACCATCTTGGACAGCCTGGTAATGTTGTTTTTTGTTTTTGTCTTATTCTCTGCAGATTCATTGTTTTGACGACCTCAGCTGGCATCATGGACCACGAGGAGGCCAGACGGAAACACACAGGAGGAAAAATCCTTGGGTTCTTTTTCTAAACATGTAAAGTCACCAACAAAATAAACACAGTGAGGATAAGTTGTTTGTGTGCTTTGCTTTCTTAATGCATAACACGCTATGTTCTCATTAACACAGGAGCAAAAGGTGCACATGTAAACTGTAGGAAACGCATTATGCACACCACAAGTGAAAACAATTGTTCTTCCAATTGTGTTGTGATTGACACACCTTGCATTTGGCTGGAAGAAGTACAATATGATGCGTTTCAATGCCGTCATAACACAAATGCAGATCTAGTAGAAAGACTTTCATTCACTCAGTTTACAGTTCAAAAGCTTAAAACTTCCCTGCTAGAATTAAGTTTGAGTATTTAATGTCTTTTTCTGGGACCAGCACGTTTATGTGAAACTGACATTTTAACAGAAAAGATGCAGTGACTTCAATCTCTGGCTCTCAGTTTAACTTAAGTGGCAATTTTTCATGACTAGCAACTGTAAGAGGAATGAAATGAGTGTTTGTTAATGGGGTTCACATTGAAATGCACATTCCTTTGAGTATTTATGGTTCATCTTGACTAGACTGTGGTTTGGAGAGATGCTCAACTGTGAGCCTGTCCAAGATAGGAAAAAGTCCTCATGTTCTTTGAGCATGTGAAACAATTGCACTTGCTTCAGAGTCAGGCTGTTTGGAGATTAAAAACTTTTCTAAGTTGGTGTAGGGCTTCTTATGTTATGGTCTGTAGATATTAAACTAAACAATTGATTTTCAAAGGTTATTGAAGTCCAGTTTTTTTATAGTAATTCTGTTGGAGGATAAAAAGTCTTAGAACATTAAGCTTGTAATTTTTGACTTTCTGACTGACTTTACATTAGAAGCTTGAAATATACTTTCATGATTTTATTGGAGAAAAACATTTTTAGCTTCATAAGTTAACATCATAAAAGCTCACCACTAATTACATGAATGATTTTCAACATCTTTCTCAATTCCTTTTTTTTTTTTGGTCTTCATTTGCTCATCTACCTGCAGGTGGCACTGTGCTGCTTTGTTGCTTAAAACATGGGACTGTCAATGGGTATGTCCAAAAGGTATCTAGTTCTCATTTTATGAGTCATTTATTTGGAGTTTTACAGCAAGAATCATTTGCTTCTCGTTTCCATGAACCCAGCTTGTTGCTGCTCTTATGTCTTGATAAAGTTCTTAAGATCTTTACATGAATGTAATTGGTCAAAGCTTTGGTTAGACTACTAGCATGTCAAATAAGTGTCATGCACTGATATAGCATTAATCAGATTTGTTATCTGTGAAAAATATCAATTTTAAAAAATACATTTTTAGCTTACTAACTACTGTAGATAGAAAAACACTGAAATTTTATTTAAGGGATGATATCAAATTGATTTCCAGGGATGTTTTAAGCCTTTAGGCTACAAGAGCAAGTGTTTAACCTTATCAAATGTGTGCTGTTTAATGTCAAACTATTAAATATTTAATTAAAGACAACATAGAGCTGTTGCATTTGCAAAAATAATTGTTGTGAGTTTAATATGTTTAAGTAAAAAATTTTGAATGCAAAAAAAATGATGGGCAAAATAAGTGATAGATTACTTTTAAAACCAGTATGTAGGTCTTTATAAGCGAGTCATTGAACTGAATCTTTGAATCATTCATTTAAAAAAAAAAAAAAAAAAAGGCAGATTCCTTCTGAAACGAAACGTTGCTTTGGAAGTGTTTTTGGATAAAAAAAAAAAAAACCTCAATATTCTAGTTAAGTTTCTTGTTTATTGAACTTTTGTATGAAATCAATATTGTAATCATGTTTATATTCAGGAATATCTGTTTGTGCACACAACAAACAAAAACTCAATGCAGGGACATGTTTTTGCCCTCTATATCTTTAACTTTATGAGTATTTATTTTAGTTTTGCCTAAGCCCCAGAAGAATCTCTCCTCTTGTTTTTGCCTTTTACAATGAAATGAATCTTTAGGAGGCGGTTTCCTCAGATTAACATTTATGAACAGTAATGACGTAGCAATTTAGCGTGACAAGGCTTCCTATCTAAACATGAGTACCCATCCCTAACCATTTGTGAGCATTGCCTGTTCTGTCTAGCAGCTGGATTCCTTCCTGCCATGAGAACCAGCTTACCGGAGATGAGTCAAAAGAGGACACGTTTTGTTTCTGTCTGTCTTTTTCTATACCGCTCACCTGCCTTTGCAATGCAAACTGTTCTTAATTTCTGACGTTTAGAGTAGCTATATAATTAATACTGACTGAATTTATCTCTGAGATTTGGAATAGGCTTAAAAACATATAAAATTGAGGTGGTATTTATGATTTACTGGGGAGCAGCAGCAGGTCAGCATCTACACTGGAAACTCTTTTGAGGAAAAGTTTTGAAACCAAATAATTTGAAGAGGTTTCAGTTCTGCATGCTGTTAACTTAGAGTTTCAAAGCCACTGACTTATAATGCAACAAAACAGTCAGTTTGTATTAAATGCAGCCACCCTTTCTTCCTCCTGGGCATCTATAATAACTTTTCTTTCAAATATGGAAGCTTTAATATCAGATGTGTTGAAGACAGTAATCAGGTCCAGGCCATTGCCCCTGCTGGCTAAGGGTTTCTTTGATGACTGTAGATGTTGGGTGTTCAGGCCCATTTGGTCGTGCGTCTCTGTGTGACGGGACCTTCTCTGTGGGCTGATGGGGTATTGCTTTGAATCTCACAGATGCCACTGCTGTAATGAGCACCAGCCTATATGGTTGTTCCTTTGACTGGGCTCCTCTGTGATGCCTTAATGGCTTTTCACAATGCCCCGCTGATGTAGAAGTGAACAGTCTGCCTAAAACACGTCAGTCACCATTTAACACCCATAATTACATCATTAATCAATCTTAATGCGCTGATTAAAGTGACATTTCCCTGATTCATATCCTTTGTGCATACATTATATGTAACACTTAGAAAAAGCATAGATTATGTAGTTCACTTCTGAACCAGAGGACCTGAAGCATGAGAGTCTGTTGCATAAGCAAATGTTTACATGAATTTAGAAGTTTGCTCATGCTATTAACCTGTTTTAAGGAAAGTAGCTTTCCATAGTATCCCTTAAAGAAATTCATAGTAGTTTACTTTCTGCCTTTAAGTAAATAAAAAATGGCAGTCAGTTTACTTAAGCATCTTTTTTTGGAGTCATTTACATGCGAAAAAGTGAAACAAAT
This sequence comes from Hypophthalmichthys molitrix, assembly GCA_037950675.1. Taxonomy (NCBI): domain Eukaryota; kingdom Metazoa; phylum Chordata; class Actinopteri; order Cypriniformes; family Xenocyprididae; genus Hypophthalmichthys; species Hypophthalmichthys molitrix. The sequence goes on from CM075494.1 coordinate 23,173,328, forward strand.
CACCTATGAATGGTCTATTCACATCAAGAATGCCAATGGACTATGGAGTTATTCAAAGTTATTTATTTATCATAATTGTATTTTATTTACTTTCTCTTTTCATTCGAAAAAGTCAGATAACATACATAGAATTTTAATGATCAATAAATGATTGAAAAATGATTTAAAAAATAGAAAAACAGCTCTTCTATTTACTTTTCTAAGAAAAAAAAAAATCTATACATAAAAAGCATTTAAAAAAATAACCAAAATATATAAAATGCATAAAAGGTTATTTAAAATAATTTATTGTAATATATGGTATGGTACAATAAAACCAAGTAATCTTTTAAGACCAAAAGATTATAATCATTATAATTCTATTAGTAGTGCCTCATTATGTACCTTCTGAAGTTTTCAGTCTATAATCACTGGTCAAACGTCATATAAGTATAGGGTGGATGGCTGTTGAATGGATGGTAAAATAGTTAATTTGCAGAGTAGGAGATGCAACTGTTCCTTTCAAATGACTGTCTATTAGTAATATGTAATCTTATGCACTTTAAACTGTTTGGGTGTGTTGGTATGTCTTACTGCAGAAAGCACGTTTGTAACCTTCATCACGGAAATTATAGGAGTTCACTTTGAAGTGGATTTTCGAAGAAAACTCAGACAAAGGAGAAGTTTGTAGCAGACAGACAGTGCCTGCTGACAGTCACAAAACAACTAGTAATTAAAACGATGCAACAGAGAGGAAGAAACAGAAAGTGGTGGGCAGCCTGGGGCTTGAACACAAACAGGCACTGTAAATAGATGGCTCCGCTATAGCGCTCACTCCATCTCAGACTTACTAATAGGTGCTTTTCAGCAGCAGTAGTTAAATTATCAAGAAAAGTTATCAAAACTCTCTATCAAGGAAACAAGAAACTGACTTGACTCCTGACTCCTCCATTGTAGAAACACTATTCATGTATCCTGATATGGGCGAAGAGGTTTAGAGACTGAATCTGGTGAATGCAGCTTTTCCTTTTCAAAAGTCATCATTTTCTGTATAAAAATAAGTTACAATGAAACAGAAATAGCAACAAAAATTAAAAAGAAAAAAAAAAAGAAACATGCATGGATGGCACAATAAGATAAATAGCATGCATTTAGAAAATGATTTTTCATTCCATGCAGACTTTAAGACTTGAAAACACAAAATTAAAGTTATTTATTCAACCTTATGTTGTTCCAAACCCGCATGACTTTCATTCTGGAACCAAAAGTTTTTTCTTCAATATTTTGTACTTTATATGAAACTGAACAAAGAGGGAAGCTGTCATGCTCCAAAATCACAGAAAGGCACAATAAGAGTATGAGAATGTGGTTCATAAGACATGTATGTTATATTCCAAGTCTTCTGAAGTCATACAATAGCTTTGTGTGAGACATCTGCACTAGATCTCTTTGACATGTTGATCAGATAAGTAGCAAAGTCCAATTCAATCATCAATGAATTTTACAAAACCAGTCTAAATGATTTGTTTACAAAAAAAACCTGGTTCTCAGGTTTTGCTTGCTACTATGATCTGGTCGCAATGGTGTAATCTCCTAAAAATTTAGTCATTATTCAGTCAATAAAGACTTAAAGTTTGGTCTGTTTATCACACAAAGCTACTGTATGACTTCATATGACTTTTATGATCACTTTACTCTGATTTTACATCCTTTTTGAAGCTTAATATGGAAAAAAGGGGCATGTGCATAATTCAGTATTTCTCCATATAGTGTTCCACAGAAGAAAAGAAAGTCATATGAGTTTATAAATCATGAATTTTCATTCTTGGGTGAACTAATCCTGTAAAGGTCAGTCATAAATCAGTCAATCGCTGTTTTCTCTTTATTCCATTTAGCATAGCAGTACCGGCCTCTCTCAGAGTGCGATGAGAGACCAGCCGTCCTGTAGAGACCAAGCAGAGGACAGAAGGCCGGCCCTCCTGCCTGTCAGAGAACCATATTGTCGGCATTAGCTGAAATGGCCGGTTTGGCCGGGCCAAGCACGGAGCTGATGAGTCAATTAGCGCAATGGCAGTGAAAGGGCAGCCAACCCTCCTGTTCATCTCAGAGAGGTTGAAACCAAACCAGGAGCTAATCATCATCATTTATGAATGAATCCAGATAAGGTGACATTTTGTATGATGCCGGAGGTAAGAATGAGTGAGCGCTAGCTGGGCTGAGCTGTGAGGAGAGCTGTTTACAGAGGCAGAGGGCCCGTCTGGACCCAAGGTGATGTTCAGGACATGGGCAGACTGCGAGGTTTGAACAGAGTGAGCTCTGTGGACCAGAAAATGCTGGTAAGGAGTTGTTTTTTTGAGAGAGGCGTGTGAGTAAACAACCTCTCGCCATCGAACACTCAAACACTTTGACAGTTTGTTTCAAATGGATTTTTGTCTCGAAGGCAATTGTGGTCAATACTCGTGAAAAACAGGCTTCAAGGGACTGAGAACAAGAGGATTCTGTTTTATGAGCAGGTCCCTTCATCTATTAGACACTGATCATACTCTCCTTAAATATAACATCATTAACTGAAAAAAAACAAAAAAAAAACACCCAACATTATAGATAGTTCACTATAAAAATCAAAATTATGTCATCATTTACTCTCTTGGTTTCAAACATGTATGACTTCCTTCATTTTATGGGACACAAAAGAAGACATTTTGAAAAACATTAGACAAACATGTTTGGACCCCACTGACTTTTTACTGTATGGACAAAAAAACATTGAGACATTTTTAGAATATCTTTTGCTTTTTCACAAGAAGAAAAGAAGTCATACAGGTTTGTAACGACATGGGGGTGAGTAAATGATGACAGAATGTTATTTTTGAGATATCCTCCACAACAAAACTTGGCATTGTTAAATACTAGGCCTATTAGCAAACTACTGTAGTTCAATTAAAAATAAAGTGTCTTGCAAAAAAAAAAAAAAACTAAAAAAATCAGTTGTGTTTTTTTCATTACCCATCAATGAAAAAAGAGTGTTTCGTTATGACATTTTAACATACTAACTAGTCATACTAACTAGTCAAACGCAGACCCCTTTGTTTGATCCATGCTGTGTGGCACTTTTCATCATGTCTATCCCGAAGGTTGCAGTTCTTCAGCTGAGAGCTTGGGGGCAGTAGCGTCTTTCCTAATATCAACAGCAGTGTGACACAAGGCCAGCTCATGTATCGGTGCTCTCTAGCTATGTTTGAAAGGCTTAAAACCCCAATTAAGATTGGTCCGGCTGATAACGGAATTAGCTTTGTAATGTTGGAATGGGTCTTGAAAGTGTTGATCAAATGCTTTCGTTATCAAACCATCTGCTGCTCTTTGATTCTGATGAATAAATAAATATTGATTAAAATGTCAATCAGGTCACCCTAGGTATCTGTATTAAATGCTGTGTCGCTAGGAAACTGCATCCCACACTGCTTTGGCATAATGTGTGGCTGAGGGTGGAATGGATCTAATAGCTGTGCATAACTAACTTTCTCTACATTTTCTGAACATTTATATTTCTGCAAGGTAGAACTGTCTGTGACATAATTTTGAGGAAATGCATAAAGAATAATGTATGGTAAGTTAGTCATCATCACAGAATTAAACCCAGAAACATCCTTCTGCAAAATCACCGGTTTACTATTAATTATCCCTCTTATTACTGGAGTTATAGTGATTGAGAACCAGATCTATCTAATATATATATAAAGTTCAGTGTATGCAGATGGAATGCGATTAAATACTCTCACAATGTTTCCAAGTTTACTATTAAGAACAATGTCACTACTGAATCTACAGGGTGAAACAGCGACCAGTCTTTATTTCCAAATGAATCACTAGTATGAGCCACATCTGTTTGAGAGAAATTACATCAAGACTTGGTTGTCCAGTTGGTTGTCAATAGTGTCAAGGTTGTCAACGATATGGTCACAGCACCATAAATAACTGGATTTCGGCAGTCATTTTCCAGTGATTTTTGTAAAAGTACTGGAACCATTAAAGAGTTATTAGGTTATTAAAGGGTCATTAATTACTCATTCTCATGTTGTTCCACACCCATAAGTGTTTCGTTCATCTTCTGAACACAAATTAAGATATTTTTAAATCTGAGTGCTTTCTGTCCCTCCATTCACAGCCTAAGCAATGGAAACTTTGACATTTAAAAAGTTCATACAGAGATTATAAATCTAATCCATATGAATTCAGCGGTTCAGTCCAAATTTTCTCTTTTTATGATGAACAGATGTAATTTAGGCTTTTATTCACATATTAACATTGATCAGCGAACATAAACAGATGCTCAACCTAACCTGAATGACGCATGAGAGCAAACCTCTTCTGGAAGCTCAAATGAGCTGCGTAACACACAAGAACGAACCTCATTGGTTCTCGCACTTCAAGTGAACATGCTTGAGCTTCCATTTATCATATCTGATATGTGAGTTGATTAATGTTTATATGTGAATGAAAGCCTAAATTCAATCTACTCATCATCATCAAAAGTGATCGAGTCTCTTCAGAAAAATTGGACTAAACCGTTTAATTCATATGGATTTTACAATCTCTTTATGAACTTTTTGAAGCGTCAAACTGACAGTTGCATAGCTGTCTATGGAGGTACAGATTTCATCAAAAATATCTTAATTTGTGTTCTGAAGATGATCGAAGGTCTTACAGGTTTGGAACGACATGAGGGTTAATGGCATCATTTTAATTTTTGGACACTTTAAAGCTGCAGTCTGGAATTTTTTGATTAAAAATTATCCAAAATCAATTTTTGAGCAAGTACATAACCAGCCAGTGTTCAAAACTATCTCATTATGTTAGCTCGATTCACAACGGTAAGCTTGTAATAATGTTTTATAATAAGAGCGACCTGGTGGATTTCCGCGGGAAATTCAAGCATGCAGCAGTTCGTCTTTGCGTCATTACGTCACGTCTGTAAACAGAAAGAAGGAGTCCAGACTAGTCGGCTTTATCATGTGAGGATGCTTGTTGTAGCGGATCATTTATAGCCTGTTCTCACAGCAGCTGAAATAATTAAACGTATCATTTTGATGGCGGATTGTAATCCAGAAAGGTTCAAATGACAATCATCAGTGACAACTGGAGATTCACCTGTAGTCAAAAGCAAAAGGCTTCGAACTGTAGAGTGGCTACAGAAATTGAAATCTACAGTAACGATAATACACGCTAAATACACATAGTCACGCAATGCTGATGTTGTTAACATTAACATTTTCAGAACAAAGTATAACAGTAATAATAATTTGCACGGTTTGGCGTGATCAGAACTAAGCGATCGTTAGATTTAATCATCATTGGCAGCACGATTTATTGTAGGCCTAATCCTTTTTTCCTCAGTTGGTCAGAACAAAAGCGGCAGAAATGTTACTTACTTGTTCAGATGATATTTTCCAGTGAAAATTCTTATATTGGTCATACTTTCAAGATTTAGAATCTGTGATTCTGAAGTACAGTATCCACACCGGTGTAGTGACTGACAGCAAACATTAGATTCATCCGCTGAGGAGTCGTGCCGAAGCACAACGCACGTAACGATAACAATTCCTCATATGACTGCAATTGCAGGTTTCAAACAGAGATGGCGACAAAGAGGAAAAATGCCGGACCGCAGCTTTAATGGAACCGTTAAAGTAGCAGAATCACAAAATAGGAATGCTACTATTCTCATGCCCCACATAATTGTATTAGCCTATGTAAAAAAAAAAATGAGACATGTTACCATTTTAGGGTCCAAATACTGTATAAGATCTCAAAAGCAAAAAACAAATGGTGCTAATAATATAGCCGACACTCACATTGTGCTATGGTAGGCTACTACCAGTAAATAACCTATCTCTGTACTGATATCTCAGTTGGCCAGACAGTGATTCATCTTTTCTGAATCATTAAAATATTGGTGTCTTGGACGTCTTGAGCCTGGAGACTGTAGTGTACACAGAAAGATTTTAAGGTGTGCTAAAAATAAATAAACGGCTGTTGATAAAGTATTATAGAAAAAATATTCAACCACATGTGACTGACTAATCAAAAGGAATGTATTTTTCCTCGTATTAGTGATGTATTTGCTCCGTCTTTGATCACTACACTATTCTGTGTCTCATTTATAGGTCCTCTCCAGAATAGCCATATTCACTGTACATAATTTTCCTGCTTGCATGAGTTTAAGCTGAATGATTGAAGGGATGATTGTGTTCACGCAGTGTCAGATGTATCTCCTGGGGGCTGTTTGTGTATTTGTGTTTGCTCTCTGAGGCAGCTGCTCTGACTTCACTTCCCCTATCGGTGTCTCTGCGTTCAGACAGTAGAGCAACTCTAAGCCCTTTTAGCATCCTATGGTTTTCTATTTACAAGCCAACAGTTCTGTACAGCCGATACACTGGAGATCACGTTTCACTAATGCCGTCTAAGGCCCAAGTAATTAACGTAATCTAAACCCACGCTGCCAAAGGAGAGGAGTCGGTAAATATTATCGCTGGGAAAGAAGGAACGTAGGGACTAAGGCAGGTTTGTGTGTGTAGGCCAGCCCGCTTCTCATTGGTGAGTTCTGTATTGACTTGATTAGTTACTAATTAAAAAGTTGACTGGCTGGCTGGGCCGAGGGAGATGACTTCATTAGCAGGGTCTCAGAGAGTGTAATTTTCCCTGTTCATTCACACATCTCCTTGGCAGCAGGCAAGCAGGAGAAAGATGGATCTCTCCAACAGGATCAACCAAGGGCACACTGAAAGATCAGCCTAAATGATCAGTCAGGGATGATTTATATGGTTTACGCTAAGCTACTAGATTTTTGTTCTAATTTTCAGAAAATAAATCGATTGGTTCTTGCTTGTGCAAAAGTTACAACCTCAAATCTAGGGTGTTCTGAGCCGTTTTTAGTAGTTGCTTTGCAAAAGATAGGGTGTTCTGGATGGTTGCAGCTTGGAAGGTGGTTACTTACTAGCCCAAGTCTAAAGAGCCCATCTTCAAGTCTAGATTTACAGCTCAGGTCCATCAGTTGTTGTTTTGTTTTTTTTGCTGTTATTATATACCAGGTGAATATTATAGTCATTAATCGCATGCCTCTATGGCGACCCATATATTCACAAAATGACAAAATGTACTAAGCGAGTTAAAGTTGACACAACTAAATTAAGCTACAATACAATCAATATGCTCTTGACCACTTCACGAGTTCACACTGACATATAATTAAACAGAAGGCTATGCGTATTTGGCGTGCTGTCCGATGGGATGGCTCCGAGCTTGGAGTTCGACCCAAACCCAGAATACTCCCCCATCCCAGGTTGGGATTGGAATAGTTAGAAGAGAGGAGATGGGATGGTGGAGGGATGCTGGAAAACTGTCATAGAGCAGGTAAGTCTGTTGTATACCTCTTATCTCGATAATTGAGTTGATTGACTGAATGTGCTCCTCCCATGTTAATTAGGTTAATTATCTTAACATGCTCCTTCCGAACTTTGTTTATAAAACATCATTAAGGGCATTTGCTCTGCTTATAAAAGAATTTCATAAATCAGAACTTTTGGTGAGTTCAGTTGCTCCTGGGAAGTTCATAATCTGTCATAATTACAACTTTAGGTATGTTCAAATCAGTTTTCTATCTTCATTTCTACAAAATGACAAATAATGCTCATCAGGAGTGTTTTAATTTTATATTTTTACTTTAAAAAAAATATCATTTTTTGTACATGCAACTTAAAAATATTTCATTAAACATTCATTTCAACAAATTTATCTCAATACAGATGATGCATCAATTACGTCTACCATGTTTTCTCACAGACACGCCCCCAACTCTGAAAACTTGAGGCTCCAAGAAAGTTTCCCACTCATAATTACGACATTGTGGTGGCTTTCGTGTGCATTCAACTTGTAAATACGATTGTTCTGACATGATTTGAACCAAAGTCCCTTTCAAGGAAAGTCTGTTCACTCGGCGGCCATATTTGCAGTGCCTCCGGGCAGCTATTTCGGGCATCCAAGACCAAGTCGTATCTATTTGAATGGGGGATTCCTGAAATCTCACAAACTGTTTGGCGAACTCAAATCAGCAACAAAATCTGACATGAACTGTCCCATAAATGTTGTTTCTTATGCTCAAATAGCGTTTAAAAAAGCGTATTTTACAGGCTAGACGAGCCAATCCGCATGTGCAGTCCTAAGCACGAGTCTCGGGTTTCTATGGGAACCTGAGCTTCTAACTGCAGCTGCATGACTTTATCAATCAGCGATTGGCTCTTTTACTTAGAAGGCGGGACGTATTCCGTCATATTGCGCGTTGTAGTTTCTCCCATTCATAAATAATAGGAGTCAAGTCATCTTCATTTATATAGCGCTTTTCACAATACATATTGTTTCAAAGCAGCTTCACAGTGACAATAGTACAATTATTATCAAGCTAAAGTTGGTTTTTGATTGAATCACTTCCATTGTAAAAATTTTAATTATTACTTTAGGGGCCACTTAAAGGGTTAGTTCATCCAAAAATGAAAATAATGTCATTTTTTACTCACCCTCATGCAGTTCCACACCCGTAAGACCTTCGTTCATCTTCAGAACACAAATTAAGATATTTTTGTTGAAATTCGATGACTCAGTGAGGCCTGCATAGCCAGCAATGACATTTCCTCTCTCAAGATCTATTAATGTACTAAAAACATATTTAAATCAGTTCATGTGAGTACAGTGGTTCAATATTAATATTATAAAGTGACGAGAATATTTTTTGTGTGCCAAAAAACTAAAATTAATTAGTACATTAATGGATCTTGAGAGAGGAAATGTCATTGCCGGCTATAAGGCCTCACTGAGCCATCGGATTTCAACATAAATATCTTAATTTGAGTTCTGAAGATGAACGAAGGTCTTACGGGTGTGGAACGGCATGAGGGTGAGTAATAAATGGCATTATTTTCATTTTTGGGTGAACTAACCCTTTAAATGACACCTTTCCTACTGAAAACCGAATACCTTTAATGCATTCTTGCCGTCCAGGAGTGAACGTCATTCTCTATCTATAGTCTTTGTTTGTTGCTCAAACGTTAAAAGATCTTAGCTTAAATCACAAGTATTCTACAGACATTCAGTTTACTCACATTGGAAATTTCTTGCTGCGTAATGCCAGTAAGTTTTAAAAATGTTTAAATGCATTGTTTAGTAACGTACATTAGTCTGATAAATCTGCACAATAATAGTCAATAATGTCTCTGTAGGGAAATTGTGAGTGACTTTCTTGTGGGTGAAATTCTCTGTACTTTTAGCACTCTTACCAAGAAAAATTGCTTTGCTGAGGCCCCAGTGCCTTCACTGCATGCTATATTGACCAGGTACTGTTCTTTTAACATCTCTCTGCAGCACACTGAGTCCATAAGCCTGCTTGACTGGGCAGATCTGGCTTTTCTGTGAGAGAGATGAGCCCAAAGTAGGATCTCTGTTTCAGCAGCTGGTTCTGTTATCTCTGTGCTTCTCTCTCCTTCAATGCCGCCTCTGGCATCTCTACATCTCTGCAGATGACACTGCTGGGAATTGCTATCAAACCTCCCAGATGTCAGCGTGTTTATCATTAGCTCGAGTTGGGAAAGTGAGACTATTGTCGTGGAACTGTTTCACATGAGGAGGTATAAGAGCAGCTGCTAAAGGCATAGCCAGACGTGCAGCGCCCAGACACACTTCCTTCCAGCCTATTTGTGTCCATCCTACAGCCTGAGTTTGCAGCTGTAGCCAATGATTTTAAAGTGCGTGTGTGTGTATTTGAGGCAAATATAGGCTTCCATCAACAAACATGTAGAAGTGCTTTTATGCTTGGATGAGCATCCTCACATATTTGACTTCCATATTGAATTTCATTTAACCTGATGAAAAAAACAATGCATAAGCAAACAATGGGGCGCACTCTTTAAACAGCTGGGTGGGTACACTGAGGCCTCAGAGGGGAACCCATATGAAAACACTGTAGGAGGAGGGCAGCCTTTAACTTAGTTTAGGATTGTTGGATTGTTTGATTAAATTTAATATCCTTGCTAATTTTTAAAAGAAAATCAAATTAAGGTAGGCTATATAGATGCATTTTTTTTTTATTATTGCTGTTATGAATGTCTTTAGAAATATAGAGACACTGTTAGCTATATATATATACATATGTGTGTGTGTGTGTGTTTATATACAGTGCTGCTTGAAAGTTTGTGAACCCCTTACAGAATCTGTGAAAATGTGAATAATTTTAACAAAACGAGAGGGATCATACAACACGCATGTCATTTTTTTTTATTTAGTTCTATCCTGAGTAAGATATTTTACAATAAAGATGTTTACATATAGTCCAAAAGACAAATATGGTTGTTTATGAGTCCCTTGTTTGTCTTGAGCAGTTAAACAGCCCAATGTTCTTCAGAAAAATCCTCCAGGTCCTGAAAATTATTCAGTTTTCCAGCATTTTTTTTTTTTTTTTTTGCATATTTGAACTCGTTCCAGCAGTGACTGTATGAATTTGAGATCCATCTATTCACAATGAGGACAATTAAGGGACTCAAACACAACTATTAAAAAAGGTTCATTGAAACTCTCAAGATCCATAAAGGTACAAAAAACATATTTGAAACAGTTCATGTGACTTCAGTGGTTCTATGTTAATATTATAAAGCAACAAGAATACTTTTTGTGCACCAAAAAAAAAATAAAAAAAAATAATGACTTTTCAACAATAAATAGTGATGGGCCGATCGGCCGAAGTCACATGAACTGTTTTAAAAATGTTTTAGTACCTTTATGGATCTTGAGAGTTTGAATGGCTTTGCTCTCTATAGGAGCCTCACTGCGCCATCGGATTTCATCAAAAATATCTTAATTTGTGTTCTGAAGATGAATGAAGGTCTTACGGGTGTGGAACATGAGGGTGAGTAATTAATGACATTATTTTCATTTTTGGGTGAACTAACCCTTTAAAAGCCGGGGGGTGAAAACTCTCCAAATTTTTCTTATTTCGTATAAATATCTTTTTTATTATTTAGTACTGCCCCTTGGAAGCAACAGAAGATACTTACATGTTTCCCGGAAGACGAATTAAGTACAATTTACCTTGATCTTTCAATTCAAAAAGGTTTCACCCCCAGCTCTAACGCATAGTGAAACCTTTTTGAATTTGAAGATCAAGGTAAATTGTACTTAATTCGTCTTCTGGGAAACATGTATGTATCTTCTGTTGCTTCCGAAGGGCAGTACTAAATTGAAATTAAAATTAAAATTATAACCAATTTAATGCATCCTTGTTTAATAAAAAAACAATTTCTTTAAAAAACAAATCTGACCTCAAACGTTTGAATGATAATTTATACGTGAATGTATGTATTACATCGATCCAATTTACCGTAATAGTCCTGGATTTAACCGTTTTCAATTTCTTATCTATCAAAAGAAATATTACCCAGATATGTTATTTCATATTTGAAGTAAAGTACTTTAACAGCCATGCTACTTATCATTCATCATGCAGGTCATACTGGGGTCAGCAATAAGTTATCCATTATGCGGCCGCCCTCCTGGTCAATATTTGAGTGGTTTGGCCTTAATCAGAAAGAAAATGCATGTTATATTTTAAGCAGAGTCCCTTTGATTCCAACAGTGAGATCCCAATCAGTAGGGCTTCTTTTCCTGTTATGTTATGTTGATGCAGTGGCTTCCCTGGACTGCTGTTCCCACATTTAATGCAGGTCTGAGATTGAGTCAGTCAGAGTCATGGTTATCTCAGCCACCTGTCTCATAACGACACTGAGGGGAGCCTCATATGAGGGCCTGGCACAGCAGCAAGTAATTATGCTGCCATAACAGGTGACTTGTAGCAGATTGCGACAGTGATGTGCTGTGTGTGCGCGTACATGCATGTGCAAATCTGCTTTTTTTTCTTCTTCAGTACACTGCAGGGCAGGTGTTACAGTGGATCCTGGCAATGCTAAGCAAGCATTTTCCTTATAGACAGAAGTCTGAAATAACTGGACATTATACTATGCCTTTAATAGCTCTCTATATTTATTTTAAAATAATACCAATATAATATGGTCTCTGTGGGATTAAAGGGTTAGTTCACCCAAAAATGAAAATTCTGTCATTAATTACTCACCCTCATTTCATTCCAAACCTGTAAGACCTTCGTTCATCTTCAGAACACAAATTAAGATATTTTTGATGAAATCCGAGGGTATCTGAACCACACACAGGCAGCAACGTCATTGCAACGTCATTGGCCGAAGCTGAACATGTGAGCACCACGACGCATACATGTGATGCTGACACAGGATCCGGCCAATAATGAGTCGGCGTTCGGACGTAAACAAGGAAGCCTGCACTGAGTTCACTACGTATGACAACGGTTCAAATTGTTGTTATAGTCGTTATTTTTGTTTTGTTTTCTTGTTGCTTCATAACATTAAGGTTGAACCACTTTGGTCATGTTGTATATTTTAAGCATGATTTTACTACTTTTCTGGTGCAATAATGTATGTGTGGATCAGATACCCTTGGATTTCATCAAAAATATCTTAATTTGTGTTCCGAAGATGAACAAAGGTGAGTAATTAATGACAAAAATTTTATCTTTTAACTAAACCCTTTCCGAGAATTAAAAAAAATAAATAAAATACTTTAAAAATAATTTTACCCCTACTTTTGATAAACATAAAATGAATCCTAGTTATTTCTAGTGGCCTAGAGCGGGAGTTTTCAAAGTGGGGTTCGGGGTGCCTAGAGGGCCACAAAAGAGTTCTAGGGGGTCCAAATAAGATTAAAATATGTAAAAATGTGATTATAACAAAACAAATAAATGAGTAAATAATAAATTAAATAATACATAACAATACCGTACTATAATAAATAAAAAACAAAACATAATGTAACTTAATAGAAACTATATAAATAATTAAATTAGCATTAAACAAAAAATATAATAAAATATTAAAATAATAATTATTAAAACAAATAATTAAATAATAAGATAAATATTATATAATAATATAATTATTATTAAAACAAATAATTTAATAAATAAAAATACAAATGATTAAAACAATAGATAAATAATTATTAAATGAAATAAATAAATGAGTAAATAAAAAATAATTATTGAAAAGAAAAAAATATTTAAACCAAAAATTAAATAAAGTATTAAAATAAAAAAATAATAAAATTCATTTATTTTTTGTATAAAGCTGCAGTTCTGTTTGAGTTTGATGCATTGAGCTACTGCTTTGCTTACATGTGCTGTGAAACAGGCCTTAGAGCCATATATGAAATCTCTTTAAGCATATTCACAATGATTAATTTTGTAGAAGTGCTATTCTTGGAACAGTTTTGCCTTCTGACATGCAATGTCTACAAGCAGAGACAGATGGAAGCTGATCCTAAATGTCTCAGGGCTCCTGCTGTCTGGCACTATGGGACTATAGGCAAGCAAAGGCCGTGATAGATTCCAGGCATGGGCTCAGCTGCTGCAGTCTGTGTTGTGTATTGATCATGGCTTTAATGGTTCTCCATCTGCCAGGTGATGACGGAGGTCCAGGGTGAAGGCAGTACGGTGTTGTTTCTGCTGGATCCCGGCCCGCTGACGTCCCTCTCTAACCACACCAGCCATGTCCCAACCTGCTCCCTTCCAAACTCACTGTGTGTGCCATGCAGGATAGACTCCCCTTGTTCTTATTAAGGGAGTCAATGTGTTTTTTGTGTGTGTTAGACTGCTGAGTCAATGGGAACTGTGGTTAGCCTGCGCTGCTTGATCCTGCTGTCTGGTTTGGAGAAGTGGAGTGTCACATATCCGTGTAGTGAAGGCGGTGTGGTTGGAAAACTGGCTACACTGAGGATCTATTGCAGAGCAATTGAAAAGCACTGTATATTCAGCTGCCTGAAACATTATTAACCATCAAGGACAAGTTTAAGAATGGGGGAAGGTGTCCCGAGCTATCTTTTTCTCATTATTGTTTACATTTGAATAATAGCAACTGTCAAGGTGACTGTCTTTTCTCTGAGGAGCCTATTAAATGTTCTGATGGACCGCCAAGATTGCAGACTGTTCAATATGCATATTCCCGCTCATAGAATAAAGGTGAACTTGTGGAATTAAAAGAAAAGGCCTGGAATCGTTCCCTGGGGCCCTGCGAATTGATGTCTTGTCCTTTCTTTTAATGATTAATACTTGATCCATTTAAAAGACTGTCACACCTGCCCTTCACTGAGGTGCCACAACAAACCCACCCTCCATGTGCTACCAAGAGTCAACATGAGTCAGGGGCTTGACTAGGCTATGTAGCTAAAGCTCCAGGTGTTTACTGTACCACTTTTAATATGTAATGGCTGTATTTTAACACCCCATATAGACTAAAAGCATTTTAGCATTTCTTGTTTTTTATCTTATAAATATTCTTGCTAATTTCATATGTACACGTCTCTGGTGAATAACTGCACATTTGTTTAACCTGAATATTAGCTATTAAAACAACATAAATTTGATTCTGGACTTTATTAGCTCCAGAAGTGGCATAATGGCATATAGCCTACACTACTGTTCAAAGGTTTGGGGTAAGATTTTTTTTTTTTTTTTGATTTTTTTTTTAAGGAATTCGTTCTTTTATTCAGCAAGTAATTCATTAAAAGTGACAGTAAATACTTTCAAAAAAGTTTCCCAAAAAATCAGTTCTTTTCATTTTTTTATACATCAAAGAATCCTGAAAAACAAAATGTATCATAGTTTCCACAAAAACATCTAGGTAACACAATAAGGTCTCATTTGTTAACATTAGTTAATGCATTAACTAACAATGAGCATCCATCTGTCCGTCCATGTATCAGTCTATCCGTCCATCCATCCGTCCGTCCGTCCGTCCGTCCGTCCGTCCGTCCGTCTGTCTGTCTGTCTATCTATCTATCTATCTGTCCGTCAGTGTATCTATCTATCCATCCATCCATCCATCCATCCATCCATCCATCTATCTATCTGTCTGAGGATAATCCATCCATCCATCCATCCATCTATCTGTCCATCCATGTATCTATCTATCATCCATCCATCCATCCATCCATCTGTCCATCCATGTATCTATCTATCATCCATCCAACCATCTATCTATCTATCTATCTATCTGTCTATTTATCCATCCATCCATCATCCATCCGCCTGTCCGTCCGTCTATCTATCTGTCCATCCATGTATCTATCTATCCATCCGTCCATCCATTCATCTGTCCATCCACCCATCCATCCATCCATCTATCTATCTATCTATCTGTCTATTTATCCATCCATCCATCCATCCATCCATCTATCTGTCCATCCATGTATCTATCTATCCGTCCGTCCATCCATTCATCCATCCATCCATCCATCCATCCATCCATCCAATATCCATCCGTCTGTCCGTCAATGCATCTATCTATCCGTCCTTCCATCCATCATTCATCTATCTATCTGTCTATTTATCCATCCATCCATCCATCCATCCATCTATCTATCTGTCCATCCATGTATCTATCTATCCGTCCATCCATCCATCCATCTATCTATCTATCTATCTATCTATCTATCTATCAGTCCGTCCATCCATCCATCCATCCATCATCTATCTATCTATCTATCTATCTATCTATCTATCTATCTGTCTATCTGTCTGTCCGTCCGTCCGTCCGTCCGTCATTTATCTATCTATCTATCTATCTATCAGTCCGTCCATCCATCCATCCATCTATCACCAACCAACACTTTAAATGTTCTTAAAGGTGTTTTCATAGAAGAACCATTTTGGTCCGCAAATAACCTTTCAGTGAACTGTTCTTAAAAAAAAAAAAAAAAATTATATATATATATACATATATATCTTACTGTGAAGAACATTTTAATGATCTGAAGAACTATAAAAATATTTTGTGGAATAGAAAGGTTCTTTCATGGAACCATCAACATCATTAAAGAATATTTTTAAGAGTGTATCTACAGTTCTAGGAATTAACCTGCAGATTAGTACAATGTACAACCTATTTTATATACTTTTGGCAATGCCTGATTTAACCTCACTAATTTAACTGGGTCACATTATATTTCAGATGTCTAAAATTTACCTACACCATGATTTCATAGTCTTTATTTTGGTTCCTTTTGCATTTTTTCTTGTCCTTGAATCTTTGTCCCCTAAGATCAGCTGAGCCCAATTAACAGGATACAGGATACAAAATAGTCTCATGTTCCAGCACCTAAAAACCACTGTGTTCTCTGTCTAGGTGGTCAGGATACAGGCTCCACAGGCTATCAATAAGACTTCTATCAATATTGATTTTAGCACCTCCGTCTTTGCCTGCACCTCTATGCCGTTTGGAGTCGCTCAGGAGCAGACAGATGTCTGAACGTGGTCATGACGTCCCCTCAGTCTCAGAGGCTGATGATGGAGTGGATCCAGGTTCTGTACGAGCCCCAGGGACACCAGACTAATTCTGTGAGTCCCTCTGAATAATGACTGCGGGCACACAGGGTTGACTGAGAGGAATTGGAACATTTGCCAGTACTAGTTATATAGTACTGGGGCTGCACAATTCTACAAGGAGGGTTAATTACAAGCACATAGATAAAAGCTAATAAATCCAGCAACATAATGGAAGGAGCAAGGGACCAATCCCACCCCTCATTCATCTCCTGCCATTTAAAGAGACTCGACGCCACGCTGTGAGAGTGAGAGACCATATAGCGGCTTTATGAGTTCAAAGGCGGGTTTGAAATAATTGTGACAGCGTGCACAACTTCAGGGGCATTTTCTGTCAATCAAATGCAGCTTGCAACATAATAAACCATGCACTATGATGTCTTTCAAGCTGCAGACCAAAACTTGCATCAGCTTGAATCAATAAATCAGCTGTTGTCCAGTAAATCCTTCAGCGGCTGAATTAAAGGCTGTAACTTATGAACGCTTCATACTGACCTAACTGATGGATCTGTGCTTACCAGATGAACACTGCAGCAGGTCAGTCCAGATTGCTGGAGGCTGAGGTACTGCTCACATTTGGGCTCCCAGCCATTGGTGTTTGTTATAAAAAGGCCAGTGCTCGCTGGTTTTGACAAGAGATTTCACACCACAGGTCAGAGAGGGAAACAAAGGGAGTGTGATATGGGCTACACATTTAGACATGTGCATGACACTCAGAGCCCAAAATATAAAGATATCCTAATATTTTGAAAATAATATATTATTAAATATATAAAATATTATAAGAACAAAAGATATACCATTCAAAAATGTGGGGTCGGTAATGATTTTTTAAATTAATTTAAAGGTTTAGTTCACCCAAAAATGAAATTTCTGTCATTAATTACTCACACTTGTGTCGTTCCACACCCATAAGACCTTTGTTTATCTTCAGAACACAAATTAAGAATATTTTATCTCTCATACAAAAGCAACGAAATTACCACATTCAAGGTCCAGAGAAGTAGTAAAGACATAAAAAGAATGACATGAGGATGAGTAATTAATGACAGAAATTTCATTTTTGGGTGAATTAACCCTTTAACTAGCGTTTAAAGTCCAAGGCTGCATTTATTTGATCAAATATACAGTAAAACAGTAATATTGTGAAAAATGATTACAATTTCAAGTAATTGTTTTCTATTTGAATATATTTTAAAATTGAATTTATTTCTGTGATAGCAAAGCTGATTTTTCGGTAGATTTTCAGGATATATAATATAATATAATATAATATATATTATACTATATATATATATATATATATATATATATATATATATATATATATATATATATACTATATATGGAAATTGACTCTTTGATGAATGAAAGGTCAAAAGAGCAGCATTTGTTTGTAATATAATTTTTAAATAATGTAAAAGTCTTTACTATCTCTTTTGATCAATTTAATGTGTCCTTGCTGAATATGAAAGTACTATTTAAAAAAAAAAAGTTACTCACCCCAAACTTTTGAACTGTTGTGTATATATACAAATTGTAAAAAGTGTCTGGACAATATTTATATAAGTTCACAGCATTTATAATACTTTTTTCACAATACTAGTGCTGTCAAAAGAATAATCACAAATAATCTGATTTTTTTTCAGGCCAATTAGAAAACAGAATCTAATTAGCAAATTTGATGAATACGAATGAAAAAAATTATTGCATTAAACATTCCATTAATATCATAAGTGCATGTTAACCTTGACAGCCCTAAAAAAAATCTTATTTTTAAGGTTTTTCTAAAAACAATTTCGCTTAAATTTTCTTGCAAACATCCCTTTGTGGTCTTTCCTGGATTAGAGGATCCATCACAGGTCCTGATGACACAAGACACATTTACATCTCACATCCATTTAACAAGGATTTACATTAAAATATATATGTGGAAAATGTATTATACAGCCATTATTCCATACTGAGACATCTGGCTGCAGGCTTTGTGACTCCATGGGGATGTGCTGCCAGGCCTCGAGTGAGAAACAGCAGAGCTTTTCCTGTTTTCCTACAGTAATGAGCATTTCTGAACTTTCACTTTGAAAGTAGCAGATCGGCTTCGGCAATGAGGCACCTACAAATATACCACTGTCATTTTTAAACTAGTGCCACTGTGTGAAAAAATGCAGAGATTTACAGAACAAGCTGCTTTTGTTGTTGTTTCTAGAATATATTGGCATGGTTTGCCGCCTCTTTAGGTGCCATGAGATAAACAGGGAGCCTTTCTCAATGTTGCTTCTCAAGTCTGGCAGAGCGAGGCATTGTGGTTAATACCTTATTTAATATGCCATCGCGCCAATGTGTGCCCTGATATCACTGTAATTGATGCTGCCGTGAGATGCCACATTTGCTCTGTTGATAAATTGTTAAATAAGCAGGGCTCTCCATTGCCCCCACCTCTCTCATCTCGGGCTTTGTTTGTGTGCCAAGTGAACGCTCGACTCTGACAGGCGTTCTGTTGGGGGATTTGAGTTTGTGCATGGCTGGTCAACCTTATTTGTATTGTTTGTCACGAAGACACTGTTGTTCTTAGGCTCTGCAGGGAGTTTGCTCGGCCTCTATCTCCTCCTCGTCTTTTATCTCTCTATTCGCACACTTCCACAGAGCACGCAGCCAGAGCTGAGATCCACTGTCTGTTGGCTCTGTGATGATATTGTTAGGGATTGTGGAATCGCATCCTAGAGCTGCGACTTTCATTCAAACCTTGAAAAAGGAGCGGGCCATGGAGACGCTGAACACTAGTACTCCATCGTGTGGATGCAGTTCATGTTTTGGTCGAGGTGGAAAGAGCCTCATTGTCAAGTGTTGGCTCAGTGAAGGGGATTATGGGGTGGCCCTGACTTCCTGTTGGTCCTTGAATGAAGTGAGCCTGATTTATCATCCAGCTCTCTCAGTGTCTGTGCGCTTTGTTAGGATGTTAGTCACATAATTAGAGATTGAACACTGAACTAACCTGCGGCTTTTTGTTGGTCACTTATATCAGAGATTTTCAAAAGACAAATATTATCCCCTTGAAAGGGAAATCCTTACTCCTTCCTAAAATATAAAGGCAGATAAATATTTTAATGCATAAAGACCTATTTATAATGTGATTTAATTAATTGGCTTTTATATTAATAATTTACTACAACTCGAATTCCGGAAATGTTGGGATGTTTTTTTAAATTTGAATAAACTGAAAAACTAAAAGACTTTCAAATCACATGAGCCAATATTTTTTTCACAATAGAACATAGATAACATAAATGTTTAAAGGGAGAAATTTTACACTTTTATCCACTAAATGAGCTCAAATTTGATGTCTGCTACAGGTCTCGAAAAAGTTGGCACAGAGGCAACAAATGGCTGAAAAAGCAAGAAATTTTGAAAAGATTCAGCTGGGAGAACATCTAGCCACTAATTAAGTTAATTGATATCAGGTCTGTAACATGATTAGCTATAAAAGGGATGCCTTAGAGAGGCAGAGTCTCTCAGAAGTAAAGATGGGCAGAGCTGTGAAAGAGTGCATAAAAAGATTGTGGAACACTTTAAAAACAGTGTTCCTTAACATCAAATTGCAAAGGCTTTGCAAATCTCATCATCTACAGTGCATAACATCATCAAAAGATTCAGAGAATCTGGAGAAATCTCTGTGCGTAAGGGACAAGGCCGAAGACCTTTATTGGATGCCCGTGGTCTTCAGACGACACTGCATCACTCATCGGCATGATTGTGTCAATGACATTACTAAATGAGCCCAGGAATACTTCCAGAAACCACTGTCGGTAAACACAATCCGCCGTGCCATCTGCAGATGCCAACTAAATCTCTTTCATGCAAAAAGGAAGCTATATGTGAACATGGTCCAGAAGAGCCGTCGTGTCCTGTGGGCCAAAGCTTATTTAAAATGGACTGTTTCAAAGTGGAAAATGGTCAGAAGAGTCCAAACTTGACATTCTTGTTGGAAATCATGGACGCCGTGTCCTCCGGGCTAATGAGGAGGGAGACCTTCCAGCATGTTATCAGCGTTCAGTTCAAAAGCCAGCATCTCTGATGGTATGGGGGTGCATAAGTGCATACGGTATGGGCAGCTTGCATGTTTTGGAAGGCACTATGAATGCTGAAAGGTATATAAAGGTTTTAGACGACATCTATTTCAGGGAAGGCCTTGTATTTCAGCAGGACAATGCAAAACCACATACTGCAGCTATTACAACAGCATGGCTTTGTCATAGAAGGGTCAGGGTGCTGAAGTGGCCTGCCTGCAGTCCAGATCTTTCACCTATAGAGAAAAATACGTCAAAGACGACCACAAACTCTTCAGCAGCTGGAAACCTATATCAGACAAGAATGGGACCAAATTCCAACACCAAAACTCCAGAAACTCATAACCTCGATGCCTAGATGTCTTCACACTGTTTTGAAAAGCAGAGGAAATGCTACACCATGATAAACATGCCCCCGTCCCAACTATTTTGAGACCTGTAGCAGGCATCAAATTTGAAATGAGCTCATTTTGTGCATAAAATGGTCAAATTTCTCAGTTTAAACATTTGTTATGTTATCTATGTTCTATTGTGAATGAAATATTGGCTCATGTGATTTGAAAGTCTTTTAGTTTTCATTTTATTCAAATATAAAAAACGGAATTTCCGGAATTCGGGTTGTAAAGGAAAAGCAAAAATATTGAATTTCTATAAAGTGTATATATTTCCAACCTAAAACTCAAGTTTGATATTATAAAAACAATATTTTTTTCCCCTTAAACTTAAATAATTGGCTTTTATGTTGTATTCAAGCATTACGTAATGAAGTTTTATTCTTATTGTACAAAATATTAAATTATCTGTAAAATACTGAA
Source organism: Hypophthalmichthys molitrix (assembly GCA_037950675.1). Classification (NCBI taxonomy): domain Eukaryota; kingdom Metazoa; phylum Chordata; class Actinopteri; order Cypriniformes; family Xenocyprididae; genus Hypophthalmichthys; species Hypophthalmichthys molitrix. The sequence goes on from CM075494.1 coordinate 23,194,693, forward strand.
TTTGTATAAAGCATTTCATACAATGCATTTCAAGTAAATTTATATCACTATAATTTATTTGTATTTCACATGGGCCTCAATGTGAACGAACGTCTTTGTCAATCTGTTTTCCCCACCACTACCAATGCACAACTGAAGTAGAGTTGACGTCACTGCTAGCCTGAGCCCAACTATACATTGTGGTTGAAATGCCACGAAAGGACGAAAGGAAAGATATCAGCCGGAACGAGTGAGTGACCTGCCTCTGGGCATGTGTACACCTTGTTAGGACTCCCATGTCATTTTGCATTATGTAAGGACAAATGTTAGGTCACAGGCAGAAACCCTTACTAATCTACTTCCCCTAGACAGCAAGTGTTTATGTTTTATTTTACTGACTAGGCCTCCTGAGCTGCAAAGACTTTTAGACTCCATTAGGTACAGACACAGACACTCAAACTTGTTCTAAAAGAGATTAAAACTAAAGCCTGTTGCCCTCAAGAGTCTCTCATTTAGAAGCAGCCCCTGCACCTTGACTGTGGATTTTGCTGAGGTAGAGCCTCTGAACTTCACTTCAAAGTCAACAGACAGTAAGTGATCAGAGATGTCAGGACTTCAAAGCTCCAGCATCTATGTAATAACGTCATCTTTATTAAAACATCTTCTGCCAAATTTGAAACTGTGCGAGAGAGAAGCTACTATTACAATAAGAGATTATTAAGACCCTTCCTGGCTTCACAAACAAGAGCTGTTCCAGACGCACCTAAAAACAAGCCATTAGGTTTGTGTATCAGGTCAAGTAAATTTAGCAAGTGGTCCTTGCACACAGGGACATGTGAAGCGTAAAGTGGTGTCTGCTCCCTTGTTTCAGGCTGAAAGCAATGGGCTCTCTGTTGAGGCAGAGCCCTGAGAGGCCGTGCATTAGTGTGCTGTATTGGTGCTGCACTCAGATGACCAAGACCTAATGGAGGCCTGGGACCACGGCGGCATACGCTACGACAGGGTGTCTAGAGACACGTCCAGCTTAGCACACATCAGCGCAGCGAGAGAGAAGAGCTTAGAAAGGGGGCTTGTGAGGGACACACTGACAATTTGATGTGCTAAGTGCCCGTGTCCTCTGCCTCCACTGTGTACAAGAGAGAATAACAACATCTTGGGTTCTAGGAAGTTGTATAGATGCTTGCTTGATTTCTGAGAAAAATCAATTTAGTGAGTTTAATGTAGCCCAAGTGTACTTTCTGAACTTCTGAACATTTAAGAAATAGAGCAGTAACTATCAAGCAGATGTATTAAGCCTTGCTACACATCTCTGTGTAGACATTACTGGATTTTTATTGGTCAGTCGTGTTGTTGAGCAAATGTTTAGCCTAATAACTGCTAAACAGTATATAAACAGTATAACTAACTTATAATGGAAAGTATTTTACTCAAAATGTGCCAAAAAGTTTAACTAACTATTATTTTGGAGTTCATTCAACATCTATCAGAGATTTAGGTTAACACTAAATATTTTGTTTGAGTTTTTACAACTCCGCTAAAGTTTAGAGTTGAGGGAACTTGAAAAAATAGATTCAACCATAATCAAATATTTTAATGTCAAACATACACCCTCTAGTTGCGTTTTTTTTTTTTTTACCAAAATGTGACGTCAATGCTGAACATGCACTCAGACGCTTTCCCTCCACACAGATACCCAGACGTTTGTAGGACAGTTGGATTCGACAGCAGGTCAATTCAAATCCAAATACATGCATTTTTATTTCGATAGCTACAAAAATATGCAAGTATTCAGCTGTTTATAATAATGTTGCAGACTGGTCTAATTGGTATCGGCTACATTCACATCATCCGCCCACAGGTTAGGTTATCCACTGATAACCCTAACACTTAAAATAATTAATTGGTTTGAGTAGGACAAACTTAAATTAAACAAATTTGTTCAGTCTAATGAATTTTTATGAGTATTTAGAACTTTCTTTTTCTTTCAAGTTCACAGAACTGATATATTTTAAGTAAACAGAACTGTTTCATTGTTTTGAGTTTTATGAACTAATTTAGACGAACTTAAGTTCAAGTTAAGAACAATTAAAATGTATGAGTAGTACAAAATAAAAATGCCAGTTCTGCTTGCTTAAACTTTGAATTTCTTAACTTAAAAATTGAGGCAAATGATTGCATCAATACTTAAAACTTTGAGTTGCATTAAATTAAGATGAACAAAACACTATGGCCCGGTTTCACAGACGAGGCTTAGCCTAAATCAGGATTAGGCTTTAGTTCAATAAAAGCATTTAAGTAGCTTTTATAAATGTACACTAGAAAAAAACATTACTAGTGTGCATCTTGAGACAAAACAATGGCACTATATTTTAATATATGTTAGTACAAGTTGCTTTCAGTTAAAAGAGCTCAAACATGCATTTTAGTCTAGGACTAGCTTAAGCCTTGTCTGTGAAAAATATATATTTTGATTTAAATTCATGTTTATTTGTAATTTACAGATATTAAAGAAAAAAAAAAAATAGCTATGCTTACTGATGATATTTAAGTTTGCAAACTTACAAAAATAGAGGGAATCAGTTGCCTCAATTTTTTTGAGTAGAACTTATCCAGGTTTACAGTGTACCACTGTCCATGCAATTATGCCAGTTCTACTTTCATGTCTCCAGGAACCTGTAAGAAGCGCAAAGAGCTGGATGACAAAGAATGCAAAATAGAAATGTTACATTTTTGCTACGATAACTCCATAGGAATTTACATAATTCAACAAATATATCTTCATCTTATTTATATTAATATTTAATGTTATTAATATTATTAATTAATTTTTAAATTAATATTGTGGTTGCAGTTATTGCTGATTTTCTTTGTGGAAAAATATATAATCTTCAGGTAAGATTAAAAAATAAATAAATATTAAAAATATTAATAAAATATGAAATATTAACATACTTCCTATATACACTACATTAATAGATACTATAATAATATAGTGTAATAACTTCAATGTTAATATTTTAAAAAGTAATTTATTTCTGATGTCAAAGCTGAATTTCAGCATCATTACTCCAGTCTTCAGTGTCACATGATCCTTCAGAAATCATTCTAATATGATGATTTGATGCTCTTATTATCAATGTTGAAAACAGTTATGCAACATTTATTTGAAATAGAAATCTTTTGTAATAGACTTTACTGACACGTTTGATCAATTTGATGCATTAATTCTGATTAAAAGCATTAATTTTTAAAAACTAAATATTAATAAATAATAATGTTAATATGAATTATTGTTTATGTACTATTTATAAATAAATAATTAAACAAACAAACAGTATGTTTAATAAGTAGTCATGTGATGTGTATGGGTAACACTTCATTAGTTAAACATTATTTAATGTATTAACTAACATGAACTAACCATGAGCAATACATTTATTACTGTATTTACTAATCTCCGTTAACGTTAGTTAATTAAAATACAGTTGCTCATTGTTTGTTCATGTTAGTTCACAGTGCTTTAACTAATGTTAACAAGATTTTAATAATGTATTAGTAAATGTTGAAATTAACATTAACCAGATTAATAAATGCTGTGTAAGTGCAGTTCATTATTAGTTCATGTTTAGTTAACTAATGTTAACTAATGAACCTTATTGTGAAGTGTTACCAGGATATGTATATTGTACTGTATAGCCTGGCTAATATTGCAAAAGAAACCCCTTCAGGATGATAACTTTGCACTTCATGCCAAGGTCCTGATAACCCTGTCGGGGGTTATTTCAGTTATTTGTACATCATCCCTTACATGTCAGAATAACTGTGAGAGATGAAGTCATACTTCACTATCTCACTATGTAGTTTAAAAATAACACAATTGGTTAAGAAAGCATCTGAGAGTCCTAAAGCGTGACTGCCAGGCTGCAGATGTAGGGTGGGGGTGGTACTCATATCAGTATCTACTTAGCCCTGCAGGATTACATTAGTATACACTGTCAAATCAGTGACCGACAGACTAAAAAGAGTACAGCTGTGTTTCCACGCTGCAGGTGAGACAGGTGTGTGCCGTGTAGCTGCTAATTAGACTGCCTTTTCCTATTCAGTAAGTCGGTGGAAGTAGCACAAGATCGATGGGCTAAAAGTGGCTCTTTGATCCTGGATAGAGGGATGCAGGGAGTCCTGAAATCAGCCTCAGGGGACCACACACATCTTTAGGGACAGAGAGAGAGAGAAGAGCCCCCCGGCAGCACCAGATTCTCATCTCCACCCTTGTGTCTTGTAAAGAGCAGCGCTCCGCATGTCAGCTGCTTTATCTACTGCTAATGTGACTGTCTTTAGAAGTAGGAACCACACAGAGATGATTCTCCTGCTGTGTGTTAGTGGGGTGATATTCAACCAACACATCTGAAGAGGAGAAATGAGATGACAGAGGAGTTTTTTTATTCAAAAATTCAGTATGAAGAAAAGAACAGCAAAACCGAAAGAACATTGATACAGAAGGCATTTACAACAGCAGTTTTTTTTGGTTTCGTGGAGAAATGAAAGATACAGAGACGACATGTTCAATGCTTACAGACACAAAGGTTGGGAACAACAGCTAAGGCACAGAGGTCCCCTCCGACTGAAGAGTTTAAATAAATTGTGCAACAGTTGCTCAACAAAACATTCCAGCACAGAGAACAGCAATCTGGCATGAGATTCTCTGAAAGGCAAAAATGTTCATTAAGAGCCGAACCACACACTCAGACTAGTACAGCCCTTCACAAACCCCTTCACATGAAAGTTTTGATGGTCTACAGTGCCACTCAACACACCAACACCTGACCCACTATGACACTTCTTTTTAAAAACAAAGCTATTTACAATACTTTATGAACGTCAGTCCAATATAAAATACTTTACATAGTCATTCCTACCAAAATAGCTATAGTACAGAAGAGATGTCTGAGTGATGTTGTAATAAATATCATTTAATAATAATGTGAACGTTAGAATAGACATATCAAATTGTAAGTAATGTGAAAGAAAGAGGTATGTTGCTGTATTTGTGAGATGAGATCCATCCTTTACAGTGATCCTAACGGGATAAAAATGAAACTTCTGTCATTATTTACAGAGATATTTTGCCTTTTTTTGTCTGTACAATGAAAGTCAATGGGGTCTAACGTTTTTTCGAACCCCATTGACTTTCAATGCATGGACAAAAATAACCTTTTCTGTTCCACAGAACGACATGAAGATTGACAGGATTTTAACTTTTGGCTGAACTTTTTCTTTAAAGGTGAAGTGCATAATTTGTGTAGCAATAAACAGAGCTGCAAATGTTATTAAGCATGTTTGTGTGAGAGCGATTTAAGAGCTCATTCTGAGCTCAGTCGGCTGGCTCATTCTGCGCAGTTTCTCCAGAGCGGCTGCAGGAGTTCTGGTGATGAAACAGCCGTTTCACAACTGGCTGAATTCACTGATGACAAAAGATGACGTGTTTCATGTTTATTCTGACACCTTCAGTTGCATGTTCATGTTTTAGTCTATGTTTTAGTTTTAGTCATAGTATAGTCTTATGTTGAACTTTATTGTACATACAGGTAATGTATTAAGCAGTACATAAAGTATTGAATGAAAAGTGTTAAGGAGACTAAAGGGCGTAGACACCATGTAAGCATCAATACTGGGAGCAGAAAGTGTCTGACATCATGTCTCCATTTTCAACTCTTCCTCTGACTCCTCGCTTATCGCACTAAACTAGAAGAAAGTATTTTAAACAATGAAATAAAATGAAACACTTCACCTTTAAAAGTAAAATGGTTCTTAACTTTAATATTCAACTATCCAGTGACTGAATCCTCATGTGTCAACAAGCCAAGATCGTAAGTCAGAAGTCAATGAGATGTGAATATATAATTTCTCTTTTAAGAATATCAAATAATTTGCACTTCCACACGTACAGTACGGATGTAACACCACTTAGACAAGCATTAAACGCTCTATTAAAATTTTTTAATAACAATGCATTCCAATTTCACATCCCGCTGGGAACGTGAATGACAAGAGTGCTTTATTGAAAATTTAAGGTCGCATCCTCCTTTGGATCACATGACAGCCATGACATTTCACTGTTTGCGCACCCTGGGCGGGACACCACCTCTCTGAGGACCAGATAACAATCAGATTGCATACAAAGTGATGGCTAGGCCAGGGCCACAGAGTCCCAGAGGAGACGTGCTCCTCAAATGAGAGAGCGCAACAAGCCACACTAGCCCAGTTTAAATATGGAGTCGTACATTTGCAATGTAGAAACATTAAAGGTTTGTAAAAACGAAGAAAATGTTGGTCCAATGCAAACTGTAGAGTCCAGCAAGCTTGCAATCTTCCTCACTAAAAATACATCTCAGTCAGATCTGAGAGGCCACCCTATCATTATTATGGATGTGAGTAATCCGGACGGCCCAATCTGGAAAATGTGACGTCCAAATGGCATTCGTGCTGAAGAAAGCGGCTGACTCGTCCTCCAGGCTACTGAGCCCAGGAACCTTAGAAGCCATGTTGAAATTGCGTGGATGTTACCAACCAGTCCAGCCGATGTCCGTTTTTGTTCGTTTGACCAATATATATGACAAAATACCAAACACTGGCTCGTATAAAAAGACTAGAATAAAGAAAATGAGAAGCAGCATGACTGGAATCTCAGTTCTTGAGGTCATTTAAGATCTTTCATCCAGTTAGTTTCCCACTCAACGTTTATGAAATGAACAGATGGACCTCAGGTGGAGGGGCGGAAAGGTCTTTACCAACGCCCGTACTAGTACCGCATCTTGTGTTTATAGTTGTAATATGGTTGGGATGATAGCCTTTGTAAATAAAGGCAGCTTGTTTACAAAAGGTATTGAATGAGCTGCAAAAACAGCATATAGACATTAGTCATTGACTAAAAAATATCTATTTCATTTATATAAACATGAATAAATAGCCAACTTACAACCCTCAGCTAACCAGTATCTTTTTTCAGGGGAAAGGGAAAAAATTATAAAAAGACGAAGAAATTACATATTTTTTTCGTGGTGTGCCAGCACAGCTGGCACCTTCCATTTCAAGTTTCAAGAGCCTGAAGGGGAAACAGCATACAGACAGAACAACACTTCAGACAGTCACAAGCTACTCTAGACTCTCACTTAAAGAATTGTGGTATCATGCAAGTTTCTATCGCTCCGCAGAATCCTGTGCCAAAGTGATTCTACTAATGGAAAGAGCCTTTAGTGAGTACTCCATTTGATGCCTGATTAGAAATATTACTAAACAGACAGAAACACAATTGATTTATGATGCATTCTGTTGACTAAACAGCAATGAATGTCTTTTAATTTACACTACCGTTAATAAGTTTGGGGGTCATTTTTTTTTTTTTTTTTAAAGAAATTAATACTTTTATTCAGCAAGGACACATTAAATTGATTAAAAGTGACGGTAAAGACATTTATAAAGTTACTTTTTTTATCTTTCTATTTATTAAACAATCCTGAAACAACGGTTTTTAAAATGAATAATATTAAGAATTGTTTCCTGATCAGTAAATCATCATATTAGAATGATTTCTGAAGGATCATGTGACACTGATGCTAAAAATTCAGCTTTGCAATCATAGGAATACATTACATTTTAAAAATATATTCAAAAAGTATCCATTCAAAAATGGTTATTTTTAACAATATTTCACAATATTCAGTTTTTTTTTAGGTGTCAAATAAATGCAGCTATGGTGGACAAAAGGAAAATCTTATTCTAAATCAGCCCCAAAATTTGAACGGTAGTGTATATCGCATAACACACTAAATAACCAAAGCTGTAGATGTTCAAATTAAACATTTTCTGTTCAGTTTTCAGTTAGCTTGCAAACTCTCTGGCATGCTAGCTCTGCATATCTCTGGCCAATAAGCCTTGGCAAACTTCTGCCTGATTAGCCTGGTAGGTTAGCACACACTAGCTGATCAGTTTGCTAGTTTAGCATACCATTACATTTTTAGCCTGCCAGCTTAGTATAATGCTAACTGACCACCCTGCTAGCCTAGCATATATGCAACCACAAATTATTTGTACTATTTAATATTTGTAGCTATACCAATATAACCAAAAAAGGCCATTTTGATTATGCAGAAGTGGATAACATGATACACTTTTGAACAGGCATTACAAACTACTACCTTTTTGCCTACAAATGGAATAGGATTCTGTGAAGTTTGGCAACTTGCACGGTACTGGATCACTTCTACTTGCTAATTTTTTATTCAAAACAGATGTTTTTCAACCAATAACTTATTAAAACTATATAGGAAACTTTATTAGGGGGAGTCTGAAGGTTTTAAATGCCTGTTTCATTTCATTTGATCCAGTGAAAAGCATATAAAAAGGAACATATTTTTCTCAAAACTAAAGAAAACCAGCAATGTTGTGCTAAACACAATGATATATGATCTGAAACACTGGTTTTAATAAGGTATAGGTTGAAAAACACATTCCATCATTCACGGTAGGTGCAAGTGTGTTTGATTTGAAATACAGAGGCTTACTATACAAACATCCCTTTTAGTCTTTCAACCAGTGTTAAGGTCCTTTCTGTGCTTAATATCCCAATCCCAGCATTCAATCGTAACACCTACACATAGGCATCACCTGCTGTGTCCAGTTGACAAAGATTCAATCACAGTAATTGAAATAAATAAAATATAGGAAGCCTGACAACACTCACATCACTAGAGCACTCAGAGTTTGAGATAGCCAGAGGCCGCACATTTTTAAAATAATATTCAAAAACTTTGCAGCGTACACTTTCATGGCCCGTGTCTTGTGTTTGAGAGAGGTCCGTTCTGCTCATATTCACACGAGCGACGCTGGAAAATAAATAATAAAAACAAAATGACCTTAGAAATGAAAGAAGGCGAGTCTTCAGGGCAGTGAACGCTGCTACCTGATTCGTCCGTTGGTTTTGGGTGGGCCCAGCTGGGACTTTGGGTCCGGGCTGAGAGAGCTCCACACCGTTTCCCTGCAAGTCTGCATGACTGGGCAGCCACTGGGGCCTGTTGAGCACACGTCCACAGCTGACCACACTTTGCCCAGCAGACTGTCCACCCAGCGCTCCAGCTCAGACCCCGTAAGCTCTGCGTTGTGCTCGGCTGCTTCTACCTGACCCAGGTGGACCGGGATGTTGAGGATAGGGTTCAGACCATGGAAACTCTGCTCCATATAGCTGTTCTTGGCCGGCCCGTTGTGCGTTTTTAAAGCATCCTCTGTGAGAGAGAAGAAAAAGTTTTTTTTCCATAAGTCGCACAAGCACCTTAATGCAAGCGAAGCAAAACTGGGATTATTTGGGATTATTTGCTGGAACGCCTCACATTTTTAGACACGAAAAAAAAAAAGTACAGTCTTTCTGATTTCATTTTTTGGGGAAAAAAAGGTGATGACTCAAGAACATTTTCTTCAGCTATGAGAGTTGTCCAGAATAAACACTGTTCATTATGGGAACAATAAACTTTAAAGTTGATGTTTGTTAACTTGGATAGGAGTATATGAACATCCACATTAGCTTTTAGTTTTGTTTGTGCAGAGAATTATGTGTGGACGAGGTTGTTTTAGTAAACACTAATAAATCCAGTGTTATTTTAGTAATATTTATATACTATTATAGTATTTAAAATTAACTTTCATTTTTATATTTTCAGTTTTCATTTTAATTTTAGTTTGAGTTTTAGTAATGATTGTCATTTTTTTTTGTTTTTCTTCTAATTTTATCCCTTAAAACTCATCTTTGATCACCAAAATGGCATATTTAAACTTTTTTTTTTTCTGTGGAAAAATGTCTTTATGCCTGAAAATAGCTTGAATGTAACTCTACACCATTGCTTAATTTAATATACAGGGATCTATGAATATACTAATTAGCCCCGCCTCCACTCACTCGCACGAGCTCAGAGATCCACTCGGTCAACTTACTGAGGTAAACGCTGCGCAATGGTATCGCTCTTTACAATGTTGACACATAATGGTAATTAATCAGTGGTGGACAGTAACGAAGTATTTTTTCTTTGTTACTGTACTTAAGTACATTTTTCAAGTATCTGTACTTTACTCGAGTATTTTTATTTTGAGCAACTTTTACTTTTAATTGACTACATTTCATAGAACATATCGTTACTCCTTATTTGAAAATGAAGAAATCATCACATGCTCAGAGATGCAAAAGCGGTGCCCGATTCGTGCACAAACTGATTCTTTTCAATCATCCTGTTAAATCGGTTCACAAATCACATCAACAATTCATTCACGAATTGGACTGATCGTATTGAAGCTGTTCTCGAGTCAACAAATCACTGATTCAATGATCCGTACAGAGCGAGTCTCCAGTGAACTAAATTTTACTGTCTGACTGAAAATTAGCCAAGAACTGATGGGGGATCCTCTGAGTGCGTGCGCGACTGATGGTGAAAAGTAAGTTAGCCTACTAATGTTGAATTTTAGGATGAATTATTGTAAGTAAAAATCATATTTAGTTCACAACTGTCTGTAGTTTGTGAACTAAATCTGCTGTAAAGGGCGATCTGTTTAAGCCTACTGAAATTCTTTAATGCGGACACGTCCACACCAGTGTCTACAGATTGTGATCTCGATTCAATCAGATCAAATCACATTTTAACGTTTCAAATAACAGTTGTATCGATTACATCGTTACAGCACTAGAAGGCGACAAGTGACTGTTAAAATGTATTTGACATTGATTGATTCATTCAAAAGAGTCATAAAATCATTCATTTAAACCCATTTTTTTATTTAATTAATTAAATATTTTTAAATAGACTGCAGCAATTAATATTTTGTCCTCTAGTAAATAATTATACGCAATTTTGTTTAGTTGTCTATTCAGAATCATGGGAGAATCATGATTTCTATTTGAAAGAAACAAATAAAAATCTTGAATTTAAAATAACACATGCACGTTCATCTTCCCCTCTGCTTTAGCAATTTTTAAAAAAATGTTATGCATTTAGCCCTATATGTTTCATCTGTTTTTATATTGTTTGTCAACACACATTACATATTATGTATCTGCATCCACTAATCTTCCATCCATACTGACTAGTGCTGGCTATCTGACAATTCATAATCATTCATAATTATTTTGAGCAATAGGATTATATAAAATATATAATATAAAATTAAATTATATACAGTATCTCACAGAAGTGAGTACACCCCTCACATTTTTGTAAATATTTTATTACACATAAAATTACAAAATAAACATTCATCAATCAGTACTTTTTTTACTTAAGTACATTAAAAATAAAGGATTTTTGTACTTTCACTCAATAAAATTGAAGAGGAACACTAAATACTTTCACTTCAGTAATATTTTATGATATGTCAAGTACTTTTACTCAAGTACTTGATTTGTGTACTTCGTCCACCACTGTAATTAATATGATTAGCCTTTTGCTTGACTACAAATACAAACAGCTAATAATGTGTTGCTAATGTCACAAAACTGTGTTCCCGTTTGTGAGTCAGACAGCTGTCTTCTAAACATCAGTATACTTAGAAACACTTTAAACAACTCAAAATGTCAGTGGAGAAAGGCATGTAGTTTGTAACATCGTAATATACATGACATACCCGCTATGTTGCTAAATGTACACAATTTTTCATATCAACAGAAAAATAAACCGGGATAACCTGTCTTCTCTTGAGACTCTCCTGCTTCAGAGTGGTCATAGTTAATGATATGCTAAAGCCTGCCGGCACGTTGACGTGATTGGTTACAAGGTAGTTTGTGATGTAACAAACACCAGCGATTTCAAACCGCGTTTAAAAACACCACAAACCTATAAACAACATAAAAATCTTGATTTTCACCACAGGGATTTCAGCAAAGACGCATTCAATTGACCAAAAGTGACAGTAAAGACAGAATGTTGCAGAATATTTCTAAGAAAGATGAAAAAGATGACGACTCAAGGACTCTTCAGACACACGATGCTTTATGATGTAACAACATCATAAAGCATAAAGTATAAAAGGGTAGTTTTAGTTTTAATATATTCAGTCTCTTTTTGAGGGATGAAATAAAAATATACAGCTGGAATTTTACAAAACTTCTATCAAAATGCCCCCCAAAAATCTACAATCTTTATTTAAATATTAAATACATCTTCATATATAAACTAGACCACTCGCCTGCATTATATCAGCTACATCCGACAGCTAAAAACGGCTCATTTAACTGTAAGGAAGGACACATCGGCCCTGAAGGTAAAGCTGCAAATTCCTCAGGCTCCTCACACTTCTCTCTCTAGCCGCCCTTCACAGATCACCCTCTGTGTCTCTTCCTGACCCCTCTCACCAGGTTCGCCCACCTCTCCCTGCCATAACATTCCATTTCACGCTCGCCAGGAAGTGCGTGGACAGGGGAGCGTCGTTGCTTACAGCATGCTGACCGACCTGGGCCGCATAAACACACTCCATAAACTTTTATTAGCTGCGGGTGCAGAGCCACGGCGAGCGAAAAGACTTGGTGCCTGCTGTAGACATTAATCAAATGACAGTCTGGTAAATCATGTGCGTTTATCACCCGCCCATTCCCATGACGCACGCACGTCGAGCCGCAATCACAACCTCTCCCTCATTATGAGCGTTTTGAGGACAGATCCGCTGATGACCGCACACCACGCTTATTTCAAAATGTCCCCTAATGGGCTAGAGATACCAATCGTGGCTCTTGCACAGTAATCTTTTTGAGTTTATTCCAATGAAAGGTGACCCGGCGTGGTGTATTACTCATTCGTGACTGTGAGCTGGGACTATTTATAGGCAGCCAAGCGGCCCAGGCACATAGCTAGACGTGAAGGCAGAAAGTGCCTTTGAAAGCAGGGGGTGGGATGACCTGAAAGGTTGAGGCAGTTTAATATACAGTGTACCGTAGTGTCAGACTATGGTCTTCAAAAAGAGCATGCAAAACACTAGAGGAGTAGTCATTACATCTGGAGGAAGGAGAGTTTTCTCATTCTGTTTTAAATACACAAGCTTGCGATAACGCATAAATCAAAGCTTCAAAAAGAGTATTTTGAAACACAGCATTTTCTCAAGTGATATGCTATGCTGAGAGAGGTGGTTTGCACATTGGAAAATGAGAAACATTTTTTTCCAGCTATGAGTTGTCAGGAAAAAACATTGTTCATTGTGGAAGAGATTTATATTTGTGCAATCAACTTTCTTCTTTCTGATGAACACAATCGGAGATATATTAATAAATATCCTGATGCATCCAGGCCTTCTGAAGCAAAGCGATGCGTTTGTGTAAGAAAAATATCCATATTTAACAAGTTATAAAGTAAAATATCTAGCTTCCGCCAGACTGCCTTCCATATTCAACTAAGAAAAATTCGCAATTTTTTCGTAATTTGAATAGGGAAGGCGTAAGACGTAGTGTAAGTGTTTTCAATTGCGAGAGGCGTTACACTTTTTCCGTGAGTTGAATATGGAAAGCGGTCTGGCGGAAGCTAGATATTTTACTTCATAACTTGTTAAATATGGATATTTTTATTATACAAACGTATCGCTTCGCTTCAGAAGGCCTTTATTAACCCCCTGGAGTACGTTTTGCTTTGGATGGAAGCACTTTCTTGAGCCCATACTTGTTGGTCCTGTTCACTGCCATTATAAAGCTCGGATGCGTCAGGATATTTATTAATATTACCCCGGTTGTGTTCATCAGAAAGAAGAAAGTCTTACACACTTATGATGGCTTGAGGGTTACTAAAGCTTGGGGTAATTTTCATTTGAAAGTGAACTAATCCTTTAAGCTGATGTTTATTAACTTAGATAAGAGCAACTATTTTAACATCCACATTAGCTTAGGGCTTTTTACCTGGTTACTTCATGCGTTTTCTAATTGGATTGCTATACAATCCTGAAAAGAGCAGGTGTAAATGCCCTCTGAAATGCTTTCAAGGCAGATATAAATCCGATTACTCAAACCACTTCAGGATGTGGTTTGAGACACATTCCAAATGAAACTGAACAAGTGTAAATTCATCTGATTATTCAAGCCAAAATGAAAAAAAAAAAAAAAAGTTTGAGCGAGTTATATTGGCCAATCACTGGATGGAAACGCTGCTTTATTTGCAAATGTTTTATGCGTAATTCCAATTTTGCGCACAAGTTAAATTAGCAACTTTGGGTGGAAACATAGCTAATTAAGCTATTTAATTCTATCTAATGCTGCACTGTTTATAATTCCAACATATCTTCTACCTCACATTTTAACTCCCACAGAAAGTTTTTACACTTTGTGTATCAGTTCCATTAAATTATCAAAAAGAACCGGTTCAAAAAAAGATTAATTTGTGAATCATGTTGCATTTGGTATACAGTGTAACTCTCACCTTGGCGTATTGGCAGGTGTTTGTGGTGGGTAAGGGGAGTGATGAGAAAGCGTGTCTCTGCCACAGGGGTCCAGTGATGCAGCACACGTACGGTCCACATGCCAGGTCGCAGGGGCCGGTTCAGCGGAGGCCTGTAGTGTGTGAATTCAGCACTGGCGTCGATCAGGATATCGTAGGTGGCAGCAATGACATTGGTGGGATCAATCCACACCACAGTCACAGTCACATTTGACCCTTTTCCCCATTTCTGCATTCCCACAGGCTCGTCCATGGGTCCCATCAGATTCCCAAAGTTCCGAAATATCCTTTCCTTAGCATCCCAGTCTGTTCCAATCTGATGCATGAGAGAAAAGACAAAGAACAGATGTATGACATTTAAACTGATAGGAAAGTCAAGAGATAAAGCCTAATGTACCCTAACAGTCCCATCAGTTAGGCTCAAGTACCCCTTTATTGACACAAACCAGATATGCGTTCCCATTCACACCGGATATCATTTAACATCAAAATGAATGCAAGTAAAGGCTCTAATTGATATTGATTGTATATTGTTTACTATATTGTTCAAATATATTTCTCATAATATTTCATGGTTTAAAACATGTTTTCATAGGTTTAAGCAAGATCTTTTCAAGTACCCTCTGGAACCTGCCAGAATACCTCTTGGGGTCCATATACCCCTTGTTGGGAATCACTGATCTAGAGCAAAGTTGGAGAGGCAGAAGAGAAGACGAATGAGTAAGAGAAGGAGAAAGAAGGCAAGTGAGAGAGGATGAGAACAGAGTCCTGGGGCTCTGAGACAGAGTGTGTCACTCTTGATGCAGAGATGTGTCAGTTCACCCCCTCCAGACACTGCACAGGCCTTCATTGGTATGGATCTGAAAGAACTTTCTGTATCCTTGAAATTCACTCCCCGAAAAAAAACAGTAACGGGATACCTAAGCACTGTACATACCAGTGGCTCCCTAAGAGAAGCGCATAGACGGATATACAGCCAAATAAATTGCACAAGATCCCATCGTAAGTAAACAGATGGCACCAATTGGGACCGCCAGTACCAGCTGAGATGAGCATAATTGCATCAAACGATCAGCAGTGCCCAGTGTAATGTTTCTCCCACTGTGAGGTAATTTGACTTGTGGGATGGGGGGTAGTGGTGGCTTGGAGCCGTCAAATGCTAGCTCCCTCCAGCCACTCTCAGAAACGACATAATTTCCTACCGAGGACGTGACCGACAGCAGGAGTCTCTTTACGGTTGACCTGTCCCATATCCCTCCCCGGCCATGCCCGCACCTCAGTAGAACACGGCAAATCAATTTGATCATTCTGTTGGGAAGACGCCTGAGACCCAGCTGGACTTGCTTTAAGCACTTTACAACTCTGCTGCCCTGTCTATGGGTGTCCCCCCAAAGGATGGACCTATAAAGCTTTTAGGAAGTGATGTCCAGGCAGACTCCAACAGAAACTTTTTGCTACACAAATTAGTTTAGAATATTTAAAAGCCATAAATGTGTATATATAATATATACTGCCATTAAAAAGTTTGGGGTTGATAAATGTGAGCATAAGTCTCTTAAGAGCATAAGGATGTATTTATTTGATCAAACATACTGTAAAAACAGTAATACTGTGAAATAATATTACAACTTAAAATAACCAATTTCTATTCTAATATATTTTACAATGTCATTCATTACTGCGATGACAAAGCTGAGTTTTCAACAGCCATTACTTCTGACTTCAAAATCAATAAAAATATACATCTGAGAAACTGCATGTATCACAAAACAATTATTATTTTTTTTATATTATTATTCACAATATTATTATTAAACAAATATTAAACAATTTAACTTTTATTTTAATTAAACATATAGTAGATTGAATGTACACCATTTATGGCAGTTTCATAAGCGAAAGGGAGAGTATCATTTTTACATTTCAACCAGATATATATATATATATATATATATATATATATATATATATATATATATATATATATATATATATATATATATATATATATATATATTAGCTAGTTATAGATCTTCATATCCTGTTTTAAGTAATCTATATGCATCTAACTCTTGTGTCTGAAACCGAACATGTACCCTTGGCTTCCAACAGATAAACTGAGGGCAGTTCAGCGTGAAGTCATTATTTTATCCCCATACTCGTGGCAGACAAATCACTGATTACGCCAAAGGGCAAGATGACAGGTATGGCGCTGCCTGACAGCTAAATCAATGAAGAACGTCTGAATTATTGGTTGTTTAACGGAGTATGTCAAGCACAATGTGCAGCCGTGTAAGATTGCCAATAATATTCGGAGGTCAATTTTCTTAGCAATGCATACATTCTGAGGGTAGTGTGGGGGCAATTCAGCACCTATAGACCGCCAGGACATTTTTAGTGCAGTGAGCCAGAATGAAATAAGCATTGTCTTAAAACTGTATGATGACAGTTCATAAATAAAAATGACCAACATAGGACACATAAATGTGCTACCCATCAGCCTATTACAGTAAACAAAAACGCTTCATCTCCAGTGTGTGTGTATTGTAAGACTGAGTTTACTTACCTCTGCAAACTGTAGTCGGTTGAAGGTATTGGGTGGATTGGTGAATTCAAAGAACTGTTTGGGCATGACCCAGGTCTCCAGGGTTTCCAGTTTGCTAGTTGCCAAGTTGGTGGCATGATGCCTGACCAGGTATCCCTGGAACTCATCAGACAGGAAGTAGATGTGGACAGACACAGGATGTCCCATGGCATAATACCTACAGGTAGAAAAGATGTCATTCAGTCCAAAATTACATTTTGCCACACCTGTCAAGGCATCTTCATTGGGGATTTTCTTTCAATATATTTCTTACTTAACTATTTTGCATTATATTTATTTAAAAATATATATTGGGGTCTGTGTAAGATTTTTTTAAGTAGCACTTTTAATACTTTGTGTGAGAACCAATGAGGTTTGTTCTCGTGTGTTACACAGCTTGTTTGAGCTTCTGCAAGAGGTTTGTTATTGCGTGTGAGGCAGGTTCGGTTGAGTTTCTGTTCATGTTTGCTGATCAATGTTTACATGTGAATAAATGCCTAAATGAAATCTGTTCAGTGTATAAAGCGATCGTGTCTCTCCAGAAAATTTGGACTAAACTGCTCAATTTATATGGATTAGTTTTGCGATCTCTTTATGAACTTTTTAAAGCATCAGTTGCATAGCTGTCTATGGAGGGACAGAAAGCTCTCAGATTTCATCAAAAAGATCTTGTCTTTGATTTAAATTCAAGTTTCTTAGGGCTTCGTTAACACCTAAAGCCCTTCACTGCAAAAAATAAAATAAAAAAAAAAACCTGAAAAAACTTCTGAGCAACAAAACCAATAATTTTGTATTCTGAGTCATGTTTATTTTTCTCTAGAAGTGAGGTTGTAGAGAGGTGAGTGAAGTGCTGGGCTGTGAGACACTGAGACAGACAGACAGAAGGAGGAGCAGCAGGAGCTGATAGAGACGCAGGCGTTCATGCAGAGCGGATGGCTGCTCTTGCAGCGATCTCCACCCCGAGCTCCGTCGCCGTGCTCTCATCAGTATTCCAGCACAGGCTGGAGGTGCTCCATCCCAGCATCGCTTGCCTGACAAGCAGAACAGCAAATATTTACACCGGTGCGGCCACCCTCCCCCTTCCTCCTCCGTCCTCTGTCACCGCAGGAGGTGGGAAGCACGCAGGGACTAACAGAGCAGCTATTCAAGCGGCCCACCTCAGCCTCTCACCGCTGATGTCACAGAGGGCTGCAAAAAAAACACCAAAAAACAGAGCTCTCCCTCACTTGCGGACCCCGAGCGCCACCACCCAACCCCCACCGGCCATCAACAACCTGCTCCTTGTGCCTGACGAGTCCCTCTGCAGGGTCCAAATACTGTGGCTCATTTGTCAGAATGCACCAGCGCACCCCTCGCACAGAAACAGCAGCGACGCCAGGCATTACTGCACTGATAAACACATAAACACATCATCCAGACTGACAAACTCCGTCCCTTATCCTCTCTTGGCTCTGTCCATCCCTCTCTCTCTTCTCTATCTCAGTAATGACAGATGTTTGGACAGCTGAGGAACTTCAGATCTGCTGCAAGTGAGATCAAACAAAACTGCGCTTCCCTCGGCAGACAGCACAAATGAGTGTGCACTTATTTAGCTATCAGAATAGCCAGAATGCCGATTTACATACGGTTTCAAACAAAATATTTAAAATGAAAAACCCACACTAACAAAAACAGACACACAAATGTTAGGAACAATTCACTTGAAAACGATGAAATTCTGTCATCATAAACAACACAAACTAAGTTATTATATATTATAAGTTATAAGTCTAAGTTATTTAGAGCAGAGATTGGTGGGACGTCACCTAAAGGGCTGAGCTAGAGTCGCAGACTAAAGGGAAAAAAGACATTACTCGATTTAAACCAAAAATCAAAACTAATGTCTGAAATATTTCACAATCCATAAACTTTTTATGAAGGTTCTAATGGAGAAATATTAATGGGCTTTAATGCAGCAAAACAGTAATAAATAAAGATGATCAACTAATAAATGTATTGTTAAAATAAAATTAACACAAATTCATAGTCAAAATGTATCAAAACGCAGTGAGCTGCAAATTAATTGAAAATGAAATATTATATGTAGGTCACACTTTAGTTTAGGGTCCAATTCTCACTATTACCTAACTATTAACTATGACTTTTGCCTCAATAAACTCCTAATTACTGCTTATTAATAGTTAGTAAGTTAGTTGTTAAGTTTAGGTATTGGGTATATTCAGGGATGTAGAATATGGTCATGCAGAATAAGGCATTAATGTGTGCTTTATTAGTACTAATAAACAGCCAATATCCTAGTAATACACATGCTAATAAGCAACTAGTTAATAGTAAGAATTGGACCTATATTGGACCCTATATTTAGGGTTACGTATATTTATTAAATATAAATCAAACGTAGGCTGTGTACATGGTATTTTGCCGTATTAACATTATTGATTAACTGATCTATAATTTTAAATGACAACAATTAAAAAAAATCTTGAATTGACTTTGCCATTTCACAAAATGTTTTGTGATGACATCAAAGGCTTTGCATCCAATCAGACTGTAATTCTGGTGTAAATTCATCTGTCACTTGTTAGAATCCAACCAAATGAGATGCCGTCTTAAATTCCCAGAAAACCATGAATAAACCTACTGAAGGTAAAATAAATTACAACCCAAACCACATTAAAAACAGGTTCACTTGCAATGAGGATAAATGGCTTATGTCAACTATAAATTGTGCAATGAATTATTGGTTGCTGAGCACAAAACCATCAACATTCAATATTGTTTGATAACCAATTTTGGATGTGTTTGGTCATCTCATGATCTCCAAAGTAAAATGTGGGTCCAGAAGCATTTTCGTAAAACCCATTTACAAAAATGTGTCTGCCGCTCATTGCCACACAACAAAAGTCAATGGCATCCCCAAACTTTCAAGCTTTAAAAAATTATCATAAAGGTCGAAATGACTTTAATGTGGTTAAATCTCCTAAAAACAATACATTCAGATTATAGCAGTTGTTATTTACAGAAAATCCTGAAAATTTAGGTAACTAATTTTGTGCTCTAATTAAAAAAAAAAAAAAGCAATGTACTGCATACTGACCTGCAGCTGTTGTCATTGAGGTCACCCTGTAATGAGTTGGCAGTTCGTGCCAGACCCAATCGGGCGAAGGCATGATAGTAAGTGAGATGTGCATCGGACAGGCTGTGAATACCATCCTCTTCATCAAAAACATTCTCCCAGTAGGCCTTGAGACCCGGCGTGCCCTGCGGCATACTCCCAAACAGAAAGACGTCCAGCTGGTTCACTATCTCTTGATTTACGCTGGCTTCAAACTTCCTTGCAAAGAATGTGGGCCTGGTGGTTTGCTGATGGGGACAAAGACAGAGAGAGAAAGAAAGAGAGCGTGAGTGTGAAGACAAAGAGATGCTGATAGACAAGACAGCCTGCTGAGACTTTGAGAAACAGGAAGAGAAAAAGAGATAGTGACAGAGCGAAGAGGCTGAACACTGAAAAGCGTGGCACACCATCCAGTATGTGTGCTAGAAGGGGGAAAAAGCTAAAAGAATCAGAGACAGAAATTCTCCAGAGATAATTGACAGCAAAAAATAAAAATCAAAGTGGCATATGTCTGGTATGAAACGGAGGTGTTGCTTATTATTCACATCCAACCTGGCTCCCCGCAGACTAACACGTGTAACATAAGACAGATAAGAAGAGGGACAACATCTAAAAAAAATCTTCATGCTTGAAATAGTTTTCAGGTGACAGCAGACCCCTGTCAGACATCTTTCAAGAGACCGTCCTAGAAGATGGAAAAAATCAAAACACAAACCTCGAAAGGAATGAAAATTCCCAAAGTTTTAAGATTCTGTCATCATTTACTCATCTTCATGTCATTTCAAACCTGTGTGACTTTCTTTATTCCATGCAACACTAAAGGAAAAATTCAGAAGAATCAGATCAGTATGAGTCATAATTGTGAACCAGATCACCTGATTCATTGGAAAGATCAGATTCAAAAGAATGATGCATAAACAGTTCATTCAGACTGTGTTTTTAAAAAAAACTGGATCAAAGAATTTTTTAAAAAGAAAATTGCAACTTGTGAACCAATGTTTTGGAAAACAGCCACCACAACAATGCTTTAAAATATTTCCTTCTTGTGCTCCACAAAAGAAAGAAAGTCGTGACATTTTTGGATGAACTATCACTTTAAACAAAATTCAGTGATTTGTTCTTTTTTAAACAGTAACAGAAGGCAAAAATGTGTGAGAAAAGAGAATGCGGAAAAAATATAATTAAGTGATTTGAAGAGGCAAGTCCAGGAAGCTCTTTTATACGGTTTGGGCCTTTATAGGGTGAGGGGTGAGAAATGCTCGGATAAAAACTGAACTGCCATGACACATTTCAAGCCTCCCTTCTTCTCCCATTGTCCTTTTTCTTCAGAGCTGTCTGTGAGAAAGGAGGTATTGTCACAGGATAATTACTCAACACTCACTATGGGTATGCCTTCAGTGATAATGACCCGCTAAACGCTCACAGGCCCTTCCCCCAGCACAGGCCTGAATGAGTTAACCACACTCTGTGAAAGACTCCATTATATGGAGAAGTTGTGGCTGTAAACATTTAGCAACGATCGAAATACAGCAATGATTGTGCTCGGTTTTCAGTCCTCATTCAGGACAGGAAACACTACTTACAAAAAAAAAAAAAAAATGGGGCCAAAATAACGGTAAAATAAAATGTTACTTAAATTAGAACATATGAACATCAAGATTCACCATAATGGATGTTGATGTTCCAAAAAAAAATATTGCAGTGTAGAAAAAAAAAAAAGTGGCAAAAGCTGCCTGATGTGGCACATGGTGATGATGTCATGGTTTGGCGCATGAGCACACAGTAGGGAGTTTATGAGGAAACGGCCTGCCGACCACTGCATCGTTTAATGTGAAACCATACCGCAAGCAACACAACATGGAGGCGAATAGAGCAAGAGAGAGAAAACCAAAAAGGGGAGAAAATGCAAAGTTGCAGTTCAACTGCAGCAGAATGGAAAAAATAAAACACAGCCAGCTATGTGAAAATCACCAGGATGGGAATGACAAGTTTAAAACTCATTTCAACTGGGCCTGTAGCTCCATTTACAGTAGAGGGAGTGAGTCACAGAGGTCGGGCATGACCACGATAGGATTGACTCTGTACTAGAGGCTAATGAGAGACTTCCAGACCAAAGGTAGGGGGGAGAGAAGGGAATTGGATGCTGCGGTCAAGCTCCATGGCCTCATTCCACTATACTAGACTCACTACCAGAATCCTTTTGATGAGAGACCGCCTTGCAATTGATCCCTCATCGTCCTTTTCTGCCGGGCAGAGTTAATTACAGATCCCCTGTGTAGGCTTGAGTTAGCAAGGCTTTCCTTTAGTTGAGTCTCATTGGATTTCTAATCACGATTGAAATCGCTACTGACTGGAGAGCTTGTCTCACACTATTAGGTGTTTGTTTAAGGTAAATTAAAGGCCTATTGTGCTTATTCTGACTAAACAGGACGCGGCGTAGGTCTCCTTCAGGCGTGAGGTCAGCGCTGTCACTGAAAAGGCTTTTAAAAGAGTTTAACTAATGATCAGGTTCATTGAACCGTTCCTGTTAGCGCCGGCTGCACTGATACAGTCGGACAACGAGAGGACTGAGAGCCTCATTGGAAGGGTACAAGATGCTCACCTGGAAACGGGGCAGGTCGGAGGGCTTGAAATCGTTTGGTGAGCAGCCGCACCAGTCCACGATGTGCTTGTATTGACACTTGCAGCCCAGCTTTCGATTCCAGTTAGTGATGCGAAGGTTGTTGTCCACCATGCTCTCGCAGTGCGGACTATTCTCCAGAACTGTGTGGAAGAACGACTGCGAAGAGAGAATGAGAATCGGGGAGGAGGATGATAAATAGGAAGGGACGGTAGGAGGTGAAGAGAAAGAGAAGAAAATAGATGACTAAGAGGTTGAAACAGAATAATGACATCTGATAAAATGAAGATGGATGTCTAACAGAATAGCCCTGTCAGGAGGTCTAGTGTGTTAAATGTCTACATCAGTAAAAAAGGGCCAATTGCCTTCTCAAGCCACAATATCCAATATCTCAGCGGTGAATAACTAGACCTAGACAGAGCGAAGAATCCAATTTCGCCGCAGCACAGCAAAAAGCCCTTCATTAAAACTAACACATTGACAGTCATTTCAAATGAGCAAATACACAATGCAAATGAGCAAATAAAACTATGCAAATTCATTCCCGCTTTTTGGAAATTTACTCAATTTATCATCATAAACTTCAAACTTGGTGAATCAGTGAGAAAAATTAATGGAACGCCAATCTAGTGAATTAATGTAGCAGAATCGTTGTAATATTGTGCAATGCAAAAGTCATTTTCTTGATCATTATTAGTCGTGTTTTTTTTTTTTTTTTATATCTAAATGGCCTTAAAACAAAATACATTTAATTTACAATCAAAATGGTCTATTATACTATATAATACTATATCATGAATATATAACAATATTAAAATTTTATTTTTAAAGGGTTAGTTCACCCAAAAATGAAAATTCTGTCATTAGTTACTCATCCTCATGTCGTTCCACACCCATAAGACTTTCATTCATCTTTTGAACACAAATGAAGATCTTTTTGATGGAATCTGAGAGCTTTCTGTCCCTCCATTGACAGCTACGCAACTGACACTTTGATGCTTCATAAAGAGATCGTAAAACTAATCCATATGAATTGAGCAGTTTAGTCCAGATTTTCTGAAGAGACGCCATCACTTTATATGCTGAACAGATTGAATTAAGGCATTTATTCACATATAAACATTGATAAGCGAACATAAACAGAAGCTCAACCGAACCTGCTTAACTCGCAATAACAAACCTCTTGCAGAAGCTCAAATATGCTGCGTACACACGAGAATGAACCTCACTGGTTCTCGCACGTCAGGCAAACATGCTTGAGCTTCCGTTTACCACAACTGATGTTTGAGTTGATGAATGTTTACATGTGAATAAAAGCCTAAA
Organism: Hypophthalmichthys molitrix; assembly: GCA_037950675.1. NCBI lineage: Eukaryota > Metazoa > Chordata > Actinopteri > Cypriniformes > Xenocyprididae > Hypophthalmichthys > Hypophthalmichthys molitrix. The sequence continues at coordinate 23,218,758 of CM075494.1, forward strand.
TTCAAACTGTTTGTCATATAAAGCAATTGTGTTTCTTCAGAAAATTTGTACTAAACCACTCAATTCATATGGATTAGTTTTATAATCTCTTTATGAACTGTTTGAAGCACTAAAGTGTCAGTTGCGTAGATGTCTATGGAGGGACAGAAAGCTCTCAGATTTCATCAAAAAGATCTTCATTTCTGTTTCGAAGATGATCGAAAGTCTTAAAGGTTTGGAACGACACGAGGATGAGTAATTAATGACAGAATTTTTGGGTGAACTACTCCTTTAAAATCACTTTTTTACCCCCTTTTTTCTTGTTTTAAACTTAAACCTCACTCATATATTTATTTATATTGTTTAAAACAAGGAAAAACAAGAATAAACACAATCCAATACATATTATTCACAAATAAATGTTATTCAAGTAAATTAAGTAAATTTTCGTTGTTTTAAGAATGTTTAGTTTTTTTTTTTTTGAAAAACATATTTTTTCTTCTTTAACATTATTTTGTAGCGTATTTTGGCATCTCACCTCCGCAGGTAGTAGCGTGTACGCGTAGAAACGCTTCATGTTGGTCACAAGGTCGTCTTGAGAGTTGATGACGTACTCCACAAACATTCGGTTGAGCAGAAACCAGTCAGAGCCTCCATCTACGGATATGCCTTCTGGAATTTTCCTGTCTCCAAGCCGCCACATATGGGTGTCGCACTCAAAGAAAAGCCGGTCCAAACCTTGTTTTCTGATGAATCTGTTGGCAATTATCAACAATGCAAATTACAAATTTATTTTTATCGGTTATAAAAGGCACCCTTCTGTGCAACTGGCACGTGCTACAGTGTCTCAGCACCATAAGCCATCAGCACGATCACATGTCAGCACTCACCGAGCGTTATCTCTCCCGTGAGACTTGATGAAATTCATATCTCTGTATTTGGACAGGAAGGCCACCAGCTGATCATTGGTCCTGAGGAGAGATCAAAAGTGTTGGAAGGAAAAACAGAAAACAAGTGAAAGAGAGAAAAAGTAACAGAGTTTGCTAATCAGGCTAATGAGCCACAGTGTTAATGAGCATGGAGCATGAGGGATTCTGGGCGAGTCCAAGCTCACATACAGAGCCAGATTCAACCCCAAATGCCAAATGCCCTGTTTCACCGCCTGTCGCAATGCATTGCCTGAACGTTTTTAGTCATTTTTCCCCATACACACTGCTCTCTCATGTTTGTTTTTTCACTACAGGCTTCTGGTAGAGGGGAAATAACTTCACACTAAAGATAATAATAAAATCTTTATTTAAATCGCTACAATACCAGGGATGGTGGAATTTGAAAAATGCCTTGCTCAAAAAAAAAAAAACATCAACTCATGGCTCACATTTTTGGGAGTCAAACCAGCAATTTTTTTGGTTACTAGCCTTGACTGTGAACAAGAATCAACAATACTATTATCAGCATGCAAATAAACATGAGAGAGAAAACCAATCACAATACAGTATGCAAATTACAGTTAGATAGTAATTGCAAACATTCTTACAATGAAAGTCAATTGGAGACTTTAATGTTGAAGGTGCCAAACCATTACATTTTATTCTTAAATTCTTATAAACCTTATAATTCATATAAATACTAAATACTAAAAACAGACCTCAGGTTGAAATGATCTACGAAAATGTACTTTAAGTGAACAGATATGAATTAATTGCGAAAACAAGTCAAGAAAATTGTGTTGTACTTTGTGTCCAAAAAAAAAAAAAAAGGCAACAAAACAACCAAAGAGTAATAAATAGCTGAGGTGAATTTGTTGATGTTTGCATGTGAATTTTAGCTCCATAGTAAACACTCAGTCATCCTGTCATCACTTGCACTCGTCAACATGCCTACAGCTGCACACGTCAATCACATACGACTTCATCTCACACGTCCCGTTTCAATAGCTTAAGGCGCTATATCATCCACCGTTCATTATAAGACCACATTAAATGTTTAACTGCTGTGGTAAAAAGATGAACCTTGACCTGCAGCGTCTTTCCTGTTTGAAAAAGATCAGGTTGGGTAACCCAGTGTGGCATTTGAAATGAAACCCTGCTCCAGTGCTCACTGCATATACAGCTGCCAGTCACTCCCTGTGCTGGCTAAACTCAGACCTCAGGTTATTAGTGCGCTGTATTCTGTAACAGAGCTACCAGTGAGATTTGAAATCTGACTGCAGTGCCGTCAAAACGGTGCAATAATAATGAGCATCAGTCCAAGTGGGAGAGAGCAGGAGAAAGAGAGAGACAGAGAGGATGTTTACGCTTTATTTTTGAGGCCTCTTCAAGGTATGCAAATTTTCTGTAGGCATGGAAGACTTGGATGGCCTTCTACAAATCGCACAATATACCATAAGAGCAAACCATAAGGAATACTGCATCCTATAATGCAATGCACCCAAATCTTAATAGCAATGAATGAACTGGAAATGAATGATATCTTTTTTTGAATCCTTTTTCAAATCAGACTTCCAAAAATTAGGATATTTTGTAGACAAAGCAGTAACAAAAATATTTGTATTTATTTTCAATAACTGAATGCTGAATTAAACATGTAACATAGTGAAGTCTTGTGGCAACAGCACAGAACAAATTGAAAGGCAAAATAATATAATACGACCAATCACGTAAGAGAATACAAATAAATGCAAGAATCACAATATAGTACGCAAATTACAGTAAGACAGAAATCGTGAACATTCTAAAAATGAAAGAAAAATGGGAGACTTTAATGTTAAAAGTGCCGTACCATCAAATTTTACTTTTAAAGTTGTATAAACCTTATAATTCATGTTAAAGGTTGTTTGTATTTACATTTGAATTCATTTTCAATAACTCAATTCTGAATTAAACATGCGACATAGTGAGGTCATGTGGCAACAATGTACATTTTGATAGTTTATTGCATAATGCATAGTATTTATTGATATACTGTTGTAACCTGTACACAGTTTATATGGTGCAGTATGAAGTAGGCAGTACACTAGTATTCAATTCTGAACATTGTTGGAGACATGCAGACTGTAATTGAAGGTTATGTTCAAAATAGCATACTAGGGCTGGGCGGTATATCGAGTTTGTGCGATATATTTTTATAAATTATATAGGATGAGGCTATACCCTTTATATCGATATAAAGTAGTTTGATATTACGAGCGCATCTGTAAAATAGCGGAGGACACAGAGTGAGCTGCTGCAGAGAAAGTGCATAATCCAATTTGTTATAAACATGAGACATGCTTTATATTTAGGGCTTCAAAAGACACGGTTAACGCGTCTAGTAAAATAGCCTAATATAAAGCCTTAATAAATGTCCTTCAGTATGAACATTGTTTGCATAAGGCAGGATGTGAAATAACATTTTTTTAAAATAAATACTGATTTTTTTTAATCCAAATAGAAAAAAGTAGAAAATATAGAGATGTATATTTTATATCATCATCCAGCCAAAAAATACAGAGATATGATTTTTGGCCATATTGCACAGCCTTCACCCAAAAATGAAAATTCTGTCATTAATTACTCATCCTCATGTCGTTCCACACCCGTAAGACCTTTGTTCATCTTCAGAACACAAATTAAGATATTTTTTGATAAAATCCGATGGCTCAGTGAGGCCTCCATTGACAGCAAGATAATTAACACTTTCAGATGCCCAGAAAGCTACTAGAGACATATTTAAAACAGCATGTATCAAACTGCCAAAGTCACACCCGCCAGTGGTGAACCATTGAAATTTCGAAACAATTATGACGTAACAAAGCCTCGTTTACTGAAATCACGTGACTTTGGCAGTTTGAAAAGCTCAGAACCACTGATTTGAAACAAAAGACTTGTAAAGCTTCAAAGCTTCATGAAGCAGTGTTTTGAAATCGTCCATCACTAGAAATTATTGAATAAAGTCATTATTTTGTTTTTTTGCCACACAAAAAGTATTCTCGTTGCTTCATAACATTAAGGTTGAACCACTGTAGTCACATGAACTGTTTTAAATATGTCTTTAGTAGCTTTCTGGGCATTGAAATTGTTAATTATCTTGCTGGCAATGCAGGCCTCACTGAGCCATCGGATTTTATCAAAAATATCTTATTTGTGTTCTGAAGATGAACGAAGGTCTTACAGGTGTGGAACGAGATAAGGATGAGTAATTAATGACAGAATTTTAATTTTTGGTTGAACTAACCATTACATTTCTAGTGTGATGAATGAGGTAATATCAACCAAAATTGTATTTTTTTAGTTTTGCTTTTTCTTGACCAATTATTTAATTGGACTGAAAAATGTTAATCATTTTTAAATATTAAAAGATTAAAATCACTTTTTTAAAGATGAAGAACCCTAATGAGTTTATAATGGAATAATGCCAACAGTTGCCTAACTAAAAAAAATACAGTATATACAGTATAGTATTTATTAAGCTGGTTATCTATTCCAAACTGTCTTCTGAGCTGCTCCATTCCAGAAGAGGGCGTCATGGAGCCCATGTGACCACATGGGAAGAGGAGAACAACAGAATCCAGACTCATTGTTTTCTCCTTTTCTCTCTTCATGAAAAGGCTATAAATACAATGGCACTGACTAAAAAACAGGGCCGGAGAAAAAGAGCAAGATGGAGCGGATAAATGGAAGAAAAGAGCTCGGCGCTCCCAACAAAGACACTGTGTAACAGAGCCCTCCGCCCCTGGCGTCCAGCCTCGCCTATAGAGGAGAGAGCTTTTTGTCAGCCCCTTTCACAGGCATCCATGCAGAAGGATGGACATCAGGAGGGAATTAGAGGGGAAAATAAGTGGCTAAGTCACCAGACACAGGTACTGCACGTCCCTCGGCATAGCAGTCATGACATGTGGACAAAGAGTTCTGGGAAAGGGCTGTGCACAGGTCTTTAGGAAGGCCAACACTGAAGATGTCCCCCCAGGACCTCTAACACACGTTGTCATACGCAATTATTCGGTAGTGGGAGCAACCACGATGAAGCCGAGTGAAGTCTGCAGTGTCAGCAAACACACTGTGGCTCTAAACTGGAAGTCAGGCATGCATTCAAACATTGTCTGTGGCTTTGTCTCTGTCTCACTCTGTCTCATCTCATTTCCTGTCTCGGACTTGCTTTCTCTGTCAAAGCCATTGGTGGCAAGAAAAAAAGCATTGAATGTCTGGATGATAACTCTTCATGTCTCTTTGGCCAAATTGAGATGAGGTCTAATGGATCTGTCAGTCTGTGCTCACACCTGTCCAATCAGAGGAGATCTTTAACCTACAGCAATAGAGTGCAACAGTTGGGTACCAGAAGTAAAAATCCCATTCATTTTCTCTGTAGGGGAATTGATTTTTAACAATAACTTTAAAGACAATAAACCTTTAAAGACAGAACTACTGTGAGCTATGAGGTTGCTAATCAATGGTATATGGTTTTGTTGGAGCCATCAGCCTGAATGATTTCAACTTCTTTTTTAAATAATTGTTTTCAACAGCAGAATTCCTGGTGAAAAACTACAGAGAAATCTTTACCAATTGTGACAAGTAAATAGCACCTGTAAATTTAGCACCCGTCCACTCCCATGAAACACTGCAAGTGATGTAGAGTCAGTTTCCCTATGCTCTTAAACTACTTAAATATTTGTTTGTATAATATGCATATTTTGCAATAAACATAAAATATAGGTATATATGAACACCTAAACATCCTTAAAGGGTTCACAAAAAATTAACATTCTGTCATTAATTACTCATCCTCATCTCGTTCCACACCCGTAAGACCTTCGTTCATCTCCAGAACACAAAAGATATTTTTGATGAAATCCGATGGCTCAGTGAGGCCTCCATTGACAGCAATATAATTAACACTATCAATGCCCAGAAAGCTACTAAAGACGAATTTAAAACTACAGTGGTTCAACCCTAATGTTACGAAGTGACGAAAAAACAAAAAACAAAATAACGACTTTATTCAACAATATCTAGTGATGGGCGATTTCAAAATACTGCTTTATGAAGCTTTGAAGCTTTACAAATCTTTTGTTTCGAATCAGTGGTTCAGAGCATGTCTCAAACTGCCAAAGTCACGCCCCCCAGTGGTGAACCACTGAAATTTCAAAACACTTATGACGTAACGAAGCCTCTTTACTGAAATCAAGTGACTTTGGCGCTCCGAATCCCTGATTTGAAACAAAAGCTTCGAAGCTTCATGAAGCAGTGTTTTGAAATCGTCCATCACTAGATATTGTTGAATAAAGTCGTTATTTTGTATTTTGGCGCACAAAAAGTATTCTCGTCGCTACATAACATTAAGGTTGAATCACTGCAGTCACATGAACTGTTTTAAATATGTCTTTAGTAGCTTTCTGGGCATCTGGAAGTGTAAATTATCTTGCTAGCAATGGAGGCCTCTCTGAGCCATCAGATTTTATGAAAAATATCTTAATTTGTGTTCAGAAGATGAGATTCTTACCCCATTGGTAAAAAGTTAAGCATAAATCTAAGAATTTAGCAGGAATGCACAGATATTACAATTCTGTTTATTTTGTCTAATACACTAAAAAGTAAAACATTAAAAACAGAAATCAATAACTATAATCACTAAAAAAAAAATCAAATGAATTATTTTAGGCATCACAAGATTATAATGTAATATAAAAAATAGATTTTCATATTTTGCAATAAACAAAATATATTGTTTCTCTATATATAATAAGCATCTTTGAAGCAATAGTTTAAAATTTTGCCAGTGTTTTTATTTCTATTATGTCATTCACAAGGCTTGATGGGACTTGTAGTTCTTTCTCTCATTAAAGCCGTTAAGTACACAGTCTTGTACCTTTGCTGTTTTGTTCGATTTTCAAATTCTTTCTTGCTTCAAATTTAAGTTAAGTTTGTAATGTTGTATATACATTTCGATTTGAAGAAATATGGAATGTTCACTAAATTACTTGAATAGCTATAAAAAGAATGAAACATTGTAGAATTAGTGGGGTGATTTTTGGGGGGAGTGCTAAATAAAAATATTTTAATAAGCTGGAAAATTATTATTATTTTTTTAACTCCTGAAGACATTTTTTGAGTGCAAACCATCCTTTTAGGGCCGAACGATTTTTTTTTAGTTTGACAAATCACACTAAGCCATATTGCATTACTGATTTTATTTCAGAATAATGTGTTGTCCTATTCCTATGCACTTTAACTCCACAGATAGAAAGAAACAGAATGATGTTTTGTGGTAACAACCCTAAATTAAGAGTAAATAAGCATATTTTTAAAACATACTTTCCTATGACTCTTCTTAGCGCTCTTCTTATCTTTTGTTGAAGTTATTTTCCTCACAGCTTCCTCTCTGCTGACCCCTTTTTCTGTTATGATAGTGGACTGAGAAATAACTCTCCATCACCACAACCGAAAGAGCCGGATTGGACTCCTTAATGGACCGATTTGTCCTCATGTTTTAGAGAAATGGTGTTTCTGCACAGTATAATACAAATGATAGCAACTACATCACTGCACTACATACACACACACTGACAGGCTACTTATAGCTTGCACCTGAACCTGACTCGGAGCTAGAGATGAAAAGAATCATTTTATTTTTCTTTGATGTTTCGCTCTAAAGGGGCTTTGGCTCCCAGCTAACTTCCCTCTCCGGTCTGGAGGTGTGGCATGTGACGGAATGATAGAGAGGCAGGATTAACCTTGAGCGGCTGTGCGGGACAGGCCAGAATTCATCACACGGCCGTATCGATCTCTAACACCCTGATTTCTGAGGGCTGCAGAAAATGACATGGCTGTAGTATTGATTGTAGCCGGGGGAATAGCTGGGTTACTCAACCTCTCATCCTGCTCTCATTATGGACTGAAGAGTTATGCACACTAATGGCATTTATCATGGTTATAATTCAAATCTTCAGACACAGTTCGGCTTACAGACAGAAATGCCACATTGAGTTACAGGTAATGTGATGAGATACTGAAATACTGGAGTCTTCCTCAAATGTGAAAAATATTTGGGGCAGACTTCAAATTCCTTGGTTTGCTTTGGTGTTGTGGCCCTGTCATAATTAAATTGAGCTAATTCTGAATAAATAAAAAAAAAAGGTACAATCTCAACAAGACGCTTAAATGTAAGCCCTTAACAGTTCTATGAACCATCAAGCTTGTTGACACCAGATCAAACAGCCAATGGTGAACTCAATTACCCTGAATCCCCTGCTAAACTAAATTGTGACATTGCTTGGAACTAATCTCCCAACAGCCCACAGTTAGACGCAAGTCAGGTGTTAACTCAATTGTTCTCTGTGGCAACCAATAAACTTGAATCATTCCTGAGAGAAAACAATGACAAAGCAAGCAATGCAAATTAATCAACAGAATAATCAGTTAAAAGTAGAGTAATGAGAGAGAATGATTACTCACCTGATTGGGTAATCAGCAGCGCTCAGGTTGATGAAGAAATCCCAGGACCAATCTCGCATGGCCAGCAGGTCCTTCATGCTCTTCAGATACATGGTGAGCAGGCTGGCACCGCCCCATATCGTAGACATGCGCCACGGTGTGACCCGGACGTTGGGATACTGGTGAGCCAGAGCCACCATCTGCCTGTGCAGGTAGTTAGATCGCTGCAGGGTGAAAAAAAGACAGGCACTGGTTAATTTGGAGCCTGAGAACTTTATCTGGGATCAGTCAGTCAAACGTGACTAGCGTTTTCATGAGATAAACAAAGTCTGACCATCCACAAAGGGCACCTTGTGGGAAAAAACAGATTGAATGAAGTGGATGAAGGCTTTTCAAACAGTCAGGTGGCACAGAGTTTCACGTACTGTGTGTATACCTACACACTTGTCCTGTTTTCCCAGTAAAAATACCTAAACATCCTAAAAAAGATCAATTTACTTCAGAAATAAAAATTGCACAAGATGTAGATAATTGTTTTTAAAGAAATAGAATTAAAATGTACTTTTCTTACCTCATTGATAAAAAGTTAAGCATAAATCTAAGAAAATTCAGTAGGGATGCACAGATATTAAAATTCTGTCTGATAGCCATGAAGTATTTTCATGTTATGGCTAATAACCGATAAATTCCAGACATTAATATACAATACTACTTTGTCTAAAAAAATAAAAACAAAACACTACAATCCATCATTTTAAATGCTACAAGTGAACTTAGGCATCACAAGAATATAATGTAGCATATGACAAATGAATATTCATTTTGAGAATTCATTTTTATTCATTTGAGAAAAGTGTTTTTAAATATTAACATTAAGTGACAGATGACAGCAAAGGTAATCTAAACAATAAACAATTAATGCACAATTAAATACTGACCGATAAACATCCAATATTGTCTAATAATTTTTTTTTAAATTCTCTAATATCTGCTCATACCCAATATGGTACTGATATATTGTGCATCCCCAAAACTTGTGAGGATTATGCTGAAAATAAGTATTTATCGAACACAATTTTACTTCTCAAGTACACGTCTTGTTTTAAGGATGTTTAGATATTTTACTAGAAAACAAGACAAAAAACTTTAAGGGGGTGGTTGATTATGATTTCACTTTTTTAACTTTAGTTAGTGTGTAATGTTGCTGTTAGAGCACAAACAACATCTGCAAAGTTACGACGCTCAAAGTTCAATGCAAAGGGAGATATTTTCTTTTAACGAATTCTCTGTTTAAGGACTACAACGAGCTTCTTCCTGGGTTAGTGACATCACTCACCCTAAAATTTACATAAACCCTGCCCCCGAGAACACGGAACAAAGGGGTGAGGCCATGTTATTGCAATACAATATGTAACACAAATGCAATAGCATGTCATAAAAGCAAGATGACAAATTGTAACTGTAATTAAACTAAACTATACCTGATTCTCTGGCCGTGTAGCCATCTTACAACAGTTCCCACACAAGTGATTTATAGATTATCATGACAGAATATGCTAATCAATGACTTTAAGATAGTTAACTCCACATCAGCTAAATAAATGAATCAACTAACCATTCAGAAACGCCCTGTTGCATTCTAAAAATTGTCACTTCTTGAGTCTCTCCATCATTGTCTGACTTCGGTTTGAACATAAAAAGCTGAAAAGTTTCTGACATTTTAAGTGAGTCTGTGTGATGTAATCGGCGCTGCTAACACTATAGGCTAACACGAGCTCGTGAAACTCCACCCTCTTCCTGGGAGCAGCAGCTCATTTGCATTTAAAGGGACACACACACACACACACACACACAAATGGAGCATTTCTGCTCACCCTCAAAAAGTGACAAATTTAACATGCTATAAAAAATGATCTGTGGGGTATTTTGAGCTAAAACTTCACATACACACTCTGGGGACATCAGAAACTTATTTTACATCTTGTAAAAATGGCATTAAAGTGACCCCTTTAAAAAAAGTAGTATAGTGCTTGTGACAAACTTGGCATGCAAGTGTGAAGCACTACATTGTTCTTGAGATATACACATCACAGTCTTTGATTACCTGTGTGATTTCTGTTTCACCACCCCTCCTTTAACTCGTTTTATGGAGTCATAAAGCTTGTCTCCATGATGATGGACTGATTGAAAAGCAGCTCTTTATCCTGCACTTTCGAAATTACAAGACAGCGTACTCACCCTACGCATTCCTGCCATAAATTCAAGTAGCTCATTAAGTGTATTTTTGTATGTGTGTAATTAAGGGAGGGGGGTTGCAGCGTTATGTGTGTGTATGTGTGTGTGAACAAACAGCCTTTCATGTTCACACTCTATCACTTGCCAAGCTGAGAGAGTAAATGGTGTGAAAGACACTGAAGTATGGCTCTTTAATAATCCTCCATCAGGCTTTTGAAACGGCTTACTGAATAAATGGAGTGGTTTGGAGCCCACTGTTTACCCAGCATCCTGCTCTCTTCCCATCCCCCACTATTGCTCTCAGAGATGGTTGACTATTCATCCAAAAACCAACTAGTTAATTAGTTCAAATAGTTTATTTATATTTTATACAAACATTTTAAAAAATATATTTGTTAACATGTTAACAGCTTTACAACTCCATAACTCCTCTCCTGCTGCTCAATCTTTTCAGAATATTCTCACCATTATACAAATATAAAAATTGGATGTGTGTTGAAGACATACCTGGTCCACATGAATGTAGTAGAAATGAGACGTGTGGTATATGGCCTTGAAGAGACGCTGCACCTGACGAGAGGCCCGTCCATGGACCACCAACATGAAGGCTATCCGCACCGGTACAGCAGGCACAGTTTCCATTGAGTCCTCCTCCCAATGCACATTCACATTCACTTTGCCTACGGAAACACACACACATATATCAGCCAAAATGCACTCAAAAGACTAATTTATCCACGTCTAGACATAAAACATTTAGGCTGTCAGTTGTCAGAAATTAATTTAAGGGCATAATTCAGCTTTTTTTTTCCCCCAGAAAATTCAGCTTTGACATCACAGGAATAAATTGCATTTTCAAATATAAATTGGTTGTTTTAAATTAGAATAATATTTCACAATATTAATGTGAAGAGCCATCTTAAAGGTGCACTTTGTAACATTTTTAACAATTTAAAAAATTAATTGAAATGAGTCAATACATCATCAATAGTTCTTCCAAAACGTGTCTTTGTCTTACCCTGATTCACTATGGTAAGTTATAAGCATGTATATTTTAGACTGAGCGGGATGGTTTTCACTGGAAATTGCGTACATACGTCACTTGCCCATGTGTATCTCGTCACGATACAGCCATTTCTTTTTTTTCAAGTTGCGCACGACGGTCGTTTAAAGCAAGTTGTTTAAAAAAAGTCACACAAACAAACGATACTGTGGTGGCTGTTACTGACTATTTAAATCTAGTGGGTTTAGTGTCTCGGTTTTCAAATCCAATGACGCTGGTAGTGACAATTCTCTCTGACCAATCAGTGATCTGCAGTGTTTACACTTTACATTTAGTATCGGTACTAAGCAAGCCGAACCATTCCGTACTAAGCTGTACCATGCAGTGGAAAAGCACCAAAAAGTAACCCCAAACATTTGAACGGTAGTGTACATTTTTCATTTGAGTTTTCATTGGTTTTGGTCAATATTGTCACTGTTGATTTCACTGTGATCACAAATTTTAGAGGTTAAAGGGAGCTAAAATAAAGCTAAAAATTAGCTAAAAACAATGCTTTCCTTTGAGTGCATTAATGAAAAAACACTATTTTAGCTAACAACTCATTCTGGAAGTTGCCATATTTACTTTGCCAATATGGTTACAGTTATTATTCATGAATATTGTGGGAATAGAAAAGGGGTTTCGTTTTCTATAAGAGTAGGACAATTCAGGAGACACTCCTGTTAGTAAATACAGTCATCACTCTCAAAAACTGACTGTGTGATGCAGTCATTGAGAGTATCCCTCAAAGGTCTCAGATGAAACAGATGAAGCTCTCTAACACTTAAACCGAGTCGAGGGCACCTCAATCTATCCGAGACACTGCTATAACGCCGGAATCCAGAACCGCAGCAATCCACCACATGATCACCTATTGGCCTATAAGTGTTTCACTGATACCATCTCCACAATGGCTGATATAAGACACCATTCCCCGCCTTCCTTCAGACATATATTCAGCACTCACAAATAGCTTGGCGCAGACCACAAGGGCTGAGCTTCGGTCATTTGTGGCTTTCTAAAAATGCCCACAGAATAAATACATGGCGGACTTCTCTCCATGTCATGGTACAGTCTGCCACTTCTAAAGAAGGGCAAGCTGAATTACTCATTACAGGCCATGAGGTTAATTTTAAAAGCTCATATGAAATTACACTGAAGGCACTACGATTTGGCGTAAGGCCATGCTGACTGAAGACATGGGCCATGAGGGGGTAATGACTATAATCTGAAAGCTGAGCCTGTCGTTACTGTCCTAAACTGCACTAGTCTCCCAGACCCTGAGATGAAGCCTGAAGGAGAGCAGGAGAAGGCACCGCTCCTGGCCCTCAGGGAGGACCTGGCTGACCCTGGATGGGTGGAGGCTGGGAAAGGCATAAAAGTCCTTTATTAAAGGCAATTACACCATCTTAACTCCACAGTGTCCTCTGTTTTTATGGGGTGTGGACTGGCCTGTCCATCATCTGTCCCTGTGTTTCATTTTGTTTCCTACATGTTTTCAGTGAAACACTGGCCCTTCTGTCAGAGTACTGTATTTTAAAAGTCTAGGAACAGAAGCGGAGTTGTGTGATTTCGCCTGAAGCGGTGAGCATTTTCAAAGTTTGAGCATCTGTGTTGTCTCTCGCTTCAAGATCTTTCCGATACCGCTCCATCACGAGCACGACACATTAATGGCCTACAATACAAGGAGTTAAGCAGTGTTAATAGACTTTGTTGTAAAATTTAAAGAGACACACACTTACCAATACCAAAAATTTGGGTTTGGTAAGATTTTTTACTGTTTTTGAAAGAGGTCTTTCAAGCTTGCATTTATTTGATCAAAATACATAAAAAATATTGCTACAATTTAAAATAACTGTTTTCTATTTTATTTCTATTCTTTGATGAATAGAAAGTCTAAAAGAACAGCATTTATTTGAAATAGAAACCTTTTGTAATGTTATAAATGTCTTTAATGTCATTTTTTGATCTAATGCATCCTTGCTGAATAAATGTATTCATTTATATATATATATATATATATATATATATATATATATATATATATATATATATATATATATATATATATATATATATATATATATATATATAAAGAATAGAATGGATGTGCTCCTTTCAGTAAAAAAAAAGTCTAACTTCTTGGTTAGAAATATTGCTTGTTTTTACTCTAGTAAATGCATGGACCGGCCTGAGTAATATAGAGACTAAGGGTATGTTTACACGACAACGATATGTTAAAAACTGAGATGTTTTTCCTTTGAGCTTTCCGCGTACAGACGACACCACTGTCAAAATGATCCCCATTCACACGAATCCATGAAAATGACTAAAAACGCTGTATTCTGCTGGCAGGCCATTATAGATGTTGAAGAAACACTATAGACTGAACATGTAATATGCATGTGCATGATGTCATTGTTTTCACAGGTTCACGTTTTTGTTGTTTACACGGAGACCATTTTCAAAAAACTGCATTTTCAGGCATCCAAAATGCCGTTGTCATGTAAATGAAAGGCCAAAATACATAAAAAGTTTTGTGTTGTGTAAACAGCCCCTAATTTCATAATACCACTGATTTTAGAAAAGTAATCTTCATAAAGTGCTTTGGAAATGTCAATATTTCTCCAACTAAAAAAAACATGCCAAGAAGGGCCACCAAGTTTAGAAACTTTGGTAACACTCTCAGTTCAGTAAATCTACTCTGCAGACTTCTCTCACCAGTCAACAGAGAAAATGTTAAAAATGCGCAGATTCCTTGTGGGCCCTCATGACCGACAGCCTGGACCACATTTGAAACTTACTCATCCAACAATGTTCATTAAAAACCTGCCATTTGCTTCAAACTTATGTTGCTTCTGTGCTAATTGCCAACACTGAGGCAAACCATTCAAGTGTTTGCCATCAAAGTCTTTGTCTGTTACCACATAATGCAATTACTGTTTATAAATACATTCAAACACCATCCATGTGGCTTGGTCGGTCTACTGTACTTGCTGGAAATAGAAGCGTTCCTGCCCCGCCCCACCCCCTTAAAACCTCTGCATGTCCCAGACTCATGTCTCTGTGGTGATGTCCCTGTCATATCTGTCAAAACTCATTCTGGTTTCCGGAAGTTTTTCTAGGCAGAGGCTCTGAGCACCGAGAAGATCTGTCACTGTTCTATTTGAACGCATCCATAGCCCTGATTTGTGTGCAGATGACTGAGCACTGCATAATTGCATGAATATGTTTTCTGTAGTCAGCTATGGGAGATGGAGAAGGGAAAAAAGACAACGTGCAGCAATTATATCCATCTAACCTTGTGCGGAAATCCAGAATCTCATTTCCAGCCTGTCTCTGATTGTAATTACAAGTGCTGTGAATGTCTGTGACTCTTAATACACTACTTCCATAAACCTCCAAAGACAGGATGGCAATTAATTTGGGAAAACTATCATTTTGAGCATTATTTATCCTAAATTCTCATAAACCCCAGCTAATGTTTCGCTTCATGCCAGTGCAGGTTGATGATTATAATTAGTCCTTATCCCAAAAGAAAACATCATGACATTGAGTTAAAGACCCGACAAGTTTTCTGTCCTGTGGTGACATACTTCCTTTTTAATCAGGAAGTTTGTTTATGAAATTTGACTTTTTTTTTTTTTTTTTTTTTAAGGCTTTAGTTACATTTCGGCAATGAACCATTTGCTATTGCTAGTCAGTTGCAGAGGGGGTGGGACATTCTCTTTCTAGAGAGTAGATGTAGTGTAGGATGTTGTGTAGAATGAGTAATCAATATTTTGGTCAATTTTCCTGGAAAAGAAAGACTTTTAAAAGTGTTTTAATGGAAGTAATGACAAATCTACAGAGTATAACGGATTATAAAAAAAAAAGTAGGACGGGAGCTTGCATCTATCGGTTATTGATTGAATTTTGAGATTTGGGCGTTGACTTGAATGAATGTGAGCTCGCAGTTGATTGTGGAGGGGTGGGTTTATGCAGACTAAAGGACTGGAGAAGTATGGCATACGTCACCAGAGAGAAGTCTGTTATTTTGACCGTAAGAGTTATGACATTTTGATTAAACATCACAAGGTCAATTTAAAAAAAAAAATCTGAGACGCATGTATGGATTAATCATTCACAATAGGGTAGATTGGATGAATTTTCATGGCAACTTCAAGTTAATTTGTCTAGTAGCAATGGCTTCAAAGCTAATAAACATGGACTAAAAGCCACAGAATTTTGATTTTATGAGGTCTTTAACATGGAATATGAAATGTAAAGAGGGTCTATACTCACCCTCTACCGGGCAATAACGCGTGACTTTCTCAGGCATGAGCTGGCGTTCTTTGTGGCGGCAGTAAACCTCCACTATCTGTTGCCGACACCCCTTGGTCTTGGCACGAGAGAGGGCGGAGATCGCCTCTTTGCCGCTGATCTCGCATTTGGGCGGCTGGTCGTATTTGATGTCTGCAGTGGGTGTGGCAGATCGCTTGGCCTGCTGGAGGTGGTGTCGGTGCTGCTGGGTTTGCTGTGGATGAAGGGTGGGATTGGCCTTCCGGTGAAGTTCAGTGTGCGTCTGATTGTAGCTACCTTTGTTCTGTGCATACTGAATGACCTCATTAGAGTTCTTGCTCAAGCTTTGCTGCGCATGCGCCTTCTCCAGAAGGCCTTGTTTGTGCTTGCCGGGCACATGTCTCTGTGTCTGTGAACGTGCCCCGAAATTACTGTTGTCTATGTTCTCAAAGTCTTTGGGAACGGAGTTCTCGTTGTTGCTGTCCACGCGGACTTTCTCCTTGGGCCGGTGCGAGTAGTAGCCCTGAAAGATGAAGACGAAACAGTTAGTATATTAGTTACTACTACCAACAGAATGTCAATGTCACGACAGATAAAACCAACAGGTTTTATACCTTATTTACTTTTATAAGTAATCAGACATACAATTTTTTTTGGATGAACAAAAATGTTCTCTTTAACCACACAGTAATTCACTGTGAGCATGACCTTGTATGGATAATTTCTGATATTTTGCAGTTTCCTGCAAGTGTCACTGTTGATGAAATATTCCACTAGCAACGGTGTGTGCAACAGGAAGGAGGTTGCAGCCATGACCTAAGAGCTGATCTGATTGCAGGGGACGTCTCTGTAGCTGTGAAAGCTCTAGGAGAGGATATGATCTCTGACATGACAGGATGAATATCTACATGGTGTTTTGTAAATAAATGCACTATTTATTTATCTTTTTCACTTTATCTCTTTATATATTTTGGTAGCAATCCTTTTGCCCATTTCAGCTTGAACAAACAAGTTAAATGCTCAGTCTTATACTGAGAATAAATATGTTGATTATTAATATTAAACTTTTCATATAACAGCTATACATAAACATATTACACTACCATTGAAAAGATTTTTTTTTCTTTGAAAGAAATTATTTTTATTCTGCTAGCATGCATTAAACTGATCAAACATGTGATTGGTTCTTTTATATTGATTTTTATATCATATTGAGTGTTTCGATATCTCTGCCTTATATAACTTGTGACAACCACCATTTCGACATTACAACCACTTTGACATGTTCTCGCTGACTTCTCCACGCATCACATCCAATGACTCCTACGCCCCTGTCAACCGCTCTTACTTTTCCCCTCAACTCGTTCTGTCCACCGATTACTGTGGCAGTCTTAAAGTACACATAACAGTAGACAACCAGAGAGATATTAACAAGAGGAAATGGAAACAAACTAACAGAGATAATCAAAGAGATGGAGATGAGGACAGGAAGTAAGAATAGGCACAGCTGCAACTCTCATTTCCTAACCGTTACGGTGCAATTTGTCTACAGAGCATTTATTAAAGCTTGTTGGTGAGCTTGCAGAGTGTATTATTTGTCAGGGAAAACTTTCAAAGACAAATCTCTGTCGCGTCACCCGCACTTTGGCCCTCTAAAGGCTGCAGTTTAGAGCCGACTCCACTCCTGTCTGCTCCTCCACCTCCTCCAGGAGCTTTCAGGAGGAAATTACAGTGCCCCGGATTAATAGCCTAAGCAACCACAGGAGGTAAGTTAGGCTGCTGGAGAGAAGACTATCGATCGCTTGCAAAAATCTGTCATTTCCCAAGGTGCTCTGGGAGCCCTGCTCTGCACCGCTGAGCACCTTGGCAGTTGCAGACCTTCTGTATTCTCTCTCAAGGGGAGGAGGCTCCCCCCTCTCTTGCATCATCCATCAGAGGTAGGGTGGGAGTCGCATACTCGTTTATCAAGCACACTTTTATCTGGCTCTTCTTCTGCCTCTCTGATGGCGAAGAACATCACGGGCCACACACACACACACACACACAAACACTAGAACTGGGTGGTATATACACCATAGAAATGTGTCAACCAGCAGAGATTCTGCTATATCGTCAACACTGACGCATGATTTACAAAAAAAAAAAAAAAACAGAAAAGTACAGTCTACTGTAACTGTGCCACAGATGAGCACTTCTAGTGTTCACAGCTTCACTGATGACAATAAGAGCAATTTAGTTTTAGTTTCTGGTGTAACTGTGGGTATATGTGATTGCTGATATAAATGACATGCCTGCAGTCATTGGCATGGTGGTGAGGAATGCTCCAAAACTGGAATGCTGCTTTGCCTGTTCTCTCAATGCCTCACGTCAGAGACTGTTTGACAACTATAGTTATATGTAACTGTACACCCTAATGGTTTAAATGAATGAATAAGGTTTGAGGGAGAGTGCACACATGAAACTTAAAACCAAACAACACTCCCTTAATCTGCCCTGTTTGTCTTCTAACTTCACAGTCCAGCAGCTAATACGTGGATACTGTGGGAATAATAAAATATTATTTATGAAAAATGCTCTGATCCAGGTCGACTCCATCAATAACATGAATCCAGCCAGGAATACAGTTTCTTAAGCAATTAAAGTATTAATTTTTTAACAATAAATTATTAATAGTTTAAATACTGAAGTTTAATTAATAGGGCTGTGAATCTTTGGGTAGACAGCGAATCGATTCGATTCACAATTCATAGGTGTTCGATTCGATTCAAAACGCTTCACATTAAAATTCGATGTGATTCGATTAATTCGATTCGATTCTGCATTTTTATATGCATTCATAGGGTTATTGAAATGCTTTTCCCAATGTGTCTTAGTAAGGGTGCAAATTACACATTGGGAAATTGTGAAATTGTGAGTAAAATATTTTCAAAAATCCTTTTCTTTAATCATTATCTAGTAAATCATGAAAAACTGGAAAAGTCATGGGACCTTTGAGTATTGTTGTGGACAATGAGGCGCCATGGAGTCAAAAAGATTGAGAACCACACCTACTACTAATAAATAAAGGTCTATTCAAATTCAACACACACACAAACACACACACGCACACGCACACACACACACACAAATGCTGACAATGGTCCTCCATAACTCCTGGAAGTTATGTAGTAGTAGCACTAGCACCTAAGTGCAGGAGATGAGTTGCCTGGATACATACGGGTGAATTGCATTGCTTGTTGGATTAACAGGGACTGAATGGAAACACTGTTAGTCAACTATTAGGAGAGTCATAAATACTTCAGTCATCTGTGAAGCTGACGCAAGAGGACGTCAGAAGACATTACATGACTCAGCTTAAGGCTACAGAATCTGAGCTTTGACTGTGAGCAAGGCTTACAGAAGAGGAAAAATGCATGGGGAACAGATGTGCGAGCTGGTTCACATATGGATGCAGACATGAAAAGTGCATTCATGCAATGAAACTATGAGACTATGACTCAAGACAGTGGGCCAGGAACTAAAGCTTTACTTTCCATTAATAATCTTATAGCCTCTGACCAAACATAACATCTCACCCCAATAAACTGATAACAAATTTGCTAATGCAATAAACTTGCTTTGATGATAAAGCTTTTGTACAGGGAAATGCAGGCCGCAAATCCAAAAGTCACTTCCAATCACTACTCATGCTATTTCTGACCATATGTAACACCTCAGTTTGCTTCTCCCAGCAGAAGGTCAGCAAAGTTTGCCCCACCCAGTGCCCCAAGGCTGCAAGGGTCACCTTCCTAGAGGCTGCCCTCTCCCTGACCTCTCTGCCTGGGTGGCTGTGGAGGGTCGGTGCAGGATGAGTCACAGAAAGCTTCAGCAGGATGGGGGTGGAAACGGTCACGTGCAGACTAGACGCAGAAGGTGAGCTTGCGAGCTGGTTATAGTATGCGGGACGGGCGCTGAAACCCAACTCTGACCTTTCCTACACCACAGAGAGCAGCTTCATCAATCACCGTGACTGTCTACAAGCTACTCAATCAAACTGAAACGATGGCAGCGATCCACATCGAATACTCATCTACAGAGTGTGTGTCTGAATCTTAATAAAAACAGCCACAGTTGACCTGCTCGTAAAGGTCAAACTATGGACAAGTACAAAAGAACACTAGGGCTATGTTTGGCATAGTGTTGTAAAAAAATATCTATTTCGCTGTATTGATACTGAAATATCTAAAACGGTTCCAATACTCTCTTTCTGCAGTATCGATACACTGATAACAGCTTCGCGTTCTCGCTCTTTCTTCTCTCTGACAGCGAATTGACACACACCCACCTCCTCTCATCCACTTGTATCATTCACTCCGATTGAATAGTGCTTGTATTGCACAAAATTTTAGTCAGTCCTGCAGGTTTGCGCTCACAACCAAAAGCGTGAACAAATGCAAATGCAAATGCAGTCAAATGCATACAAAATTAGGTCAAAATGCCCATCTTGCTGAGTATTCAGGTAAATTTGGGAACAAATAGTTGAGAGAAAATGCATGTTGTGTAACAGTATATTGGATCCATGCATAAGCTCTTAAAGTGACAGCTGCCTAATAAACCTGCTGCTGTCTGTCATGGTAATCAGTGAACAAAAGACAAAGAAAAATCACTTGCTGCTCTTGACTGAATAACTTTTGTACCTTTAATTGTAAGCATTAATCTGTATTTAATTTATATAGTGAAAACTATGCAGTGTTATTTTACATTTGATTACTTTCATTTCTGTAGTATTTCGTACCTGAATACCACCTGAAAAACTTAAAGCCATGTTTATTTCATTTGTCTCTTAATTCTATTGTATTTATTTGTGCTATCATTTGCAATTTGTTTATTTGTTCATATTTTATTACCCACTGTTTACTTGGGTTTTTTTTTTTTTGTAAATGTAGTTCAAAATCAAATAAAGCCTCCCTGTGCTGCATGTAAGCTATTACAACAAATTACCCAAATTATCAGAAATTTATGATAAAATAAATTTTAGTGTGTATAGTGGTATATGTATAGTGGTATATATGGCAGTTTTCTCCGTGGTATCGAAAATAGTATCGAATACTGATATTTTTCAAGGTATTGCATCAAAGTTGGAAACTCCAGTATCGTGACAACACTAGTTTGGCATACTACATACTGCACATTATATACTTAAGACTAGTAAGAGTTAACGGTTGTTGGCAGTATTATCAAATAATGAGTCAAGAAAATCAGGGCTGATATTATTCACACGGAAATGGAGAGTCACATCAGGCAAATGAGATACAGAAAGTCATTAGGGTAGCACGCCATTCAGAGCTGAATTGGAAATCATTTAACTTCCAAAATTTAAAATTAATTTGATTTAAGGTAGCAAATATGTTGCAGAATTGCAATTTAAATTTAAGGAGGAAGAATAAAAATTCTAAAAAAAAAAAAAAAAAAAAAAAAAAAGGAAAATTCATATAACCACAAGGCAAACTTTTTTACTATACAAGAAAGGTTTTTCAAGAGAAATTAAATGTGTTGACAAACCCATCTGAAAAAAGTCACAGTTTTAAGGTTTTATAGGCCTTAAAAACATAATTGAATTGTAAGAAATGTCATTCATTTTATATATACTTTATATTTAATAAAAAATAGACCAGGTTGGAAGAACACTTCTATTCCCAGAATGCCATTACCTATTCAACTTCCTTAAATTCAACTTCATATTCCAATTCAACATCCTGTGGGGTATGGCCAATACAATTTAAATACATACTTTGGTCATTATGAATTCAGAAAATCTGCATATTGTGCACAGTATTCAAGCTATTTACTATAAAGTGTACTATAAAGAGTACTATTTACTATAAAGAGTAGAATACTATTCCAAACAAAGCTAAGCATTGGATGATGGTCAATGGCATCATCCAAAATTTCTACCATACTCTCAGGGTGTTTATATCTTGCTGCCATCACCTTGTGCTTTCATTCTGGAGATGGAGGCCAAGCTAAGCCAAACTGAATTAAAATTGATTTGGATATTAGGCAGACTGAGTGAAAATTGCCTATGGGCTTTCATCACCTCTGCAAACAGAAGAGTTGTTCCCAACAATGAGGCAGACACAAAGGACAGGCAGAGAGAAACAACTTGATGCATAACCTGGCCTTTCTTTCAAACAGCAAAAACCACCGAGGAAGTCTTTCAATGTTTGTCAAGCCAAACAAGCAGTCTAACATGCATGCAACCACACTTACGAAAACATAACCAGTAAAGTACAGTATTTGCATGCCTAGAGACATTGCTCTGCCTCTCTCACACACTGTTTTGCTCTGAGCAGTGTCCCTGTCCTGTGTGATTCAGTCTAATGAAGGGGCTGGTCCCTTAGTCATTCTTGCTCGCAGCTCTTAGTGGGCTACTGGGAAAAATTGCGAAAAGCGCTTCCACTAGAGATGACAAATAAGCCCAGCTCAGCCCCCCAGGCAGAGAAGAGCAGGTCTGCATGAGACACTCAGCGGACTGTCAGAGCTACAACACCTTCTTCTACAAGATCAACATGAGTCAAAGAGATACCGCAAAACCAGAACAAGCATATTACATTAGAGAAGATAGTTTATCTTGGAGAACAAGCAGACAAGGCAGAAAGAAAATGTTTAGAAGAAAAGAAAAAGATTGAGAAAAGGCAATAGGAAAAAAGAAAATTAAGACAGCAAAGGAGGGAAATGGCCACAAGAGGAAGAGAACTTCTGTGGTTTACGGTCAATTAAAACTTAAAGAAACACGTGCAGGCAAAAAAACAAAAAAAACAAAGTTTGCATCATTTCACTTCCAGAATCTGCCATTTTTCAGAGTGAAACAGGATGTTCAGTGCAGAAAAGTATCAATTCATCGCAATTATTTAAATCAAGAATGAAGCCAGACCAAATGCGAGTTTGCTGAAATAGTCCCCATCTAGGCTACATTTTTCTCTATTGGTTAACATTATCCAATTACCCATATTTCAAGAGTAAGTTATTACAGTTGGATTAAAGGACAAAAGATTGCTATTTGGAAAAATGTGCACAATCACAATATGACCAGGAGCACGCATATCCATCGCATTTCCACAAATTTAAAGTCTGTAATCTAGAAACACTTAGTTACTTTCCACTATGCACACCCAAAAACACTCTGATAAACACATTTAGACTCCTGACAAACATTCATGATGGATGAGAAATGTAACCTGCTCAAAACGGTCTTTGATAAGTAGCTACGAGACATGATCACGGGACTTCAAACGATGACGACTCTGCATGACAACTTCAATGTTTATGAAAGCTTCTGAACTTGAAAGCACATAGCTTTCTTTTTCAACATGTAAGGATAGAGGCCATCATCAGTCCTTGATCACGGCCTGCCACAACATGACTGAGCATTTGTACACAGACGTAGCACAAATCTACTTAACTCTACCGAAAAATCATAGAAAAGCACCCTGACCTACTTCTTACTATGCGTGGTTCATCAAATCCACTAATTGATAAAAATTAACCTTATTTTAGGGTTTATTATGATAAAGAGCTAAAGAAATTGCTCATTTTGAGAGAGAGAAATGCTGTTTGGTGCTTTAATACTGACAATAATATGTTTAGTTTAAAAGCGTTGTATCTGCTTTTAGCTCTAACAAATGCTTACAGACTTCACCATTAACAGATTAACAGAACTAATACAAGGGCACAAGCTCTAATTGTTTGAGCATTAACGACAGTGCCTCAAGCATGAAGATTTACATTTGAACCCCTATCTGGTCTGTGATTTGTGCACAAAGCTGGTAAGCTGTGCTGGACTAAGCTCAGAATCATCAGTTTTGGGCTCTCTGTGAAGAGCGCTGAGATTCCCCATAAGCCTCTGCTTGAGGCGCTTTGTGGCGTTTTTCCTATTGAACGCAGCCCCAAGCTTGCTGAGCACCTGTTGGCATGAGGCCTGATTGGCATCATCCTCTTCCCTCTGAAGTGCAGGGCCCACAGCTCTCACCAGTGCAAATGAGCAAACATTAAGCCAGGCTTAGCCCGCTGCTTTAAGGTTTAAGGCCTCGGCTTTTGTATCAAGTGGTCAACAGTAATCCATTATGGTAGGGATTTCTGGCACTGTCTCAGAAAATACTTTCCTAAGTCTGAGGGATATGGAGTCGTGCAACTCAACTAGTGAAAGCTGGCCTGTTTAAGAAGGTTTCCAGTTGCCAACCCCACATCTCATCAGTCTTGCACATTCTGTTCTTCTTTATCAGGGTTGAGCAAAATTCAAAAGTGAAGAAATGGCTCCATTTGAACTGAATAGAACTGGCACATCTCACAGGAAGTTGGGATGGTTCACTCAAAAAGAATTCACTCACCCTTATGTCATCGCAAACCTGTATGCTTTTCTTTCATTCATCTGTGTAACACAGAAGAACATGTTCTGAAGAAGCCCACTGACAATGTATGGACAAAAACACTAAGACATATTTTAAAATATCCTTTGAAAGAAAAAGTTATACAGGTTAAGAAGGACATGGTGACTTTAAGGGATCTATCTATCAAGCCAACATTAACATTTAAAGTTTGTCTTGATAATTTTGCTTTTCTAGGTAAAAATGAATTTCTTTGAATTTAAATTCATTGTAATTCTACATCCTAACATGTAAATTGCTATTTTGCCTAAATTAAAATTTTGTTCAAATTCAGGAATTTAATTAGAATTTAAAATTCAGTTCTGAATGGCGCACAACCTGGTTACTCAAAACATTCTTAAGAATAATTTTTCTTCTTAACTCCTTTTCTTTTCTTATTTTTTAACTTAAGAATAGTTAACAATCTTTTATATTACCAAAAACCTGTTATTGTCTTCTTAAGGAAAAAGTATGAATTTAAGAATATATATATATATATATATATATATATATATATATATATATATATATATATATATATATATATAAAATATATATATATATATATATATATATATATATAAAAATTGCACTTAGGAACATTCTTACATACAGTAATTCTTAGAATTTATCTTAAGAAATTCCTTTTTTAACTTTAGTTAGTGTGTAATGTTGCTGTTAGAGCATAAACAACATCTGCAAAGTTACAATGCTCAATGTTCAATCCAAAGGGAGATATTTTCTTTTACAGAAATAGCTTTAAGGACTACAACAAACGGCTGGTAGGGACTACAATGAGCTTCTTCCCGGGTTGGTGACATCACAAACCCCACAATTTACATAAATCCCATCCCCAGGAACACGCAACAAAGGGGGTGAGGCCATGTTGGGCTGCTTTAGAGAAGAGGAAGAGTTGTTGTTGTTGAGTGTTGTTGCCATGCCATCATTTTACGCCGGACTGCTTCACAAACGAGGGTCAATTCAATGCTGGATTTGACAATGCAGCGATCAATTCCAAAGCAACTACATAAATTTATCCACCAACCATTCAGAAACGTCCAGATGCATTCTAAAAGTTGTAACTTCTTCTAGAGTCTCTCCATCAGTGTCAGACTCCGGTTTGAACAATGTAATGCTGAACACTGTTACTGACAATCGTCATTTTTGCTGCGTGAGATTCTCCAGCTTTGTTGTTGTTGAGGAAACAAAGTGTGAGCTGTTAAAGCTCCGCCCTCTACTGGAAAGCTGTCTAGGAGCAGCAGCTCATTTGCATTTAAAGGGACACACAGCAGCGTGTTTTTGCTCACACCCAAACAGGGGCAAATTTGACAAGCTATAATAAATTATCTGTGGGGTATTTTGAGCAGAAACTTCACAGACACATTCTGGGGACACCAGAGACTTATATTACATCTTGTAAATGCGGCATTATAGGTTCCCTTTAAATCTGGCCCCTGATCTGTTTCAGAGAGTAATTCCACACAATCACATTCCACGCATGTTCTTTAGTTAAACCCGTTACATCAAAACAAACAAACTACCACCTTTCCGTCGACAGGAAACCTTCGTTAATGAGGGGGGTAAAGCCTTGTAGGCAGAGTGCTTAAAGAGGCATACAAATGAGGCAGTGCAGCAATTAGACAGAATCCACAATGGATGCGGCCACTCTCGGCTAAGGATTTCTTAATGAATGCTCAAGGTGCTGCTTCTGAGACAGATTGCTCAACATGTGGCCTCCTCGCATAAGAAGTGGTCTGGGACTTGGGCCCCAATGCCTTTACATAACCACCCCTTTCAGCCAGGAAGCGTGGGAGAACTACAGCATTGTGTGGGCGACAGGACCGCGGGGCGTGCGTGTAAAAAGCAGGTCTGTGTAGGAAGACCCACTGCTCGTTCATTCCGCTTGTGTAAACAGGCTGAAACCCACCATGCTCAGAAATACATTTCCACGAACCAGGACCGAGAACAGCCCCACCCTGGCTCGGGTCCATCGGTTCTCTCTGCCACACGCACCACCAACAGCACACTGAAATGGGGTGTATTTTGGGCTAATCTCTTCTCCGATTGCTAATAGTAAGGTATATGCATGGAACAACCCAGATTTGGACATAATGACAGCAGCAAGGTCAGCGCAAAAGGCGGTTTTCTAGGCCTGTTATTTGGGAGGCATCAACCAATGGAGGACTAAAACATCCAGGCTCCTTTCTGTGGCCCATGTGGGGGAATAAGAACATCAAACAGACTCCCAAAAGTGGACTGGCAGAACTCGTCTCAGGTCAGTCTTCCCCTGCTTTGCTTTTACAACAAATGCCAGTGCCATGCTAACACCCCTAAACTCTGCAGATGTAGAATTTGGCTCAATCAGGTTATACACACATGGGACTTGACGGATGGCTTCTCTGCCAGCACGGTCCAGTCGTGCACAAGCATACGGAGTATCAATACACAATCTGTAACAGAAAACCTGAGAAGCACCGGACCGTTAATTGGCATACCATTCCATCCTTGCCATCCCGATTTCAAAGGCTCTGGCCAACGGCACAACTCAGCAGGTCTCAATTTAACTTTTTGGTAATGCATTAGCACGCGGATCCACAATGAAAGGGCCCTTTTGTCTGAATACAACGATCAAACTGCATTACTTTACATAGTTAGAAAATGAATTACATTTTTATCAGCTGGTAACAGCAATCCGGTCCTTTTCTTTAATAGTTACTAATCTGTAGAAAACCAGCATGTGGGAAACTACAGTACCTTGTAAAATCTAATTACACAACAATTGCAGTCATTGTGTTGATTACATAAAAAGTATGTTTCTATACAAATCATTCAAACAAACCATTTCCTAATTATCCCCCATTAAGAGCTATGTTATAAAACTGTGCATTGATACAAAACAAGCAAACAAACAGTAAAAATAACCAAACTGAAAGCCATATTATAATTAGAAGCTGTTGCAACTCATGCAAAAAGGAACAGAAGGTACATCCAAATTTCTCTGCTGCTCTGCTACAAGTCACTGTAGGCCTATATCTAAAAATATTTAAATGACGATTATAGACTAGATGTGTGAGGAGGGAACCAATTTAGACAAACATTGGCAGCACGCATGCTACATCATTTATCTGAGTGTGACGCAGAGTGGATGTCGATACTAGAAAATCAATGGCGAGAATAGTGATGCAACAGTCCTGTTCAGCATCGGGGTGCCCTTTCACGGACAGCAGAACACTGCAACTGCATTCAATGCCAGCAGACACTCGAAAAAAAACAAACAAAAAAAACGCTTTCCTTCTGTTCATGACTCAGTACTTTTGCTGTTCTCTCAGCTCTACTGCTACAGCAAAATAAAACATGCTGTTTGAATATTCACACATCATTTCTCCACACACCTTTCCATCCGACTGAGAGTTCTGAGGTCAGTTGTTTGTCTGAAACAAAGACATTTTTCTTCTTTTTTTGGATTGATAGCTCTATACCTCAGAGCTCAATAAATCTGCAAAAACGCCCTGAATAAGTACTGATTACCTCTCCTATCCATCTCCTTTAACAAATCTCATTTACATCCATCCATTATGGCACAGCTCCATCAGATCATATCCAATTCTGATATTAACCCATGGCTGTTATCCATGCATTAATGTGCCCCTCTGATTGGAAACCAAATAACAATATTATCCACATCTGACATCCCAGTTCTGCATTAAATCCAAGCTTAGCCTGGCATTTGCTTAATTTATCTCTTTCAGGTCTCAGCAGTTTAATTCTCAGTATTCCCTCAAGAAGCCAACTACTTCTTGGTATTCTGTCCTTGTAAGTAAAAATATGTTCTTGTGACCTACCTGATTAAAAAAAAGTTAAAGAAGTCTTTTATGCTCACCAAGGCTACATTTGTTTGATCAAAAATACAATAAAACTGTATAATATTATAACAGTTTAAAATAACATTTCAATTTGAATATATTTTAAAATGCAATTTATTCCTCTGATGGTAAATCTGAATTTTCAGCATCATTAGTCCAGTCTTCAGTGTCACATGATCCTTCAGAAATCATTCTAATATGCTGATTTGGTGTTTAAGAAAAATGTCTTATTATTATCAATGCTGAAAATGGCTGTGCTGCTTAATATTTTTTTTGAGGATTCTTTGATGAATAGAAAGTTCAAAAGAACAGCAGTTTTTATATAAATCTTTTGTAACATTGTTACTGTCACTTTTGATCAATTTAATGCATCCCTGCTAAATAAAAGTATTAATCTCTTTCAATAAAACAAACTTAATCATATCTAAGCGTGCATTCTTTGCGAATGGGTGTCATTCATTTAAAGTGGATACAACACAACTTTTACAAACAAAAAGTGATCTAATTGAACAGTACCACTGTATACCCTGTAATTTGCATACTGTTTCAACAACATGCCCCAACCTGGTACCCAAGTTTTGTTTGTTCTGACTTCCCTACTCTTTACACAGGGCTATCTGTTCTGCCCAGCCAGAAATGTATAATAGTAGAAGGTAGCTGCAGGCTCCAATATGAACCTGCCCACCACTTGCCCACACGCAACCAAGTTTCCAACATTCTACCAAATACAACTAACCCTTAACCATGCACTGTAATATGCATATGCAAATGTTGTTTTGCATGCTAATATCCCCACCTGACATCTTGGGTTAGTTCACCCAAAAATGAAAATTCTGTCATCATTTACACATCCTCCAGTTGTTCGAAACCTGTATAAATTTCTTTCTTCTGCTGAACACAAAAGAAGATATTTTGAGGAATATGGGTAACCAAGCAGTTGATGAACCCCACTGATTTCCATAGTATGGAAAAAAAATACTATGGAAATCAATGGGTTCCGTCAACTGTTTGGTTACCAACATTGTTCACAATATCTTCTTTTGTGTTCGGCGGAAGAAAGAAATTCATACAGGTTTCGAACAACTGGAGGATGTGTAAATCATGACAGAATTTTCATTTTTTTGGTGAACTCTCTCTTTAACTAGCAAGACTAATTTAAATATGTATATATAAAAAAAAAACGGTTGTAGTTTTTAAGAGTATATTTTAGAGTAATTTATTATATACTTTTTTAAATGTATAAAATGTATTTATTTTATTTGTTTTCATTCATTTTAGGATCTTAATATCGCCATTTATCAGTTATCACCTATAACGTAAAAATAATTATCACCAGGATATTAATATGAGTGCATTCCTAGTCCCACCACTACACTCTTCAGCCACTTTTATTTTAAGAACTGTTTACACAGAGCTCTTCAATTTGATTGTGCAGTAAAATAAGAGGAGGAGAGGCTGTACAAAAACGCTGAGATGTAGGGAACTGCACTATCTTTAAGCCCTTAATTTGAAACAATGATGGGACATAGTGTGGAGAACCACACTTCAAAGACTCAATGCGCCCATGTGCCTATTAAAACTTGAAAAGAATCTCATAAAAGGAGGGAAAGGCCTTACAAAATTTGGAAGAAGAGATTAGAACAACTCTTCACATGACAGTCAGAGGGACTGCCAAGCTATGAGGGGGGGGAAAACCACATTTACTTCTCACAGTACGTTAGAGAGAAAGAGAGAGAGAGAGAGAGAGAGAGAGAGCTCTGAATGCAGAGGTGACGAATGACTGAAGAATTCGAGCAGAAAATGGATTCTCAGATTGGGGCTGAGCCTAACCCCTTGGCCCTCATATCTAGCTTTTCCTGAGCTCTTCTGACAGCTCTTCCACATGCTGCCAGTCTACTTCCACCCAAACACAGGCCAACATCATGTCAGCATCATATCCGGAGAGTTATCAGTATGTATCTATGTATGTGTGTGTGTGTGTGTGTGTGTGTGTATGAGAGATGGTTCCTACCATTGATCCTGTTACACCTGAAGTTCTCTCTCTCTCCCTACAACTTGTAGACACAGATGCAGGATTCCCTGCCTGCCTGGGAGCTGTTATGAAGTATTGATTTCCTTTATAGTATGTGGCTGTGGTCAGGGCTATGTGCTGAATGTGGTTGCAGTGTACATCACTGTGCTTGTGGGAGAAGAAAAAAAAAAAAAAAAAAAAAAAAGAACACTGAGGTTTATGGATGAGTCTGACACTGACTACAGATGCAATCCCACAATGCACTTTCCTGCTGGCACAAGGGATGTGTCACTAAGAAAGCACTAAAAAGCAGCAGGGTGGACATGTACCATGGCAATACCATGGTATGACTCAGAGTGTCCTGGATGGCATAGAAATATGGTAATAGTTTAGTACCATCATGTAGTTTCTAATGGGGAAATGATAATACAGAACTGTGGTGGGAAAAAGGACTATTTAGTTTTCAAACTGAAGTTGGCAGAGAGCAAAATAAAGGTATATGCAGAGATGAAAAACTCCATAGAAGGATATATATATATATATATATATATATATATATATATATTATATTACCATTCAAGAGAAAATAAAACGACAAATACAACTACAAAATGCATTTTGCTCAATAGTAGTATATGGGTCTATTTTATATGC
Organism: Hypophthalmichthys molitrix; assembly: GCA_037950675.1. Taxonomy (NCBI): domain Eukaryota; kingdom Metazoa; phylum Chordata; class Actinopteri; order Cypriniformes; family Xenocyprididae; genus Hypophthalmichthys; species Hypophthalmichthys molitrix. Next base: position 23,249,633 of record CM075494.1, read on the forward strand.
TATAAAATAAATCTGAATAAATTAAATTTGAATGCAATTTAAAAATATTTAGATAACAGATGTAAATAAACAGATTTCCTAAAATATATAAAATTATTCAAAGATTTTATTTTAAATTTTTTTTTACAAAATAGCATTGTCTGGTAAATTATAGACACTTTATATTATTAAAAAAATAGTGCTATACAACTGAACAAAATGCATTTTAACAGTAGAAAAATACAAATCTACATACATTTTAAAATAAAATCTTTGAATAATTTTATATATTTTATATAATTATATATATATTTTATATAATTATATATATATATATATATATATATATATATATATATATATATATATATATATATATATATATATATATATATATATATATATATATACATACATTATTTATAAAATTAAATGTATGTTTATATTTTTATTTATTACTGTTAAAATAGATTTTGCCAATCTGAGAGAAAATAAAAAGACAACTGTGTTTTGTTCATTATCTTTACGGTACTATTGCATATGCTATAAAAAAAATCTGGATGAAACTAATAAATTATTTTTAATTGAAACTGAGCTGAAAATGATTGTAATCTTCTAGAAAAAAAAACTGCTTTTGAAAATAAAAATTGCAACAAACCCTCTTGCATGGGATCATTATATGCATATGATTTTTTCTTTTTTTTTTTTTTACAAGCAAACTGGCCAATTCTGATAACGGTAGCAAATTTATTTGTTGTTTATTTACTCTATAAGAAGCAAACTGGCCTTAAATAATAACTGTAGCCATTTGAAATTAGAGGCAACCTCTGCATTTTAATTACAATCCAAACAAAGATGCTACACACATGTAGCATGAGCAGTTGTTTTTGAATTAGACTGTATAATCTCAAGATTTAAAGCAAAAACAAAATGTCCCGTCTCTGGCCTGTGTTAACGTCCTGTTTACAGGCTTTGCTATTTTTCCACATAAATGGCATTTTGAGAAATGACTGAAATGCAGTTTGTGTGCAAGTCCAAAATAGAGATCAGCCAAAATAAAATTAAAAACCGTTCGGTTGCCGATTGTGTGTTCGGAGCAAAAATCGTCCGGTTTCGATTGATGGCCAGTCGAGCGGTGCATCAACAAGCAGGACAGAGGATCTGTAATAGAGAGAGACTCCCGATGGGCGGTAGAGACTTGAAGTGGTGCAGCTGGAGAAGTATGCGACCGCCATCAACAGATGATCTCTAGGGCTGTGGCCTTTTCTCTTGGCCAGAATCAGCATCCCTTCAGACCCTATGGGATCAGTTAGCCAGTGCAGTGCTATTCATCAGACAGCTAAATCCTTCCCATTACAAAGTGAGAGAGAGAAAAAGGATGAGCAATATAGGCAGAGACAGAATTAGAATGCAACAGAGAGAGAGAGAGAGAGAGAGAGAGAGAGAGAGAGAGAGAGAGAGAGAGAGAACACCAGGGGGGAAAGAATGATTAGGGAACTTTGAGGCAGCCATAGACTTTAATTACACTAACTATGCTGGTTTGGAGGGGAAGTGTTTTAATACCTCCATAAACTGTCCTAAAATGCGTTGCAGACCGCTCTGAAACAGTCAGGCAGCAGACTGCGGGCACAGTGGCAGGCTGGCACAATCCTTCCACGTCGACTCGGTGTTGAAGAGCAATAACAGCGGGCTGAGGTAGATTAGCAGCAAGACTTACACACTTGGTGACGTCTTTTATGAGCAGCGCTGCCTTAATGTCATGGAGGCTGTAACCAACACTTACACTAAATCAACCTAAATAGAAACTTAAATGGCAAAGCGAATGAAAACTAATGTCAGAGAAAAAAGAAGGAAAGATATGCAAATAACAGCTCTCAGGATAATTACGGTCATTTATTTGCCCCCTCCTATTGGCTCAAGGGTGGATTACAGAAGCAAAGCTTGACTCTTAGAGCCAGTGCTTTGGCAGCTTTTCAGTCACCATTACTCAGTGGTGTGTCTCAATTGGATCTTTTCAGCGAGCTCAAGATCATCTGGGAGGCTCTTGCACTCACTCAAAGTATTCAGTCATGTAGTGTACATGCGGATCAGCATGTGCATGATGTTTCTTGGTGGCACTTTAACTATTTCTAGGGCTGGGAGGTATGAAGATTCATCTATACTGCTTTTACAGCTTGGAATATCTACAAGGATGTACAGAACTATACTATACTCTCCAACAGATCTGCACGATTAGTTGATAAAAGATTAACAATCACAATCTTGATTCAAACACACACGTGATCTCACTCCTAAATGACAAGGAAGGCTATGTCTATTAAAACTTTGACAAGTACAACAACAGTGAAACATTAAAACCTGTGTTTGCGCTGCTGCTGACCCAGATAGAGCAGCTTTTATGTATAGGTATAAAACAGCTTCACAAACAGTCTTTTCAACCAAACAGTATCGTTATTTCTGTCCTACAAACACTCATATTGGAGATGATAATAATATATAATTATGGCTGCCCTCCACTAAAGAATTTTCTAGTCGAATAGTATTCCTTCATTTAAGCATTTAGTCGACTAATCGCGCGTTTAAATTAATAAACCATACAAATAATAATAATGAACCTTGAATCGCCTATATATAAAACAGCCTAATCAGCACTCAAGCGCACGGATCAAGCTTGCAGCAGCAATCTGAGAATACTTGCTTTAGATTTGAATCAGTTCATTTAAATTAAAATTAACTGATTCAAATTTCTCATGTCTGTGAGGCAAGTATATGCTGAGTTTCGGTTCATTTTTGTGACGTGCTCAAATTCACAGAGACCGAGTCGGCAGACAGCAGCGCATCCTGTTTGTTTTCATTATTTTAACAAAGCACAGTTTTTTTGTTATTGTGAGTTTACAGAAATAAAAGGAAACCATTTACAGGTTTGAATGTTTATCTGTAAACAAAAAGGATGGAGTATTTTAAGTTAAATGCAAGTGATCACACCTGCACCTCCATGTCATGCAGTAAGCACGCTCTCCACACAAATACTTGGATATTCACCAAATAATAGAATTATCTACGTTAATGTTACAGCATTAGACTTTACGCATTTCAAGTGATAAGCCATATTTGAAGGTTGATGACTGACAGGCAAATGTTTGAATTTTCTGCCATTAACGATCTGTTCATCAAAGACTATGATTCGCCAGTTCCTGTGGAGTTTTTTTTCTGCGACTAACCAACTAATACCAATTTTGGTCGACTAAGCCTCTTCTCGTCGCCTAATGGCCCTTTCACACAGGACGCGGAATGCGCTGTGCTCGCCGCATACGTATATGCGTATGTATATGTCCCGTGCTAAGAAGTGAGCAATAGCACTAGCCCTGCTAGTAAGAAGAAGAAGAAGAAGAAGAAAGAGTAACTCTTGACAGTGTCTGTCATGTCTACATGACACAGCTTTTCTCCCAATGTCTCCATACGACCGCAAACTTGTATCGTGTAGCTCTGGAAATTCCAGCACAGACAGTAGGCTACTAGCTGTTCATCCATTTTGCTTTCGGTGCTTGTTTGGATGCCTTGTTTCTACTGGTCGTGTGAGTAATCATCACAGAGCGCAGTGGCTAAAGTTGAACTATTTTGAACTTTGACCGCGGCGTGCGTGCACGCTCGCCAATGGTGTGCTCCGCTGCGCATGCGCTTTGGTTAACGCAGCAACAAACCATCCTCGAGCTGCACAAGCCATTGAAATAAATAGGTTTCGCAGCGCAGCGCATTCCGCGTCCTGTGTGAAAGCCCCATAACGGTTGATTAACTATTAGGGGGCAGCCCTAATAGTAATATACTGGGATAAAATTTTATATTTCAGATATAAACACTGATATCTATGGAAGCGATAAAAATAGAGTAAATCACCTTTTAAGAGTAACTTGATGCTTCAAATAAAGATTGTATCAATACATTGTTACACCAGTAGGTGGCTGGTAAAAAATGTATTTGTCATTGAATCATTCATTCAAGAGATTCTTTCAAATACGCTGATTCGTCTATAACAAAGCAATTGAAGTCTTTGTGAATCATTTAATTTTTTTAAAATAATTCATTCAAATTAATACTTTTTTTTAATTAATCATCATTTTGTCAGAACCTCTAGTAAATTACATTAATTTTGGTTTAGTTGTCTGTTTAGAAATTAAAAAAAAAAAAAAAAAAAGCTCTCGACTCTCCAAACTACTATTTTTTTTTTATTACCCTGATGTTCCCGTAGGAAGTTAAACAGTACAGTATAGAGCTGACAACAGAGGTCTTTGGTTCGATTCAACAGGAGTGAACTGATAATGTAATGCAAACAGTGTTGTTATTGTTAACTAAAACTACAACTATTTTCATTCTTTGAACTCCAGCTAAAATAAAATAAATTATAAATATTAGATGAAAAAAAAAAGTAAAAATTTTGAAATTAGAAATTTTGCCTTTAAAACTAACTGCAAAATAAAATTAAGTTGAAGTACTAAAATTGCTAAGACTAAAATAATAAATTAAAGCTATTTTATATAACATACAAAAATGATAAAAGCACAAAAATAAAAAAAACATTAAAAATAACAAACTAAAATTAAAATGAAAACTGAAAATATAAAAATAAAAGCTAAATCAAAATATTAATAAATACAATATAACTATATAAATTATACTAAAATAACACTGAATATAAGTTCCTGAATAAAATGCCCACAAAATGAATAAATGTAAAGGAAAACATGAGCAATTAGACAAATGATCTTTGTTTAATGGATGATGAAACTAGGGAAAAAAATGTCTTATATACTGATGGAGAGACTTGAGTCATATCTCTATATAGACTCTTTTGGCTAGCAAGCAATCACCTAGCAATCACAAAGAAACGTGCTAAAAACAGCTCAGAACATGCCCTGGCAACCACTCCAAACACTCTAGCGGCACTTTTGCATGGGTGAACAATACTAAAACTCTAGCTTAAAATTGTAATTGACCATAAACTGACACCTCTCAGTTCAGAGGCACCATCCATCCGCTCTTAACTATAGAGAAGGAGAGGGCACAAGCAAAGTCAGAATGAGCCAATTCCCTCTCTTCATTAGTATTCTTTTCATTCGGCTATTCAACCTTTTCAGGTTGTGAATTTGGTCTTAAATGGATACCCCATTCCTCTTCTTTGGAGTTTCTAAAAGGGCACCCCAAAGTGAAAATATCGAACTGAGAGTCGTGCTTCAGTGACTGGTCCGTCCCTGTACACCAGACACTTGATATTAAGCCTTTCTTTCTCTACAGCATAAAGCGAAAAAGCACAGACCGTGTGGTCGGGTGAATCATAATCATATGATTCACCTGTCTACCGAATCACACTCAAATAATAAAAAATAAGAGGTAGACACCTTACCAGGCTACCAACACATGTTTACTACTCACAACCAGACTTTTGACTAAATGGCAAAAGGTTTGGTCTGCTAAGAACCTTTTAAGAACCGCCCACTTAGAAAGTATAAGTTATATTGTATCTACTACTTTGTTTAAATTGGTTAAAAATCAAAAACTAAAAACTAAAATCATTTACTTTAAATGCTTCAAGCAAATTTAAGCACCAGAACATAATAATGTACAGCATATTCATTTTGAAATTTGATAAAAAATTACACTATTGTTTAAAAGTTTGGGGTCAGGAACATTTTTTTTATGTTTTTGAAAGAAGTTTCATTTGCACAGGAGGGCTGCATTTATTTGATCAGTAAAAGAGAAATTTATACAATTTTATATAATCAGATTAGAGCTTGCCAGACTAAGAAAGTGCTTTCTTGGTTTGTCTGCAATATGCATCAGATGGTCTGAAAAAAGACTGAGCGGCCCGGTGGTATCAGTAGTCTGGGCAAACAATGAGTTAATAAACATACACTAGCAACACGTAAAGTATTCTCAAACCCTCTGGGATTGCTGAGGATTACGCCAGGGATTTGAGTAGACACTGGATTAAGGGATTTTTTTTTTTTTTAAAAGGAGAAAATACACATAAATTGCAGTTTTCTCCTTGAACATGGAGCCTGCACTTAATCACTGCTAGAGACTAAGCCTGGATGCTCAAGATGCTTCTATGGTATCTTCCAGTCGCTCTTCAACAGTGGGCTTGGGCTCTGGATCCCTGTCAGAAATCAATTGAGAACTTTGCGTTTAAACCTGCTGCTTGTGCAAAAAGCGATCAGAGACGCACAGACCAGCTGCTTAGAGGCATTCACAGGGGGGTACTTCCAAAAAAGTGCGAACAGGACTCTCTATTCTGCCAGGATGAGTCGGGGGGATCTAACCGTGGGTGGCAGAGGGAGTCTTTTAGCATTCAGAGGCTCAGTGGGAATTCACACCAGCGTGTGATATACTCACATTCTCTAGCTTGCCGCTAAAAAAGAGAGCGGAAGAGTCACGTGATCGGGGCTGTGAAAAAGCCTGCGTCTTGGTCACATGTAGCCGACATGATTCACAAGCCCCAGCAGGCATTGCCTAGAATTATGCCCTTCCAGCGCACTTTAATTAGGTCTCTGTTACGGGATGCAGAGTGTATAATGGAATGGGTGAAATGGCATTTGTGGCTTGAAAAAGGTGGTGATTTGGGAACGCTCGATGGCTTGTAGACAAAGCTATTTGTGATTATAATATCTTCAGATAATATTCTCCTTGTTTACCAAACTAAATTCATCGCTGACATTCACAGACGTCCACAAATGATTCTCCGTCGAATACAGAAATGACAAGAGGATCATTAGCTTTGGCTTCTATGGCATCTACAAAACAAAAATGAGATATGAGAGGTCTCAGAAAACAGAAGATGTCTGCAAACGGGGCCTTGAAAATTCACATCGTGATTTAAATTCTCTGAATTTCACACTCAAGCATAAAACAACACCAGGCCTTATTCCCAGGATGCCTCTCGCTATCTGCATAAAACAAAAACAAACAAACACAAAAACTAGTTTAAGATGCTTACCAATGGGATTTTTGTCTTTCCCTTTGGGATTATGGATTTGAAGTATTTGTTATTGCATCTGCTAAAATCCGTGGCTGATATTAGACCGTGTGTAATGAGGTTGTTGTAGAGTAGCGTGATTATCTGATGCTGGGTGGATTATGGTGGCTGCTTGATGCCGACGGATACACGGACAAGCTGGTTTGGCCCACGTTCAGTGCAGGAATGCAGAGGACACAATATACACGGCGAAGAGAAACAGACTGTCAGACCAACTCAGAGAGGAGACAGGAAGAGAGAGAGAGACGGACAGACATAACAGTCTCAGGGACCTTGTGTACGGAGTCCCTTCAACCTGTTTAGCCAAAGAAGATCTACTCTATTTGAGTGTGTGTGTGTTTGTGTGTGTGGCATATGTTTGAATGCCATGTGTGTGAATATAGTTGGACCTGTGGGAGTGTTACTGAGGGGGTGTGGTAGTGTTGGGTAAATAGAGACAGACTGAGAAAAAGAGATGGGAAACAGCAATAGAGACAATGAGAGGGACAGACACAAAGAGAGAGTGATATTCAGAGTAATTCCTCAGATTACGAAACTTTCATTGACATCGACTCTAAATCTAAAATCATTCTTAACAGAAATCTAAAACATGACCACGATAAACTTAAATTTAAGCTCCACAACAAATGTACATACTGCTAAAAACAATGCTGAATTGACAGAAAAGGGTGAAAAAGTAGGGATGCATATAGATTCTGGTCGATACCAACTTGTCAAGAATTACTTTCATGTTTTAGCTGATACTGATAAAATGAAAATTATCCCATGATTTACTCAACCTCAAGCCATTCTAGGTGCATATGATTATCTTCTTTCAGACGAACACAACTGGAGATATATATTCTGAAATATCCTGGATCTTCCAAGCTTTATAATGGTAGTAAAGGTGGGGGGGGCAGAATTTTGAAGCCCAAAAAAATACATCCATCTATAATAAAAATAATCTGTACATAATAAAGGCCTTCTGAAGTGAAGCGATGGGTTTTTGTGAGAAAAATATTAATTTTGAAACTTTATAAACTAAAATAACTAGCTTCTGGCAGACGACAGTATGCATACTACCAAAAGAGTGATCCCTGAAGCGGTGTATGACATAGGATGTTGTAGGCTGTGATGTAGGAGTAGCGTAAGCTTAGACACATCTCGTGGTTTAAACAAATAGGACTGTGCAACAAACTCAAGCTACCCTTTTCTTATATCAAAATCCTCCGATATTTCTCTTTAAAATTTCTTGTTTTAGATTTCTAATTCGTGAACGGTGTTTTGTTTTGCTCTCTCCTCTGAGCTTCCTCGCTCATCATCACGTCATATGTCGGGTCAGGGGTTACTCTTTGACCGTAAATCAGTGAGTACGGCCATCTGCTGGAAGCTAGTTATTATAGTTGATAAAGTTTTAAATATGGAAATCTTTCTTACAAAAACCCATCGCTTTGCTTCAGAAGGCCTTTATTAACCCCCTGGAGCTGTATGGATTATTTTTATGATGGATGAATTCACTTTTTGGGCTTCAAAATCGCCCCCCCCCCCCCCCCCCCCATTCACTACCATTATAAAGCTTCTGCAAGAAAATCAAGGTCATAGACACCTAGGATGGCTTGAGGGTGAGTAAATCATGAGATAACTAACCATTTAATGGCCAATATTAAAATTCTATAGTATTTTGTATAATTAAATAAACAAAAAAGCAATAAAAAACTAAAATCAATCAAGTGAATTTAGGCATCACAGTATTATAAAGTACAGTATGAAACAGTACAGTAAAAAATGGATATTCAATTTGAGATTAGCTAAAGACTACATTTAAGAGTGTTAAATTAAGTAAGTGTTACATTCATGTAAAAAAGTGAGGAAATTGCTGTTTTCAATCGAACAAACAACTTTACACAGCACCTTTCAAACAAATTCAAAGTGCTTTACAAGTGTAAACAAGTTACTGACATAAAATTAAATTAAGTGCAAAAAATGAAAATAACAAAATGTGTTTACAATAACACAGTAAAATGTTAGAATATAGTAAAGAAAGAATAATCAATAATGAATTGTTGATATAGCAAAATAATGCATGCACCGGAACTTATGGTGGCCACTGAGACTAAATGTGGAAGCGTGATTAGAGTCCATTATTTATCACCAATAAAGCACACATATAAAGAGACAGATCTATGCAAAGAGAGAGAGAGAGAGAAACAGAAGTGGTGTTGGTGGGGGGGACTACCTCTCTGAAATGGTAAAGCAGCCAGTGAACGTCAGAGTTTATTTTCTTTCGGCCGTCACTGACTGAGCTGTAACACAAGCCTCATTCATGTGACCAACACACGGTTACATAGTCAGACTGACACACCTCGACACTGACCAACGCTTTCCACCGCTCACAGGGAAGGTATTCACATGAATACACAACCCCTCTCTTCTTCTGCAGCGTCAACCGCTCGCCCCAACGACTCCTGCTCAACCACAGTCTTCTCCAATCGTCCAGTTAACACACAAATATTAAACTCTAACACATAGAGCATTAGTGCACTTACTGATATTTTTGTATAACGGTGTATTTAAGTAGTATTCATGTGTGTACACAATATATCTGTACCATATTGGTTATGGCCAATATTATGCATAGAATCTTTTTAATTTATTAGTATCAAAATGGAAAAAGGTCTGCACTCTAAAAATACTTTTATTAGCCTATATTCAAACAGGAGATAAAATAGTACAAACTTTTCGGCTATTTGCCTTCGTCAGTGTAACAATTCACTTGTTCTCAATTGTTATATAAAGAGCACACGATCAATCTTCAGGTGATCACAATCAATCAGATAATCAGTCCATAGACTCCAGTTTAACTCCATCTGGAACAACAATAAATGAAATAATAATGGGAACAATAACACATCAGGCAAAAACAAAGCCACTGGAAAGCAAGCCTGCAACCTTCAGCCAAAAAAGCGTAACTTTTCAAAGCAGGTAAGGAGCTTTGAACGGCGGGCACTGATGTCACTGCCATTACACGATAGGCTGGGAGGTGCCGCACGTGATTAAGTTAGCCATTACGAGATACAGACCCTCTCATCTCTCTATAATAATACAATCTCTGGGCAAAAATGCTGTTCATAAACATTGTGTCCCAAAAAAAAAGTTACAAAAACATAAAACATTTATTAGTATCAGTCGATATTGCATTTTGTGCATGGTCATTTCCCTTATATTTACATTGAGATCACCTGGGTAATCTAACACTCACTTAAGGTTAATCTTTAAAAACAATTTTACAATAATAATTTAATAAAGCCACAATCACACTAGACTTTTGAGCATGCAACGGTCGGAAAATGCCATCACACTCTGCGGCGTCTTTTTTAAAAACATATTCAATAATACATCAAAAATATATAAACAAACAATCTACTCCACTGAACTGCAACGCTTCAGCCCTGCAGATTTAAAGTTTGCATTCTTTTGCATTCACCTAAAAGGTCACACTGTGAAGTATCAATCTCTATTGGTCACATGTCTTCACGTGACACGAATTAGCAGGTTTTCAACTTTGTAACGCAGTGAAATGTGAAAATTCTTCGCTTGGCAGTCTTTCTGAAGATACATTTGGCATCTCCAAATAAATACCCATATTTCATACTGTACATTATAATGTTGTGATGCCTGAATTCAGCATAGCATGACTGATTTCAGTTTTCAGGGTTTTATTTTTTAGCAATTTAGACAAAAATGTACAGAATTTCAATATAAGCCATAGCATGAAATAATTATTGGCTTCAAAAAATTAATATTGGTTCATCCCTAATATTCTGCATACAATGCATCCAAACAAGACCTCACGCGTCTCAAAAAAGACTTCACACAAACGACGCTCCATTAGCCCGCCCACTTCTCACAAGCATCCGTAAGCCCCGCCCCCTCCTATTTCCACACAATGAGTGATAATAGGCGCCAACAATGACAGGAGTGAGATGGAATTAAGGGCCTGTAGCAGCTTACTTAGCCAAGTATGAATAGCGACCGACCACAGTTATGTTAATGGTAGCATTACGATGCACCAATTTGCTGTTTTTCCAATATCTGTGACAGGCCACTATTGTGCTGTCAAGCTTACATAACAATTAGCTCACTTTTTATGGACATGTTTACAAAGGACATAAAGCACTGCTAGCAAAATATTCTACCCTAACACAATAGACATTCAGCCACTTGAAAGCATTTTCACGACAGTCTTTATCACGGCTCTCGGTGTGAACTATAAAATCAGCCCGAGCGCTTGCTTTCTTAACTTTAGTAGATGAAGTCATTGGAGAAACAAATCAATAGGTGTTGGCTCGGTTCATTACGTAACAGTCAGAGAGAGATGAAAGTGCTCTGTTTGGTCTTTTCTGCACTTCTGGAATGAAGGTAACCTCATGAAAACAAATTTTACTTCGCCTCTAGCCTTCGAAAGCCATGCAAAAACAACCTGGCTCAACTTTCCTGATTTGCCGTCATCAATCTTTACAAGGTCTGAGATATACTTCCCTCCCTGTTTAAGAGCTAATGGAGAGAAGGAAATGCTAACAGGGCAGCTGTCCAACTGAAGCTGGGGCAAATGAGCACCCTGGGGCAACTTCTGATGATCAAGCAAAACAACGACCAGCCTGGATCAAATGTTGAGAGAGAGAGAGAGAGAGAGAGAGAGAGACAAAGAAAGAGATGCAGAGAGAGAGGCAACAGAGACAGAGAGATGGCCTGTAAGCACTCAGGCATACTGACGGAGTGTGAGTCAGCACTACAAGGCGAGGAGAGGAGAGGATGGAACAACTCAATAACAGGAAAAGACTGAAAGAAAGACAATGTATCCACAAAAGAGTTTCTGCTAAGAAAAGTAGTTGCGTGACTGGGGAATGATATAGTTGGCCAGACAAAAGCAGAAAAAATGTGTTTATTTTGTGGTAACATAATGGATTGTGCAGATGATGTATAACAAACAATCATTATCTGTCTTTCTGATGGATGGAGTTGTAAAATTTCTGTAATTTACTATTTTTAATCCGTCACGTTTGTTTTAATTTCCCAAATTCCCCTGATTTGTGCATGTGCATTTGAAATAGTCTTATGGCCTTATATTCAATACATCTTTTCAATAATTAGTAGGGGTGTTAACAGTACGCAAACATGATGGTTCGGTACGTACCTCGGTATTGAAGTCACGGTTCAGTATGGGTTCGGTACAGCAGAGGGGAGAAAACTAAACAATTTTTTTCCTTTTTTTGACATTGCAATATTTTGTTTTTCTGCGATATATATTGCGATATGAAATAAATTCACCAGATTACTTGAATAGCTCTATTTGGAAATAATTAATAATTCTACAATGAATGGGGTGATTTAAATGAAATAAACACTGCTTTATATTTTTCAGGTAATAGTCCTCACTGTATAAACTGAATATAATTAATCTGTGTTAAAGCTGCAAAAGTAATTTTCTCTTTGTATTTTGTTGTTTGTTGACATTCTTACACAGAAAGCAGCAAGAATATTAGCCTCCTGCCACTTTAAGACCGAAAGCGTGGATCCAATAGAATGATACACATCCGTTTTCTTTGTTTGTGTTGCCTAAGCCATAAGCAACTGTGTTTACAAGGATACTCGCAGAGACAGATATTTTGACATAATTCTGCGTGAATGTGTCCTTTCAAGCACAAATAGATGCGGAAGTGAAAGGAATTCGGCTTTCACGTGCATCAGCGCGGCTCCATGTGTGCGCACAACTAACAGGTCCTAAAACACGTGAAAATGATGAACTTTCGCTCTATGATGGTTAAGCTTTGCAATTAATCCGAGAATCGCGTGCATTTCAAAATTTAGTGCCTGGGGCCTGTACCATGAAGCCGGATTAGCTGGCTAGCCAGGTAAGTTTCAGATTAGTTTTCGCCAATCCTGGGTTTTAGGTACTATGAAAGTGACTTGGCTTTTAGCGGTGTTCATCACCATAGTAACTTACGCTCCATGGCAGGTTATGTTCTGGGTAAGAGATCTCAAACCGAAACTGGGCCAATCAGATGTGAGCAAATGCATCCAATGCAATAAAGTCACTCCCCCAGTTTCTTTTCCTCCAAATTAAAGGTCACTATATAATAAAAAAATATGTAATGATAAAATTGTCTGGCTTTAATGATAATTACTTAGAATTATTTTATGATTTAAATATGATTTCTATAATTATTTTATGATCTATATTATTATTGATCCATTACACACAAGCAATTTTAGTTTAACAGTTATTGTTAAGCATTTAGTTTAAATTAATATTAATATATACAGATCATATGTAACATATGTAATGTAAAATAAATAAGCCGTAGAATCAATAGATAACTCTTTAAAAATGACTATGTGACCGTACATGTTTGAGTCTCTATCGCTGTATTATCAACTATATAAACAAACTTCACCAGTTTCACTTGCACTGAGAGAGCAAGAAAATTTATTTTATTTGTCCTCTTTCATAGACAAGAATTTTCTTTAGTGTAAATGCGTTTAAATTCTTCATATACTTTAAATCTAAAGTTTTGAATCACGCTGGCTCTCTCACGAGAAGTGAAAAAAAAAAAAAAACACTATATAAATAACCTATTACATGCATAACCTGTTAACTGATAAATATTTTTTACTTTTTACTAAAAGACTTAAAGATGTACCCTCAACAATTTTTTTTTTTTTTAAAGAACAGTTCTTGTAATTGCAAATTCAAATAAAAAAGAAAACCCAGACATTGTGACATAAATTAAATTTCAGAAAGCACAGAAACTCTGATGTACACAAGCTTGGCTTTATGATATCAGGGTGCAAGTGAGGACTAAGCTTTATTATTCAACAGCTTTGCTGCCTAGTCAACTATGGGTGCACTGTCAGGAGCCATGTTATAAGAAAGATCCCTCCACATGCTACAGTGAGTGAGAAAGAGCCACACAGGTGTGTGCGTGTGTTTACATGGACACTTATGTCACTCTCGGTCCCCAGAGCCCCTCCCTCTGGGATCCCACCACTAATTCAGGTGGCGAACGGTCGGCAGATAATGAGCACATTCACATTCAGCACACATGCTGAGCACAACATATGAGATTGATCACCATCAAACCAGACTCCCCTCGCATCAGGAACGTCCTGCGGCGACAGGACCCGAGCTGTGTTTGAGCATGTGGGACCGGCTGACCTGAGGAGAATCAGAACATGCAGTAACAAGACAAATGTGGCGTTCCGCTCACCTGGTGTGCGGCGGCATCTGGCTAATGAGAACACGTTAAAGCAAATGAAGGAAGTACCGTTTATTGCTGCATTAACACAGGCCCCAAAACACACCAAACACATGTGGAATTAACTTAATCACCAGCATCACAGCCCTTCACTGGCATGCTTTCCTCAGTGCTACATCTGCCTGCAGAAATGTTTCATTTAGTGTGGTTAACTAAATAATTTATCTAGAATTTTTTCTTTTAATAGAGAAAGAGGAATAAACTATATACATAAAACATGAAATACAAATTAAAATATAAAATAATATATACAATAGTAATATATATATATATTGCTATTGTATATATTATTTTATATTTTAATTTGTATTTCATGTTTTATGTATATAGTTATATATATATATATATATATATATATATATATATATATATATATATATATATATATATATATATTTTTTTTTTTTTTTTTTTTTTTATCTAAATGAACACAAACACAAATACAGCCTAATTATAAAAGGTTTCCTCAAGACCCAGGACAGATTATTCAACTAATCAATGAGCCAACCCTCTGACTAGGGTTGAAAATATCTATATATGAAAATATCTAGTTAAGCACATCCATTTATAGTTAAATCTAGCTGCATCTGGTGTTTCATTTGGGCTTGGAAATTCTTTGCTTAGGTAGTACAAAAGCATTTATTTACATAAGTGAAGTATCCCCAAAAAGTTGCAACTAAAATGGACTTTCTGAGCCAATTTTGCCATTTACAGAAAACCCCACATTTATCGAAGGTTTAATCCACTTCCCATTATGTACGGCCAACATCCCCATTTCCACAAGCAATGGAACTTCCAGTTTTGGTTTCAGGACGGAATAGGCCTACACACAGTGCACAAACCATACAAGAAATCCAGTGCTGAATACCCAAATAACATGCAAACGGTGAGGTCAGTGTAGGACCAGATGAAGTTTGTGGAAATTGTGCAGAATAGATTTAAACAGTCAAATATGTTAATCAGAGTCAAATGAGCCAAAATATGAACATGCAAACAAAAACCAAAAGATCAAATTTTTTCTGCAATTCAGCAGCGTTTTCGGTGGGCGCAGATTGCGTGTGGGTTTGGGTTAATGCCATGTTTAAGAAGGCAGCGCAGTGGCCCACAAGAGGTGAGAGGTCATCTGTGTCTCGCATCTCTTTAATCAAAAAGTGCTGAAGAGCAGACACTTTGTGCCAGAGACTGTGGTATTAAAAAGCAGTCGGCATAAAGTGCACTACAAAAAGGGAATAGTCACTCCCCTATCTATTTTTCTCTCTTTGAGTCAACAGAGGCCAGGTAGAGTGTAGCACTACACCGAAACACCCGGACAACAAAGACTTGCGCTGCTTTTTAGACAGACACAAACACACTACACTCTGATCATCTGCACCGGCAAACCCAGAACAGACAAATTACCTGAAATTACTCGAAACAACAAATTATCCATGAGGAAATCCAATAGTGATGTGGCTTCAAGATGAAGATTAATTTCGGACAAAAGCAGACTGATAGGTATCTGTGGGACTCGGATGCATCTTCTGAAACACTTGCTCCAGACTTCCCACCTCGCTGATTCCATGCCGTCTCAGGACGAGGATCGAGATAAACAGCTGAAACAATCACACGGCTACGGGCTCTCACTTTAATCCTCTGCCAATCCTGTTTGCCCGAATAAACAGCCCACTGAGGCCACAAACAAATCCGAGCGCAGAACAGATATGGAAGAGCAGAGCGTGTACACAAGAGCACGGGCAAAAAGGTGACCGATGCTGGGGTCACACACCACACTCTATTATTGTTCGAAGGAATCGAGTGGGATAGAGCGCTTCCTGCAGCAGAGTCGGATTCAAGCAGGATGATGGCTCTACAGGGAGCATTTCAGAGCAGACGACACCGAAAGACGGACACGCTTCACACCGCAGAGGCAGGATGGCACCAAGCCACTCTGCTGACATGCACACATTTACTGGACATTAACACTCCTTCCAAACTGCGACAACTTGAAGGCAAAACTGTCTGAGAAGCAAGTCCTACTGAGAATTCGGCATCCGAAGGTGCCGTCGATTAGTGCTGGAGGGATTATACCGTGCACTTTAGTCTGCAGGATTAAATTCGACCACAGAAGAATAGAATTATCACATTAGACACAGATAGAGCAACAAGTCTGTGGGGATATTAGCGAGAGACTAAATGAGATGGAACGTCGCTCCAGGCTCGCTGTAGTTTACATTACACCTGGATTAGAAAGCTAAATTAACACCTCTGCAATTAAAAAGTACCGTACCACATGGTAGCCAATGTTGGTATTAGCCTGCAGTGAAAATCTGTTCCAGCCCTCACATTTTTACATTATCCAGATTTACATGAACACAATTAGGATGATATTTCTTCAAGAGGGAAGAGCTGTTCAAACACAGCTATTGGTGACAGAAAGATTTCTAATTAGATTAGGCAAACCTATGTTTGAGAGAATTATGTTAATGAGATGCTACATGATAATTAGTATCAGTTAATTGTAAAAAATGATGCAGACTGATGAGGGAGTGCAGCTCTTTTACTGAGGTGGGGTGTTTAATGTATTCTGTGAGAATTAATTAGAAACACTTTAATGTTTTATACACCTTGCTTGGCTGTGTCTCAAAATTGAGCAAGCTACCTACCTAGGCATGTGCATCATAAATTCTGCATAACATAACATAGATTAATTCCCAAAAATGCTTCCTAGGTATATATCCAACTAGGTTTTAAGACAGTCATAGAGATCAAGTGGTGTCCATTGCAAAACATATATATATATTTTTTTTTTTTGCAAGAAGCTAATACACTGTAAAAAGAGAAAACGTAACCTTAAATAGCTATTTTTAACTGATCTGACCCTACTCTCACTGATGTTACCTAATGTAGTCGGGTCATTGTTCTCAAAGCAAGGCATGGAGGGTCTGTCAGCAAAGCTGCAGGCAAAGACTCAGAGCAGGAGCATCATGTCCAGATAGATCAGCCAGCAGTTCAAGGCACAAACTGAATCGAGAATGTTACGATTCCACAAAATCAATAGTAAAATATGTCAATTTTAAACTGCCGCTAGTGAGGACAATGATCTTTGGTGCTTTTTTGTGTCACTGTTTGGAAAATTTGCTTCAATTATGTTAAATCAAGTGTCAGATTTGACAAAAGATTTTATATTAATAGACTCAAGTATATATATATATAATATAACATTTACTACATTTTAAGAATAGATGAAAATAGTATTTAAATTAAATGTACGAAAAATACATAAAATAAACTGAGCCATTAATGTGGATTCATAAATGCAAGGGGTTCAAGGTAAGTTTTAAAAATGACATTTTTAAGACATGTTGAATACTAAGTGCATGTTTTGGGAAAATGACCAGGTTATTTCATTCATACTAATCCATATTTTGACTTAAATAACCGAAATTAATTTGTTATCACATGAAATCCATTTTAATTTACCTGACAAAACATTTCTATAGTTTTTAATTGTAAAATTGGTCGATAAGAGGACAAAAAGAGGGCATTTAATAACAAAATCGACGAATTACACTATATCCATAGCCGGATTATATATATATATAATACATAATTTCACTTCATAAAGGTCATGATGAGATCACTCCCAGCACATAATATCACCAACAAATGACATGAACATGATCTTAAAGCAACGCACGATAGCTGAACTGCCTATTCCGTCGACATACACAATTACAATAGGAACAACTTAATGGGAGTTTTAACGGACAGCGATCCGTCACACGAGATGCTAAAGTATCCAACAAAACTGCATCTTGCGCTGCGCGCGCGACTGTCACATTCTCAGCTGTGGTATAGTCATGACAACAAAGGGCTACATTTCAGCACATCACTAACAAATCATCCTGCCACCGTTCGTGTAAACACAAACACCCCGAAACGTTGGGTCTGGGGATCATTTCCGAACGAGAACGGGCCCGTTATGACGGCGGACCGTGAGGAATGAATGGTTTCGCGACGAACGGGGAAATTCCGCCTTACCGGCTGCTGTTTATGTCGAATGGACGCTTTCCCAAGCGGCGGCTGGTGATGCCTCTTCTGGTAGCCGCTCTTCGGGTACTCGCTGTAGGCTTTGTTGATGCCGATTCGGTCCCTCTTCTCTCTGCCGTTGTCTTTTCGGTCTTCTCCCGTGTCCAGACTGCTGAAGTTCCACACGATGAGCGTTTGGACCAGCAGCACTGTCAGCGCGGCTATTAACGCTGACCGCGATCGGCGAGCCAGCTTACGGGCGCACAGACTGCCGAACATCTTCACCCTGAAGCGGCGAGGTGCCACTGCCGTGCGCCGACAGTCCGCTTTGTGGCTCAGCGTCGCGAAAGGAGCGTGGAAAGAGGGAGAGGGAGAGAGGGGGCGGTTGGCAAGGGCTCCGCTGGAGGAGAGAGAGAGTGGATGAAATATGGTCTGCGCCCCCTTGCGGTGACACATGTAAAGTACACGAGGGTCATTCCATGAAATGGGCGCCTTTTCCAGTGCATTTTTTGTTTCATATAAAATGTGTAATTGGATCAATGACGTGACGGGTCATTTTTTTTTGTCCAAAGGCCTTAATAATAATAAAAAACAAAGATATGACATCCAAAGTAAGGTAGTACAACTAGATCTCTTGTATTGAATCCAAAAGGTTTTAATTATATTTTGGTACATACAGTATAAAGGTATTTTAAAGATTTTGAAGTGTCAAAAGGTCATTTGGTTTAACCGTCCAAAGGCCAATACAGCCATTTCATTTGTGATTCAAATATCTTAAAATGTAATAAATGTATATATTTTTATTCTGGCATGATTTTACAACATCATATTTCAACAAAATGGTATTAAAATTTTGTGTAGAAGTCGTTGCTTTGTTATGAGAAAGAATGTCCGGAAAAATAAATTTCATTGATGTCAGTCAGAGTAACCAATATAAAGGGGCCATTTTGGATCAAGTCATGAGGTCAATATCATGTGACAGGATGTGACATCATTAAGAAACCTGCAAAGGACCACATGGTCATGAAGCAAAGTAACTAACTCTCTTTTAACTATTTGAAAAATACATGTTTTCACTTGCTCATACACACGTCCCGAAACATCAGGTCATTCGGTACAACCGCGATAAAACATAGAAAATGTTGTAATATTTTAAAAACTAGTACTAAATATAAATGTTTGGTTGTCCTTTTGCTAGCTAGCTAGATATCAGCCTGTTAGCATTGTTTGAAAATATCATCATTATAACCAAATGTTTCATTCGGTAAAAAACGAAATTTTGGTTAAATCGAATGACTTTTTTGGTGACAAATTTTGTCCATCTTGTAAAAAATGACAAAAGCAGTGTTAATTGATTATAAATCCACATAATCTCATTGTTAATACTTAATAAGCTTCAAAATTAATTATATCTCCATTTTGTTTTGTTTTTCTACACTTAAAACCTTATTTGGCAATGACCCAATTGCTAATACAGCAAGGAGAAAGAAAGATATGAGTGGGGACTGGGGACAGGTATACTCAGGAGGAAATAACATAATATAAAGTATAAAATAAAATACATTTACTGGATGTTTGTTGATGTGTTAAGAAAAATGCTTAAAATAGCATATTTGTGGAATCACCCATGTGAAGTTTTGAAGGGACCAGAAAAACCTTGCTTGCTCAAGAATAAATCTTTTGCAAGACTTCTTAAAATATAGAGATAAAACTATAAAAATACCCAAACCACAAAATACTGTAAACGTCTATGTGAAAAATCAGTTTCCAAACTGCGAAGTTCCTCTTTCTGGTTAGTCGTGACTAGTTCCACATTGTTGTGTGTGTAGCTGTATGTATTGCCTCAGGGGTGAAGGTGAATGGCTGCATCATCTTTCAACCAGCCTTTATTATTGTTCACCGATCAATGGCTGCTAATTGATAGTGTTAACCTGTCAGATTTAGAAAAAGAGAGATAACCCTGGAGAGCCATCAAGATGACTTCCCAATACAAAGGACCCAGGTGAAGCATCGCCTACAGTTTTTTAATCAAGACTGAGGCCATCTTTCATCCCGCATAGCATGGCACCGGCTTGCACGACAACGAGATTCGGTTTCCATGGGAATACCCTCAGTGTCCCTCTTCTTTTCCTCTAGAAGTTCAGGAGACAGAGAGATATGTGAGAATGCGATTCTGCTTAGACATCTCAGTGAGCACTGCTGTTTGTTCACAGCATTCTTGACATCATTAAAGTTGAATCAGCTACCCCGACGTGGCTGCTCTATAATTCACAGCTCTCTCATTGAGATGGAGATCACAAGGCTTTGATGAATTTGAAAGAAAGCACAGGGCACAGTCACACTTCATTCCCCTCGCAGAATGGCTGTGAAACCGGCAGAAAGTCCCTCGGGCAGCAGATGCTGAGGTGTGCAGTTACGAAGGGCTACGCATGACGACATTCACTGTCAGTATATGTGCGTGTGGGTCATTAGATCTAGCAGAAGGGGAAGCCAGGGAACTCGTGCCCTTGGGCAGACGTTCTCTCTTTGCTCCAGGGTTCATGCCTCTACAGAATGAGATGTTCTGATGAACTGATGGCAACAGTTCGCAAGGCTTTTATCATTAAGTATCATTAAGTTGATGGCTAAAATCTGCCATCACTGTAACATTTACTTATTTAGATTAAGTACAGTACCTTTCAAAAGTTTGGGGTCGGTAAGATTTTTTTACATTTTTGAAAGAAGTCTCTTCTGCTCACCAAGGCTGCAATTATTTGATCAAAACTACAGTCAAAACAGAAATATTATTACAAATTAAAGACACTGAATCAGTGTCTGATCCTTCAGAAATCACTCTAATATGCTGATACTTATTATTATCAGTGTTGAAAACATTTGTTGTGCTTAATATTTTTGTGGAAACCGTAATACTTTTTTTTTCAGGATTCATATAAAAAGTGTAAAAGCACAGCATTTATTTGACATAGAAATAGTTTGTAACAATGTATTTACTTCACTTTCCATCAGTTTGATGCATCCTTGCTGAATTA
This sequence comes from Hypophthalmichthys molitrix, assembly GCA_037950675.1. Lineage (NCBI taxonomy): Eukaryota > Metazoa > Chordata > Actinopteri > Cypriniformes > Xenocyprididae > Hypophthalmichthys > Hypophthalmichthys molitrix. The sequence continues at coordinate 23,270,971 of CM075494.1, forward strand.
AAATATTAATTTATTTTTTAAAAATGTATATTAAACAGTATTGTATTTATAAGATTTCCTAAGTTTTATTAACTTAAAATGAGTTCTATTGTTCTAATTGTTTAAGTTTCTATGAGAAATGCACGTCATGGCAAGGAAATTGTGTGTTGTCTAACTGTATTGACAACAACAAATGAATATTCATCATTAAGATAAAAACACGCATGAAATACCTTAAAATGACACTCACACAGGCCTTAAGACTTGGTAGATGAAACACCAATCTTCTCCGCTCCAGGATTCATCCCCCCAAAAATGAGATGCATGTGAAACTGATGTCAACAGTTTGCAAAGTGTTTTTTCCATTAACTTATTTTATTTTAAGTAAATAAAATGATATTTAAGTAAATATCTTGAATGAACTTCAAATGCCAGGTTGCCATGACTTAAATCAACGACCACCAATTTAAAAAGATTACTTAAAGGATTAGTATTTAACATATTTAACAAGTTATGAAGTCAAATATCTAGCTTCCGCCAGACCGCCTTCCGTATTCTTCAAAAAGCTTATGCTGTACGTACTACGCCTTCCTATTCAACTTTTTTCCATAATTTGAATACTGAAGGCAGTCTGGTGGAAGCTAGATATTTGACTTCATAACTTGTTAAATATGGATATTTTTATTACACAAATGCTTCGCTTCAGAAGGCCTTTAATAACCCTCTGGAGCCGTGTGGAGTACATTTATGATGGATGTGGATGGAGACTTTCTTCAGCTCATAATTGTTTGGTAACACATGCTGTCATTATAAAGCCCGGATGCGTCAGGATATTGATTAATATTTCTGTGTTCATTAATGTGTTCATCAGAAAGAAGAAAGTCATATACAGCTAGGATGGCTTGAGGGTGAGTAAAGCTTAGGCTAATTTTCATTTGAAAGTGAACTAATCCTTTAAGGATCAATTTATTTACATTCTCTTCATTGACATGGTTTTATACACTGTAAAAGAAATCAAAAGATATGAAAACTTAAACATTTAAGGCAACCAGTTGCAAGAAGTTGAGAAAACTCAAAAATCTCCTCTAGCTGGCTGCTTTAAACTTTTAAGTTTTCTCAACTTTCATTACACATCATGGAGAGCATTTGGGTGTTTATGGTTTTAAACAATTGACAACATCACAAGAATATTTTTCACAAGACTGAAATACTTTGAAATGACACACACATACATCAAGACTTGACAAGATGACAAGAATAACATTTACTTGATCATTTTGAGTAGAACAAACTGATTCTGACACAAGAGAACAAGTTACTAAACATGACAACAAGATAAAAAATGGTAAATAAAACCAGCAAACAGTCAAACAATGCACCGTATTAATTATTCATACTGCTATTGAACATTTTTTTCTTTGTACAGTAGAAATATCTCAAAAAATGGATTAATTCAACATCTGATATGCATTTTGGCTCGACTTAAAAAATCTGAGTATATCTTAATAGAAAAGCAGCATTTAGATGTAATAATCAAGTACTTTTTTTTTTTTTTACTTGATCTAAGAACCATTTTTGCAGTGATCCTGCCTCTTTCTCTTTGTCCTCCTTTCTGTCGATGGTGACAAACAAGTCCTCCTTGTATTGACAGGCTGATCAGCTGGGTCTGCTGGGTTGTAAAGCACATCTGTTTGAGTTTCACCAGTGGTTACTGAAGCATCTCCTGAATTTTCTGTACTTTGAGGAGTGCAGTCCGTAAACAGTTAACGCACAACATCAGAGACCATGGAGAGCGTTCAAATCGGTCACGATAAGAGCACTGCTGTGAATAAATTCATGGATCAGTGAATCCCTCCCTGAAAAGGACATCAATAGTTAAGCATGCAAAATCATTCAATTTTCACCATCCTTATTAAAAAAAAGGCAAAAGATCAAAGATTCAAAAGCGGCTAGATAATCTCCAAGCGAGCACTACTGTTTTTTTCTTTCTCGCTGTTTTCTTGTTTTATCTCTTCGTCATTTCAAGTTTGACATCTTTGAATCCTCCCACTATGGTTTAGCCTTGGCTGACTCATTCACAGCTCTAATTCCATACATCAGATCCACCGCTGAGCCAAATCAGGCCGAGCTGAGGCGAATGACGCATCATCGGGTTAAACCTCTGACCCTCTGCACAGTCCCAAGGGAAAGAAACAGTGACACACTCATCACAGTCAACCATGAAACACTCATGAAACATGTTTACTCAGACTGGAGTTAAATTGCTGTATTATGCGAGAGGAAATAAAGAGTCTTGTGGGAAAAGGCCTATCGCAGGCCGTTCTGCCAGTTGTTTTTGCACTTTTCTCTCATGCAGGCCTTGATTTATGGCATCGCTCATTGAAAGTGGGGGATTGAAGTCATAGAGCGCTTCCCATCAGGGCCCCGCCACTGACCTTGACCTCAGACACCGTCGGCCTCTCATCTGTCACAGCGCTCGCATCCGTCAGTATCCAGGCTGCTGATACGGATCCTGTGCTTACAGACAGGGCTCTTTTTTTATCCCCATTCATCGATCCGCTGAATAATTTATCATTGTTAATTTTCCCCGACAAATTGTTTCCTCTCAATCTCACGTTTCCTGTGACGACTCAGAGATCATTCTGTTTTTGTTTGCGTTCACTCTGACATTGTGGGTTATGAGGTAGTGATTCTTTTGGCACCTGGACGAGTTGCTTTTGCATTACAGTTTTTCACAATCACTTTGGCTTATTTTTTGAAACATTCACAACATCCAACATCAAAGTGCAATAGTTATCGTGTCAGTAAATTGGCCAATGGTACCAAAATGAAAACTTTTTTTTGTCATCAAGTGAGCTGTACTGGTGAAATAAAATAAGTTTAAGGTTTTTTTCCCAAGTAACAAAAATGCTTTTTTTTAGTTAACTATAATAACCCTGACACTGACTGCTTACTACTATGCTACAAGAATGACAGTTTTGTCTGGCTGAATGCCATTGTGTATTACATTGAGCGTTTTAGATACATATTTCAACTCAACAGCTGGTAAAATGAACAGGGCAAAGTCAATGGTTGTTTGGCAAGATTGTGATTCCTATTTCATTACTATGACAGGTCATTTGCCAGTTTAGCAGACATCACAAGCATTCATGTCTTAGATATTTATGGAATATACAGTCAAACCAAAAATTATTTAGACATTTTTTATATATTTTTACTAGTGGGTGCGGGACACTATACTTCATTTATGTAAGTGAGGATAACAAAATAAAGTAAAATTGATAAAAATTTGGAACCAAAAATTATTCAGACACTTTGACCTGACCATGTTTTGCTTAAGTGTTATCTGACATAATTAAGATTAATTTTTTCTGACAGTTTAACTGAGATCTTGTCATATTTTATTACCATTTTTTAAACTATAGTGAATAAACTGTATTAATGAATGAAATGTTCAAGGTGTCTGAATAAATTTTGTTTTGACTGTACATGTATGTCTGACTAATTTTTATGTGATGGCTCACACAATGTTTAGAAGTTGTGAAGAGTATGCTGAGAAACCAATTTTTGCTGCGAAACAACTCAGTTTTGATCAGCAAGCCATGTGCATTAAGTTATTGCACGGAAAATATTTGCGTCACTTTTTCAAAACATTTAACACAGTTCTCCTTAGAAATTTTTAGCTTGGCAGAGCAGTAAATTTTACATATAAAATGCACTAAAACATTTCATATGACTCAAATTAAGTAATTAGTCCATAACAGCAAACATTCACACTTTGTCACTCATAAAACAATGACCTCGAAAACACTAACAGGTGGCATTCTACATTTTTTATTTGTAACATTTCTTAAAAAAACAAGAATGACAGCTCTCTACCATTTAAAATTCACTGCATTATATATTACATGGTCCATGTTACAGTACAAAATTATTTATAAGTTGTCCCCTTTTGTATAGATAGTAAAGAAATTGAAAGACTTACATCTAATTGTTTTCATAATATTTCATTTTTAGGGGTTCAAGCGCATAGCGCTGAAACCCTATTGTAATTGTTAAATTTTCCAAGGATCAGCATTCTCTCCTAAAAGTGATTGGGCAGACCAAACCGCAAATCGTAAAGACTTTAAACTTTAAGGGCTGGTAGTACACACACCTCCTACAATGTCACCAAGGCTCGCCCCGATTGGCCTGATGGAGGTGCTACAACGGTCAAAAGTATGAAATGGCTCATAACTCCTGAACTGCTCGGATTCGCTCGTCGTTCGGGTGTTTTGGATTTCTTGAAAAACCTACTTTTGTGAACTAGGTTTTTGGCTCAACCTTTATAACTGTTAAAAACCTCATATTTCATATGGTAAATTGCCTGTATTTGCTGTAAATGGTCTTTTCCATCTATGATCGAGATGGTTACAGGCTTGCTAATTAAAACCTTTACATCTTTTTACGCATGTGGTTAAAGGCCTTGAAATGCTTGAACCCCGATAATTGCTGCTCGCAGCTATATATTTTTTTTTTTTTAGATTTGAAATATATTTCAATATGGTATTACTGAAGAAATGTAATAAATTGCTGTCTTATTCAGTTTTGCATTATATTTTAGGTATGTAGGTTTGTAGGTTGAACTTACTGTAGGGTTAGATCACCCAAAAATTCTGCCCATATGAATTGAGCAGTTTAATCCAAATTTTCTGAAGAGACACGATTGCTTTTTATGATAAACAGATTTAATTTAGGCTTTTACTCACATATAAACATTGCACATTTGAGCTTCCGGAAGAGGTTTGTTCTCGAGTGTCATTCAGGTTCTTTTGAGCATCTGTTATGTTTGGTGATCAATGTTTATATGTGAATAAAAGCCTACATTAAATCTGTTCATCATTAAAAGTGATCGAGTCTCTTCAGAAAATTTGGACTAAACCGCTCAATTCATATGGATTAGTTTTACGATCTCTTTACGAACTTTTTGAAGCGTCAAAGTGGTAGTCACATAGCTGTCAAATGGAGCTGTCAAAAATATCTTAATTTGCATTCTGAAGATGAACGAAAGTCTTATGGTTGTGGAACGACATGAGGGTAATTAATGACAGAATTTTCATTTTTGGGTGAACTAACCCTTTAACATTTTTGAGTAAACATACAAATTGGCCTGTAGGCACATAGTATTTTGGTGAGAAAACTATTCATATAATCTGAAAGATGAAGTCATTGAATGCATTTTGTGCCAAAGCAATGGAAAATGCAGTTTAGCCCACAAAGACTGCTGTTGTGCTCAATGTGTTTAGAGTTTTGAAGGTGACCTAAGTATTGAGAAATGGGTCCTGGCGATGCAAATCAGGTGTAAACAAGAAACTATTGTTTAGAGATCTGAACTTGTTGTTTTGAGGGTAAAAAAAATTTCCATTCAAGAATTGAGCCAAAGCGACTGAGAAAAACTGCATACTGAGTTTAAGGCAGTGAAGGTCAGGTCTGTCAGATGTGTCTGTCTGTCGCTCAGTCTCCTTCCATTGTGAGCCACCTGTGCTTCCTCACACTTCTTTGACCTTCCACAGCTGCCACAGCACCTTGGGGCAACACCCCTCATGCTCCACAGGGGGCTCAAGCCGTGACGAGGATATCCATTTCCCACGATGCACCTGCAGCCCTGCCCGGAACCTTGTTAGAGCAATAAAAATAGTAGCATGGAACAGAATGGATGTCGAATAGGATAGGGACAAAAACCTATACCGCGCCAGCCAAGATATTCTCATAGGACCGCCACAGTTCAGCAAAGCAGGTTAGACCAATTAAACAAGCGTCAGCTGCTTTCGCTGATTAGCATTCACACCTCACACTGTGCGGGAGGGAGAGAGAGAGAGAGAGAAAAAAAGATGATTTCATATGGAACATGTTTCATATGGAGCGGCTTCTTAGGCTCAAACATAAGCTAATTTATTGAGCCAGTTAAGCAAAGCAGCCAGGGATAGATAGCAGGACGGAGAGTGAGTATTATGTGGCAATGTTATGGCTTGTTGCACAAAGTTTAATCACGGTTGGACGTCCCTGCACACATTCATCTGTGGGATTACACCTCTGACAGGAAGACGATGCTTCACATACTGATAAGAGTTTGCTTTTGTTTTTCCCCCCGTCGTCATCACGGCTCTGTTGCTCTTCACTGCACTCGGCTGTCTAATTCTCCCCAGGCAGAGGTCATTACATTTCCTATCTAAGCGTGAGTATTTGGGCTACACAGATCGATGGCTTTGGTAAATGCCAGTTGAGACTGTGTGTTGGGTCCATTTCGAGACTAGTCGATTGCAACATGTGCAGGATTTAGGCGGCCAGATTTACAGGACATGCTCGACAGAGGTGATTGTGGAAGGGAGATCAATGTCTCCAATGGCTCGCCTTTGTCACTCGGGGAGCATTTGCAGTTCACAGGAGGGACAAAAGGATAGTTGTTTTTTGGGTTACCCTCAGTGTCTTCTGTAAAGCAGGGAATCTCATGAAGCCTGTCAGGAAGATGTCCCGGTAGAATCACCATTGAGCATAATGGGAATTAAAAAAAATTATATATATGAAAAGAAAGAAAGAAACTTAAAACGTACCATTGTGGACAGATAAGAGGATTTGTTGGAATTTTGTTGCAGTGCAAATATTATTAAAATGGCAAATATTACAGTAACTGCCTTTAATGTTTGTTGATTAAAAAACATTAGAAATGATTTAAATTAAAGTAACACACTGAGAATCATCTGTCATTTGACAATAATGAGAATATTTGTTCAATATTTATGAATATAACTGTTTAATAATAATTAAATTTGGCAATATTTCAACACAATACATGTAAATTAAATAAAGGCTTTACTTCTAAATTGTCTTCTAAATTCTTTATTTCTTTCTTTGATTTTTTTTTGGGGGGGGGGGGGGGGGGGGGGTAGGGGAGTCTCATGTAGTAAGCTATTAAATCCAGTATTAAATACAGTAACTTTTTTTTTTTTTTTTTTACTGAAAACTCTATTAGTTACCAAGTAGGTTAACAACCAAGAATTATTCAACTCAGATAATTCAGTGCCAAGTGAACGACTCAGAGCTGAATCACAGATCTCCCGCAGTTCAAAGTATGAGAAGACAAAGAAAGCTAAATCTTTTATTCCACTTTAAATCTGACACATCAGAGGAGAGTTTGGGGAATTGCCTGTTCCATTATGTGGTTAGTCTGAATAATGCAAAAGTGGATGTCTCTCTCTCAGTCTCTCTCTCATTCAGCTGAAAAGAGAAACAGCACAGGAAGCCCCAGGCAGTTTTAGAGCAGGATTGGAGGAAGCAAGTGTTGCAGCCTATAAAATTCCTCCTTCACCTTTGTGTAACCATAGTGTGACAGGTATATGCATGATCTTCACCTTCTCTGTTTCTGACCCCCTGTGAGGCTCTCTTGGACTCTTTCTCTTTTCCTTTCTTGCTCCTTCAAGGCTTGTATGTAAGAGCTTTGTTCTAAAAAACTAGTGAGATGCCAACAGAGTCAGCATAGTAAGGCGTTTGCATGACACAAAGACTATTTCAAATTAAAGGCAACCTAATTTTGACACTTTCAGTCCCCAGACAGCATCACATACATCCCACAATGCATTGCAATGAGTAACTATGAGATGGTGAACAAGAAGTTTGGTGAACAAGAGAAGTTTATTATAAACTAACTTGGATTTCATTCAGTATTTTTATTGACAAAATTGTTTGGACAGCCTTCATTGGAAAAACATGCCTGTGGCAACATTTCTGCAAAAGTATTATGTTACTTCAGGTTTCACAACAATTTCAAAGTGAAATGTCTAGTGAGTGCCACTAGAAAGTGCATGCAGTCTTATTCAAAACAAAAGAATCAGCCAAAGTTTTATTACGCTGGTTGATCTATGTATTATCGCAGTTCTGAAATAAAATGTCTGGTGAGTATGACATTTTACATTGCTTCTAGAAGTCTTTGAGCTGTTTTATGGTGGGTCGTGTTTCATAAGACTCATGTTCCCATTGTACACGAGTGCTCTGCATTGCAAGTTCAATGCTGTGAGCTACTGAGCAAGTTTACTACATCAGAAAAGCCATGGAGTTGGTTATGTGGTGAAAATGTCAAAATGTATTAGTTTACAAATCATGCACTATGGTAATTACACTATGGTTCTTTGAGGTCATGACATAGTATTGTGCAAGGAACGTACTGCACAAAAACAAGTCTTTATTAACCCTCATGCAATGTTTGATTTCTGGTTACAGCCTGTATGGCTCTAATTGGATTCAATACAACTCCCCAAAAGTCACACTATGAAAAAAAACATACATCAGGTATAAATAATTAATTTTTAATATCAATACTTTTCACATGACAAATAATACATATCTGAATTTATGATTTATAAAAATGTTTTTAACCATTATTTTTAAGACTGCCCCTCCCCGCACCTGTGGGACATTTACAATTATACATTTATAACAATCTTAGTCTAAACCTAAAGTAATCTTGACAAACTATATAGCATTTGAAAGCTTTCAGAATCTAGTTTTCATATTTGGTGACGGATTTTCAAAAGAAATAACTGAGCAATAGATAAATAGCGATAGATTATGTATTTGTGATGTGGTGTCAAACTATAATGCGCTCTGATTCTTTCTGTATGTTTTTTAAATGTGTTTTAGGGATTGAATTTAAATCAAATATTATCATTACTGCCCAAACTTCTTCTGAATATGAAGTCTACTTCATAAATATTTTGAAAAGTATGGAAATATATGGTTCAGATAATTCAAACCATATATGGAAATCGAAGAGTCCTTTATGGTAACCGGTGGAGTCTGGATGTCACCTAGTGAAAAGTTTGGTATTGCGCACAAAAAAAACTTACTGAAAGTTCTTTTTTTTTTTTTAAATATCAACCTAAAATTTGGCACAGAACTTGTTCAGATATTTAGCTTTGATTTTCTTGAAGTTTATAGTTGAACATGTTTTGTGAAATATTTATATTAATTTTTCATAACTTTTTTAAACTTTAATTTTACAACTTTTTTTTTACTTCTACAGTAATCTGTGAAGTGTTCCCTTTAAAGAGATACCAAACTTAAGTCTGTGCTCTGAAGTACTCAAGATTTTTAAAAATTTAAGTTGGAATAGTTATTTTCAAGTCTATTCTCAAAAAGTGGGACAGACAATTAACAGGTAAAACAACTTTATATTTTCACAAACTTTGAAAATAAAATGTTGTTAAACTCATCAGGAAGACACTGACACATCAGGACTAGAGTTGAAGAGCTCTGACATACAACACAGAAGTACTTTGCATGCATGTTCATGACCCTAAATGAGAAAAAGTCACAAAATTTCAAGAAAAACATCACAGGTATAATTGTATTTCAGATAGTTTGAAAAAAGAAATGATAGCACATTTTGCACCATATGTGGCTGACAAAATATTTTTCTGTATTGAAATAAGTGAATATAAGTGGAAAAGCTCCTTTTTTAGCTTCATAGGGTAGTAAAAACTATATATATATATATATATATATATATATATATAATCAAGAAATGTTAGTATTTTGGGTCTGTACAGTTGCCTTAGAGCATTACGCGGGTCAAATTGACCCGAGAACATCATGAACGTGACAGTAATTTTGTGTGTATATGTCAAAAGCATGCACAAAAAAACTTATATTAAGTGTCTTGATTCAAATAGAAATATTCAAGCATTTAGCTGGGTTAAGTGTCTCCTCAACATCTGTTAGGGTAATTCAGAATGGCCCTGTAGGATCTGCACAGTGGTCCAGTTTGTGCTTATTTGCAAAGGCCACATATTTTCTGTCCCATGCAAAACTGTTTAATTTGTTTATTATGCAGTGTGTCTAAAGCTATGTCACATTAAGAGAAGTGAATACAGCTCCTCAAAGAACAATCTTAAGTGAGACGAAGTGCAGCGAGACGAAGCGCAGCGAGAGGTTGCTCACGGCAAAGCTCGTTCCAGCCCGGGGCAGCTGCTTTGTCCAATCTGCTTCAGCACTGAGATACTGTTCAATGACAGGCTGCTCCTAGAATCCCAACATCCTCAGCAGGACCAACAGCACGCATAAGAAAACAATAAGACAAGGCATGTCCTCCGGCCTAATAGAGGAGACAGAGCGCACACTGACAGAACGTTTACATGTAATGCGAGTTTGATTACTCCACCGGAAAAAGCGTTGAAGGGCTGAAAGTCAATTTATAATTTGTGATCACATAGATACAATTTATGTGTTGTGTCAGTGTGCGGCGTGCCATATATTATGGCTTATCAGATAACAAAATTGGTGGGAAAAGAAAGAAAAGGGTTCATAAGTGTGCTGTGGTGGAGACCGTCATGCAGGCCTAATTGATTATGCAGGTAGAACATCCATCAGCGGTCAGCATTTTATATCGGGTGGAAATGCTTTCAACTTATCATCGAACCAAAAGCTCTCTTCACAGGCACAAATCCACAAGGCTCTGGTCACAATTCTAAATATCATTTGTAGGATCAAAGGACTATTAAATTTGTAGGATCAAAGGCAACTATTAAAGACTTTCATTTCACAAATCAGCTGTACCTAAATATATTTTCTGTTTATTAAGCATTATTTCCATGCTCCATAAAACCTTTCTTTACATGTCCCTGGAGGAACTGGCATTGTATTTGAGTCCCTTTCTTTTGTTCATATGGGTGTAACAAGCAATATAACTGTGGGTCCCACTTTTAGCAGATAATCATTATATTTTAAAGAGTTTTTTAATTGCTTGTGCTTGCATACTGTCAGGGTTATGTATGTTTTGAGTTGGTTTTTGATCTGTTTCCCAGTTCTATTCAGGTATGAGTTTGTTAATTGTTTCTCCTGTTTGTATCCTAGGTTACTGATTTGATTAGAGTTTGAGTTCAGCTGTGTCTTGTTAATAGTCTTGTTAGATCTTCAGTTCACTGTGTATATATGCCCTTAGTTTCAGTCTGTTCTTTGTCTAGCTTTGATTATGTGGTGTTTGTAGATTTGATTTCCTGGTTGCTAGTACTCCATTAAGTGTTCTTGAAGATATCTCCTTTGTCATGCATTGAAATACTACAACCCACTTGTGACATACCAACATCCAAAGTTTGGAAAATTTATTTAAAGGTGGATGTTGAGCAGAGGCCATTAAAAAACTCTTTTTAAAATGTAATGATTTTCTAATATGATGAGTGACTTGCAAGGGACCTTCATTCTAAAATGTATGAATTTATAAAACAACGTCTGTGAATATATTAAAATTACTGCATTAAACATATTTACTAATTAATACCTTAAGTTAACATGTTATTTAAACTGTTGAGCATAAGAGCATAAGAGACTTTTTTCAAAAATATTAAAAAAATCTTAGTGACATCAAACTTTTCAAACAGAATTGTATATTTTGTAAAAATCTTATTTCTCTTTTGAATTTTTCCATGGACTCACTGACATCGTCTTACAGTCTGAAAAGACTTGAGCTGGGATAAAGGTCAAATAACATAATTAATATTTAATATCTAAGAAATGCAGGGCGCAGTTTCTGTTATGCCTCTAACAAAAAGTAAATTGCCTGAGTAGTATCCACAACAAAAGTCCTCTGAAAAAAAAAATATCATCAATTTTATATTCATAGTTGTTGCCACAATATTTCAGGCCTAATTTCTCAACTTTACAAAATGCTAGCATGATTGATGTTTCTAGAAACTAGAAATTCACTAGTTCGCAACGCCCCCGATTGTTGACACTGTGAAAAGTGAATGTTGTTGGAACAGTGTCCCACGACTACAGGTAAATGCTTGCATGTGATATCCAAAGACCAACATGTCCTCCAACCAATACGCCCATATAGGTCGTTTGTCACTTCCCTGACATATGACCCATAGGAGCGTTTACTAAAGCTGTGCCCCTATCGACAACAAGACACTTTCATTTTAATGCATTGTTCCCTTTTATCTGCATCATATTTCAGGTTTCACATAGCTCATTTGGTAGAGCATTGCAATATACAACAATATGCAATCATGTGATCGTGGGTTCAATCCCAGGGAACTCATGTGCTCATAAAGTATCTATGCGCTATAAATCACTAAAGGTAGGTTTAGGGTTGGGGTAGGTGTAGTTGTTGATAAAAAAAAAGAAAAGAGTTTTGCTAAATGGAAATAGGACAAATGGTGGGTAAGGGACCGTGTAAAAAGTCCACAGATTGCATTTAAATGAACACTCATTTTGATTAGTAACATTTCGTGACAACAGACGTAACATGCCAGATAGAGGGCGCGTGACTTTAAAACGTAAATATAGATCATAATAAGGTGCTTGAAAAAACTACCTATAGGATCGTTTTTTGGAGGAGGACAGTCTCCCAAAGACACAAACTGACACTTCTGCTTGTGACAGGGTCAGGTGTTCATGCCTTCAGCACAGCTTATGAACTCATTTGACTGTCACTTTAGCCATTAGAGTACAAGGTATGTGGCAGAGATCCTGAGCTCAGCTAAGATAAAATTCATTCCAGTCCTGATATATATTTAGGTCTACCAAGGTCCCTGTGTCCTTAGTCTAATGCCACTAGATATCCCCCAGCCCAGCTGTCTGAGCAGATTAATATTGTTATCTGTACAGATTTCCTCCAGCTAGTCTATGACTACATACCGTGTTCAGCAGAAGAGTTCAAAACAGCTAGGCAGATCCTGCCACAAACGCTCCAACAATCTAAGCCACCGTTCAGTTCAGAGGTATCAAGCCATCGTCCTAGTAAGACCTGATGCTGTTTTTGTGGGATTGTGTCTCGGCTGGTTATTTTCAGTTTAGGAGGTGCATCGAGTGAAAGACAAAAACAGCATTCCATTATAGGCAGCAGTACCTGGGCGAAAAACAAAGTGTCCTCAGAGACACAGAGAATGAAAGAGAAAAAGAAGAGTAGCAAGGGGAAGTGTGCAGTGAAGGGATAGACAAAAGGCACAAATAGACAACAAACATAACAAGCCTGCTAACTTAGTGCTTACTTCGGTTTTAAGTAAGTTGGCAGATTTTTTTAAATCTAATTTCTAAGCAATTTCAGTTCATTTACAAACAGGATCAGTTCCCAAGAGTAACTGGAGGTCAAGGGCCCAATGGTAATTGGGTAATCCAGTAATTCTGAAGTTCATGGGCTGCCGTTCCAGGTGTTGAACTTTGACCTATGGACTAAGACCTTCATCCACAACACTTCCATCATCACTCGCAACAGGGTCTCCACATTCATTAATTTTTTTTATTGTTTTGCTAACAACATTACTATCAAAGAATATTGTCCTAACCCTAAAATCAGTGTATTTTTATTTCCCCCATATCAACAGGTTACAGTACAGCTATAGTCTTTTTTTAGTTGCTGGTCTTTTATGATGGAAAATCAGAACAGTTGCACTTCAAGAGGTTAAAATTACCATAAAAATCGATGGGCAATTCTCATTTTTTAAATGGAATATTGCAGTATTTATTATAAATGATTTATCTGTGTACATCATTCTTAAAATATTCATGTGCGCTTGTAATCTTAAACCAAAATAACTTCCCCTCCCTCTTGCACTGACTTCTCTTCTCTGATGATATGTTTATCGGCGCAAGGGTGGGACAACCTGTCACTCACATGAGATCACAGCAATAGCAAACCACAACCATCCAATGCAATTCCCGATGGACAAAATCAAGTCTCACCCTACATTTTTTTCTTGTTTCATTTGGATATACAGTACGTCACCATAGGGGCGAAAAGATTATTGCAGCATCCGTTTCATACTGACTTTAAAGACGTACTACATCAGGCATCAGGCACAGCTCACAAATCCCATCTCTCCATCCGCACCCACTCATCCTGCTTAACAAATGTTAATGCTTTGGTTATGGAGGAGATACAAAAGAGTGAGTGTGAATGAGAGAGAGAATAGAGGGGGGTCTCACAAACATGGCCCCCACGGACTGGCAAAGGCAGCAACAGTAATAAAGCACATAATTTTTATTGTACTGATCAGATCATTGAATTATATCTAGCCAAAGGACAGAACGGCCCAGCAGGGGAGACCATGCTATCATCTGGACCATGTTAAAGAGCGATGCCTCCCTATTGTTTCAGAATTACCATTTAATAGAGAAAGTTGTGATTCTGGGCTCCGTCGGCTTCATAGGCCATGCCTGCTGTCCCAGCGCTGTCTTCACTGAAGGAGCTCAGAGGAGGGTCTGGACCTCTTCAAATACATTCAAATGTGTGTGGACACACTGGATTCTAAGGAAAGCTGGGGACAATTTAGAGCAAGGACACATAATTAGATACATAATAAGCCTATTGTTTGGTCATTCATGCATGTTTGATTTTTCATTGTATGGACATGCAAACAGCGGTATTTCTTATATAAATAGCATGAGAAATCAGTCACAAACAACAAATGTGTTATACATAATACACTACCATTCAAAAGTTTGTAGTTGGTAAGATTTTTTATTGCCAGCAGCTATCACAAGACTGTAGCCCAAGACTGGCTGCCCACTGAAGGTAAACAGGATTGAGCGTGGTTCGTACCTGGATGGGAAACCTCCTGGGAAAACTAGGGGAAAACTAGCAGGGGGTGCTCACCCTGTAGTGTGTGTGGATCTTGAAGCTCCAATATAGTAATGGGGACACTGTATTGTCAAAAAAAGGACCGTCCTTCAGATGAGATGTGAAATCGAGGTCCTGTGGTCATTTAAAATCCCAGAATGTCCTTTGAAAACGAGTAGGGGTGTAACCTCTGCATCCTGGCCAAATTTGTCCATTGGCCTCTATCCATCATCATGGCCTCCTTATCATCCCCATATAAATACCGATTGGCTTTATCACGCTGTCTCCTCTCCACGGATAAGCTGGTGCAGAGAAACGCGCTATATAAATGTAACAAATTATTATTATTGTTTTTGAAAATTATTATTGTTTTTGAAAAGGCTGCATTTATTTTATCAAAAATACAGTAAAAATGGTAATGTTGTGAAATATTATTTTAATGTTTTCTATTTGAATATATTTTAAAATGTAATTTTAGGCCCCATCCACACGGAGACGCGTTTCTGTGTAAACGCACAAATTTTGTATTGGATAGGTGTTTCGTCCACACGGATCCGGCGTTTTCGGAAGGTGAAACCGCTATTTTTTGAAACCGGGTCCCAGAGTGGATAAATCTGAAAACGGCGTCTTTGGGTTTTCGTGTGTACAACCAATCCGTATATTTTGTGAAACGATGATGTCATCACCCCACGTGTCGACCCTAGTCAGTCGTTTCAGTGGCTTCGTGTGGACGCAGATATTTCTTGAGACAATCTTTTTTTTTCCTCCTCTCAAGAAATATCTGCGTCCACACGAAACCATTGAAATGACTCAAAACGATGTAGTATACATGCCAGACCAGTATGTGGCGCTGTAATTCTGCCACAGAGATACACTTAAAACAGTGAATAAGACTTGGAGCATGTGAACCTTGAGCGCTGTATACAAACTATAATAAAGCTTAGAAATAACGCATTATTTTGGCTCAATAGCTTCTGCAGCATGAACACAAGCATCTAGAGTCTGCTATTGTTGTTGTTTTGTACTGTTAGCGGAGTCTGACTAGGGTCAACATGTGGGGTGATGACATCGTCGTTTTACAAAATATACGGCTGTCCACACGAAAACGCAAAGACGGCGTTTTCAGATTTATCCACTCTGGGACCCGGTTTCAAAAAATAGCGGTTTCACCTTCCCGAAAACGCCGGATCCGTGTAGACCAAACGCCTATCCGTTACAAAATTTGTGCGTATTCACAAAAACGCGTCTCCGTGTGGACGGGGCCTTCAAATATATGCTAAAGCTGAAATTTTGGCAGCCATTTTCATTGTATGTGTTACATGATGTGTGTATACGAAGGCACAAGGACGAAGGAGAATATGAGGAGTAATATTTAATAACAGACACAGGCAGGAATTCAATATACACAACTAAACATCAACGAGAATGGACGAAGACTGAAGGAGAACATGGTATAAATACAAATCTCAAACAAAGGAACTAATGAGGGAGATAATGAGCACAGGTGGAAACTAATTACATAATTAACAGAATGACAGAAACTAGGTCAAACTAAGGAATACAACAGTACACATGTAACAGTATTCTCCTTCAGAAATCATTCTAATATGGGGTGCGTTTCCCAAAAGCATCGTTAGCCAACTTACATCGCAATTCCAATGTTACTAACATAGTTCAACAATTTGGTGTTTCCCAAAACCATAGTTCAAACAAACATTCGCAAACTGCATCTCAAACTTGTGTGGTTGGAACGACAGCTTTCGAGCTGTGGTTAGAAGCATAGTTTATTGTTTTAATGACACATGGACTTAATAAATCATTATCTTAAGCAAAATAAGCAAGATGACATTAAGTACTATGTATTATTTCGAATAAAATGTACAAATTTATAGCAAAAAATCTATGGCAGCGAGTTATGTTGTTGTACGGGAAATGCACCACCGATTTGCTGCTCAAGAAGCATTTCTTATATTCAAAGCTGAAACCAGTTGTGCTTCTTAATCTTTTTGTGGAAACCCTGACATTTTTTTTCAGGATTCTTTGAGGAATCAAAAGTTAAAAAAAACAGCATTTATTTTAAATAGAAGTCTTCTGTAACATTATAAATGTAACTTTTAATCAGCTCAATGTATCCATGTACTGACCCCACAGTTTTGAATGGTAGTGTTCACAAATTTAAAAGGCAGACATTTTCTTTTCTTTTCCAAATAAATCATGAGATTAATTTTCTATTTTATAGCTTTTTAATAACAAATTAAAACCAAAATCTATCCAAATACAGGGAGTAATAAAACTGTTTAAGCACTCCCTAGGATGGAAATCACTGTCGAAATGACCACAGTAGCCTTTTATAGGTAATGCATTGAAGGGAAGTAAAAATCCCACATGGCTCATCAAAACACATTTAGACCTTCTATACCTCTCATGAGAAAGAAATTTATTCTGATCTAGCTTGTTAAGGTGCCAGGGTCACAATAAACAGCCAAAGGAATGCTAAAATCTCTTCATTATACTTCACTATGGACATCATTTGCCATGTGTTCACAGAGGTGTGAAAAGCCGGTGGTCATTCTCCTTTCTGCCCACATAAAACCATCTAATTACAGAGGTAATAATTGCGGCCTTTTAACACGATCACAAACAGTGTGGCCAAGTGCAGAAACAAAGGTCCAGCCGATCTCAGAGTCAGTCATGGTTTCACTAACCTGTAGCTGTGGAACAGCAGGCTTGCGATTGGCTGTCATGGCAACTGTCTTCTGACAGTACCGTACAGAGGCAGACACACCAGCAGTCTCAAATTCATTTGACACACATGAGGTCTCCAGCCTTTCAGACGCTTAATTGAATTCAATGGCCCCCTGAGATGGTGTTCAACCAATAGTGCCACTTTTACCTAACATGATTCACACTGAGATGCATGATATGATACAGTGTGAAAGGATGCGACAATTCAGAAAATGTCCGGATGTGAGCCCACAGGAAAAGAAAATCAACAGTGAAACATTTTTAATATCTTAGTTGTTTAAGAGAGCAATTCATTTAAATAGCGAGCATACTGATTTTTTGCTAAAAAACAAAAACAAAAAACAGATGGCATACTTTTAAAAAGAGATTAAAATAATCAAACTTAATCTCATGATTTTTGACCAGTCTTTAGATGTTTTCATTAGCAGAATGAAATAGAAAAAAACAACATTATTTGAAACTTATTTAATATCTTAAGTTCACCCATTAGTCCCCTTGCGGTCCCTTTTTTTGGAAAACCCATGCTGTTGAGTATCTTAATTTCAAAAACGGTTTAGATTTATCCAAACACTTTTAATTTCCACTACTTTTAAGTTCCACTACGTCCCCTGATCTATGAGGAACAATCTTTGAGTATTCCTCTGGGGATACACAAATACATACATTAAATGCACGATTACAGCATATACAGGTGCTGGTCATATAATTAGAATATCATCAAAAAGTTGATTTATTTCACTAATTCCATTCAAAAAGTGAAACTTGTATATTATATTCATTCATTACACACAGACTGATATATTTCAAATGTTTATTTCTTTTAATTTTGATGATTATAACTGACAACTAAGGAAAATCCCAAATTCAGTATCTCAGAAAATTAGAATACTGTGAAAAGGTTCAATATTGAAGACACCTGGTGCCACACTCTAATCACCTAATTAACTCAAAACACCTGCAAAGGCCTTTAAATGGTCTCTCAGTCTAGTTCTGTAGGCTACACAATCATGGGGAAGACTGCTGACTTGACAGTTGTCCAAAAGACGACCATTGACACCTTGCACAAGGAGGGCAAGACACAAAAGGTCATTGCAAAAGAGACTGGCTGTTCACAGAGCTCTGTGTCCAAGCACATTAATAGAGAGGCGAAGGGAAGGAAAAGATGTGGTAGAAAAAAGTGTACAAGCAATAGGGATAACCGCACCCTGGAGAGGATTGTGAAACAAAACCCATTCAAAAATGTGAGGGAGATTCACAAAGAGTGGACTGCAGCTGGAGTCAGTGCTTCAAGAACCACTACGCACAGACGTATGCAAGACATGGGTTCGCATTCCTTGTGTCAAGCCACTCTTGAACAACATACAGCGTCAGAAGCGTCTCGCCTGGGCTAAAGACAAAAAGGACTGGACTGCTGCTGAGTGGTCCAAAGTTATGTTCTCTGATGAAAGTAAATTTTGCATTTCCTTTGGAAATCAGGGTCCCAGAGTCTGGAGGAAGAGAGGAGGGGCACACAATCCACATTGCTTGAGGTCCAGTGTAAAGTTTCCACAGTCAGTGATGGTTTGGGGTGCCATGTCATCTGCTGGTGTTGGTCCACTGTCTTTTCTGAGGTCCAAGGTCAACGCAGCCGTATACCAGGAAGTTTTAGAGCACTTCATGCTTCCTGCTACTGTCCAACTTTATGGAGATGCAGATTTCATGTTCCAACAGGACTTGGCACCTGCACACAGTGCCAAAGCTACCAGTGACTGGTTTAAGGACCATGGTATCCCTGTTCTTAATTGGCCAGCAAACTCGCCTGACCTTAACCCCATAGAAAATCTATGGGGTATTGTGAAGAGGAAGATGCGATATGCCAGACCCATCAATGCAGAAGAGCTGAAGGCCACTATCAGAGCAACCTGGGCTCTTATAACACCTGAGCAGTGCCACAGACTGATCGACTCCATGCCACGCCGCATTGCTGCAGTAATTCAGGCAAAAGGAGCCCCAACTAAGTATTGAGTGCTGTACATGTTCATACTTTTCATGTTCATACTTTTCAGTTGGCCAAGATTTCTAAAAATCCTTTCTTTGTATTGGTCTTAAGTAATATTCTAATTTTCTGAGATACTAAATTTGGAATTTTCCTTAGTTGTCAGTTATAATCATTAAAATTTAAAGAAATAAACATTTGAAATATATCAGTCTGTGTGTAATGAATGAATACAATATACCAGTTTCACTTTTTGAATGGAATTAGTGAAATAAATCAATTTTTTGATGATATTCTAATTATATGACCAGCACCTATATATATATATATATATATATATATATATATATATATATATATATATATATACACTACCGGTCAAAAGTTTGGAATCTGTACGATTTTTAATGTTTTTAAAAGAAGTTTCGTCTGCTCACCAAGGCTGCATTTATTTAATTAAAAATACAGTAAAAACAGTAATATTGTGAAATATTATTACAATTTAAAATAACTGTTTTCTGTTTGAATATATTTTATAAAGTAATTTATTCCTGTGATCAAAGCTGAATTTTCAGCATCATTACTCCAGTCTTAAGTGTCACATGATCCTTCAGAAATCATTCTAATATGCTGATCTGCTGCTCAAGAAAAATTTATTGTGTATATATTTTTTTCAGGATTCTTTGATGAATAGAAAGTTCAAAAGAACAGCATTTATTTGAAATATAATCTTTTGTAACATTATAAATGTCTTTACTGTCACTTTTGATTGATTTAATGCATCCTTGCTGAATAAAAGTATTAATTTCTTTAATTTCTTTTCAAAAAAATAAAAATTCTTACTGACCCCAAACTTTTGAACCGTAGTGTATAATGTTACAAAAGCTTTGTATTTCATATAAATGCTGTTCTTTTGAACTTTCTATTCATCAAGGAATCCTGAAAAAAAAAAAGTACACAACTGTTTTCAACATTGATAATAATCGTAAATGTTTCTTGAGCCACAAATCATCATATTAGAATGATTTCTGAAGGATCATGTGACACTGAAGACTGGAGTAATGATACTGAAAATTCAGCTTTGATCACAGAAATAAATTACTTTATAAAATATATTCAAACAGAAAACAGTTATTTTAAATTGTAATAATATTTCACAATATTACTGTTTTTACTGTATTTTTATTTAAATAAATGCAGCCTTGGTGAGCAGACGAAACTTCTTTTAAAAACATTAAAAATCTTACCGTGTCCAAACTTTTGACTGGTAGTGTGTGTGTATATATATATAGAGAGAGAGCTTTTTGAGCCATATCTTATTGAACATCAGATCTTATTTTGTGCGGAGAAAGCAGAGCTTTCACCTCAATTCAATAAGCACAGCACTAAAGCTGTCTAGAAGGTCTTCACAGTGCTGTAGATTCTGTGGCCACATTAAGAGCAGAACGAATTGTGTTTGTGAGGAACGACCCATCATGCCACGTCAGGTGACGCATGGAGGCCAAACTTAAACGGCTCCTTAGAAGTTCAGTGACAGATTACCAGCTAACACCTCAAGAATGTTTAATCAAGCCCGGTCTATCAGTGTCTGTGTGCGTTTGTGTGTACTTGTGTGATATTAAGACAGCTGGAGGCAGACATTTAGAACATCAATGGAAGCCTCCCTTAAGCTCACAAAGATGGTGAGCTACCTCGGTGAGGCCTCAAAGGCTACAAGAGTCTTGCTGAGATCTGGGAATATAGGCTAGAATCACATTTTCACCACACTACTGGTTTTAACTTTTGGTTTATAAAATTTTTCTTTGGCTGCAAATGAAAAAGAATATCCTCTATCCACACTTCACATCCAGGACAGAGTGTAATGGAGCATATAACTAAGTAGCAACACTGCTAACATTTTCAGTAGCCTAGCAAAAAGCAGCTCAGCCTTTTCTAAAGCAGTGTTACTTTTAAACTAACACTTGAGTTACTTTTCAAGTAACAAAGCAAAATGTAAATCACTACTTTTAATCTCATTCACAACAAAGTGAACTGATGCAATAATCAAATAATAATCCAATTCATTTTAGTGAATCAGTTCATTTAAATCACTAAGTTAACTAAAACAGTTTAATAATAAAATATTAAACATCTCAAAAATGATTCAGAAAAAATGAGATCCACTTGAGCTAATTTTCAAATGTCATTGCAAAGGGTCTGAATACTTGTCAGTATTTTTATTTATTTCTTTAGGGTAATTAGGACACACACTGGCTTGCAGCACACACAAGCTGAACTCAGGAGTATCCAACAAAATAGTCTTTATTTATAGTCCTTAACAATCAGGAGATATCAGAGTTGCATTACCAGATAATTTACTCTTAATTTTTCTGTAATTTAATTACAGCTACTTCTGATGTAACCGCATTATAGACTACAGAACAATTCTATATAAAATAGTGGACTTAATGTCAATTTAACATCTAACGTTAAAATGTGTGTTTTTAATGTAACCTTCCAAGTTCAAGAATAATTTATGCAATTTTATATTATTTAAAAGAGCATTTTCATGTCTATTCGTGTATCCTTGTAAGTGGTTGAGGTGTATATGGGATTTAGAAGGCAATTAGTAATAAGTAATGCAATACTTTTTAGAGAGTAATTTGTAATAATGGTGGTGTATCAAACACACGACGAGGAAAAGAATAGTTAAATAAGTCTTCACTTGATAATCCACAGGGAGAAACACCAAATCCAGAGCAGAACATACACCAACACATACCTTAATACAAACGAGACCTGATAAAGACACTGACAGAACTGAACTACACATGCTCAAATGACTAACAGCTGTGATGATGATTAATGTCCATGGAAACAGATTGTGGCGGGAAATTCAAACAAAAAAAAAAAAAAAAAAAAAAAAAAAAAAAAACCCACTACTGACAGTTCACGTGGAATGTGGATGCGGCATAATCGCCCCCTCCTGGAAAGGCACGTCCTCGCGCCGTGGAGAGGAGAAGGAGATGATGGAGATGCAGATGAAGATGTAGGAGGCGGTTTAGGAGGTGGACGGCCTACCGGGAGGAGGCAGGAAACAAGTCCAGAGTGGAGAGGATGGTGGAGTAATCCTTGAGCAGAGGCAGATGTTGCATGCTGACCCAGGCCACAGCGAAGACTGTGTCCCATGGCGGCAGTGCAGGGGGAGGAGCCATGGAGAGATGTTCACTGGCGACCGGCGGAGAGTAGCGACCAGCCCACAAGTCTGTGGCGTAGGTGTAGCGATGCCCGACCCAGGTGGAACTGATGTACTGAGGGAGTCCTGCGAGGCTGAAAGTCCGATGGTCTCTGCCAACATCGAGGGAGGAAGGAGCGTAGGCGCAGGAGTTGGGACGACAGATCGAGGAGGACTGGAGCGTGCAGAGGCAGAGGGTGGAGCCAAGGGCTTCTCACAGCCATGAAGAGATGACTCCCGGAGGGCCCGAGAAGTAGCCTCACCACTGAGGGACTGATGGGAGGCATCGATGATGGGACAACAGGATTAGCTGGGGACTGGGGCAAAAACTGTGGAGCAGAAGAAAGTCCAAAAAAACAAAACAGTCCATGGTGTTGGAGAGGTAGTGGATGAGGGAGGCTGGGAGGGAACACAGGAGACCTTCCCTTCCATCCCGTCGAACTCCACTAAGACTCCCTCAGCGATGGTTGAGGCAGCCGGCTCACACACCTGGGCAGGCATGCGTCGCTCAGGCTCCGTGGCGATGTTCAGCTTGGTCACTCTTGTGTGCGCTGGCTTGTACGTTGCGGCGGAGTGGCTTTCGTTGCCTGCGGTGGGCTCGGGCTGACGGTCTTCGCAGTTGGGGTGTTGTTGGCTGGGAACTGGGTAGCTAGTGGGGCTGGTGTCATCATCGACGATGTTCACTGTGAGTGGCGAATCACAGGACACCAGCATCTACTCGACGTATTCCATGAAACTCCCTCGAGGCCCTTCCCCGGACAGCAGCGCTTTGGTGGCGGTGTTGAGGCCGGCATATAGGAAGCTGCAGAGGCTGCGGTCCAGGAAAGTTGTAGATGGTACGAGACGGATGAAATCCTCTAAATGTGCCTCGAGGGAGCGGTCCTTCTGTTCAAGGCAAAGCAGTTGCACTGAAGAAAAAAAAAAAAAAAAAAAAAAAAAAAAAAAAAAAAGGGGGGGGGAGTCCATGGTGCAGGAAGAAACAAAAAAAAAAACATACTCACAAAGAACATGGAAAAAACACAAAAGAAACACTGATGACAAAACACACCGCTACTGTTTTAGGTCGGGTCTTCTGTTACGTAATGGTGGTGTATCAAATACACAACAAGGAAGAGTGAAGTTAAATAAGTCTTTACTTGATAATCCACAGGGAGAAACACCAACACATACCTTAATACAAACGAGACCCAACAAAGACACACTGACAGAACTGAACTGAAATACACATGTTAATGAACTCAAATGACTAACAGCTGTGATGATGATGATTAATGTCCATGGAAACAGATTGTGGCGGGAAACTCAAACAAAGAAACACGTGACAGAAGAAAAACAAACTGACAGTTCACGTGGCGTGTGGATGTGACAGTACAGTAGTCCAATTTCACTGTTGAAGATGTAATTAGTAACTAGTAATTAATTACTTTTTTAGAGTAACTTAGATCCAGATCCTCTCTAGTTTTATAACAAATAGGCTGCGTGTCCACCAAAGCATTTTTAGCTAGCTAAAAACTGTGAGCGCTTGAGAGTGCTTCGGCAGCGCAGCTTTTTTTTTTTTTTCAGTTGAGACGATTTGCTTGCTATGATACGGTTACTAGTATCTCATTTCACAGATTATTTGTTTCTCTACTGTTTCCATATAAAAATGTCAATACAATGTAAAGAATTTGCTCTGGCTCTTGTTTTTTGTCATCTGTTGACTTTGTACAAGTAGAATGTGGCGGTTGGTCGGTGTTGTATTTGTCCTGCCCCTCCTCCTCTCTGATTCGACGGCTGGCTAAAAAGTGACAGTGGTGAGTGCAGCGTTTTACTCAAAGTTGAACATTCTTCAAAAATTCTTAAAAAATGCAGAGCGCTAAAAATAGTTAGCCTAAAAAAATATTAAAAGATGTGTTAAACAGGCTTGGTTCAGTGTAATTAGCTTGTATGTAACAACTGTACAAAAAAAAGTACCTTATTTTACTGTAACAACTATGAAAAATATGAATAGCTTGTAACTTGGGAAGCTAGAGTTTCAAAGAAGCTTCTAGTATCACTTCTAGGACTGCAGACCTGGAGGTGAGTGAGAGGCACATGGTATTTATGAGACGGGGTGTTTATGTCCCAGAGGTTCAAAATAACTGAGGCACCTCCGCGGGGTAGAGCATTAGAGCAGAAAAACAAACCAATGTTTACCATCCTCACACCTTCAACTTTTCTCGTTGCCTGTTTTCCAGGGGTCTATTTGTGCAGTCTATGGACCACTGCTTTTTCCTGTTTGTCTTTACCAACTTTAAATGAGAAGCAGTGAGAAGCTAAGTTTGGGAATAGCATAGACACACATACACACAAGCGCACACACACACACACACACACACATATATATATATATATATATATATAGCTCAATATATCCATACACAGGGTTTGAAGGGTTATGGGCTGAGAAAAAGGCTAGATTAGATGCTTCTCCAAAGTCCTTTCAGACTGGCCATCTTGAAGGTCAGAGCAAGTTGGGGGAGCAGTCTGGATCAGACACCTCAAATGGCAATTGCTCTGCCAACTTTCAGGGCGATTGAACAGCTCATTTTGTGAAATGAACTTACTTTCTCTTTCTCTCGACCTCTTTGTCTCTTTTGATCTTTTTTCTTTTTTGCCACTCCCCATCTATTCGTTCCCTAATCATCAAATTCACACATTTTATGTGACGCCAGTCTTGGTATGCGGCTCACACAAGTGACAGTCTAACATCATGTGCTTTGTTGAAATGCCACAGAAACGTATATATATCAGACTGGTTCTATATAATAAGAAACCAAAATGTCTAAAAATACAGTGTGAAAAATCATTTCTTCTCAGTTCCTCCCTCTCTATCCACTTTATTGACCAGAAAGATTCAGTTCATGAGGGAGTCATAATGAGAACCTCGGGTTGGTGGATCAAAGTAGAAACCCTTGAGGCTTTGCTCAAAAAAACCTACCATCAATCAACGGGGGCGATACCAATTTGGGCTTTGATAGGCACCACAGAGTTACTTTAAAAGGATCTGAAAATGTAAAAAAGCCCAAATCAGTGACATTTACAGATGCATGTGTTAATTCATTAAACCGCTGCCCTTTATTGAATGAGAACCTTTGATTTCTATTAATAAAGCAAGTCAAGCAGAATCACGTTCATTGGGATGAATGGCTGAGTTTATTGCAGCTGTCGCATGAAATGCACCACTTTATCAGATGTGAGGTTTGTTAGTCCTCTGTGCACATGTCAGCATCCCCCTGGGCAACCGCAACCGTACAAACATGGCAGGGTGGGATAATCGGAAACTACTATACCTCATTACCTATCCACGAAGGGGTAAGGTAAGCAAATACGCCTTTGAGACTCACACCGTTGTGTCTAGATGGTAAATCTCATTGTGTGAAACTATTCAAATGTGGGATGTAAGGTATACCTACTTGAAATCTCTGACAATGGAGTATGTTTATAGTTGATAAACATGCTCCATTGTCTGCCGCTCAGAGAATGACGGACGGTTAAGTGGCTGTTCACCAGGGTTCATTCAAAATTCAGAATTGAAGAAGTACGAATTTCAAAATTTTGAATTGGAATCAATCCGTTGGTACAGAATTATGTGTAATTCTGTATATTATGTTTTGATTCTGTATATTGCGTTCAGATTTGGGTATATTTTGTTTGTGTTTTCTGTTATTGCTATTTCTGTGTGTTCTTTTTGCTCTGTTTGTTCTAAGTAGGATCCCGTAATCAGCTGCGGGATGGCTCCACCTCTCTTTGCAGGGATTGGGTTGTGACAATTGATTGAGGGTTTAAAACCATCTTTTACGCTTCCTGAAGTTGAGCTGTTGTGATTCCGGGCCGGTCGCACTTCTCCTGTCTCCTCTCCAGCCGCCAGACCACCATTATGCATTATTTAGTTTCCGTTACATTCTTTTCTTTTCAGTGATGGTGTTCTGTAGGGTTAACCTGCCTTTTTCTTTGAAATTACGTTCACTCTGTTTTTGTTAGTGTAGTTAGGGTAATTTGTTGTATTTTGATTTGGATATTTTGAGGGAAGTTAGTTTGGATCTTTTTGTTTATTACAAGTTTTGTTTGTTATTTTGGGGAGGCATTTTTCTTTTTATTTTATTTATTTGTTACGATTTAACCTAGACAGATTGTAATAAAATGGGGGCTCGTCCGGGATTTGAACCCAAAAACCTCTCGCACCCCAAGCGAGAATCAAACCCCTGCTGCTATCTATCTATCTGTCTATATATCTACCTGAATTTTCTTTGAATTCATATGTCCCCATATGATTGCAATTCGTTTTATCTCAATTTAAACACAAGAACTGAATTGGATTTTTCAAATTCAATTAATAAATTCAATTTAAAATTATTTTCTAAATGGCGTACAAACCTGCTGTTCAAAGAGGAAAAACACAACACCACCAAAGCACTATGGCCGCTGATTGGATTGTACTTCAAAACCCATGCTTATACATCATCACAAAATAAATATAAACAGCACAATAAACAAAATAAACAGCACAAAAACTAACCACTTATGGGTAATTACCATTACCATTTACTACATAGCCTACATACACAGATCACCAAAAAATGTAAACTCTGGTTCCCATTATGGATCCCTTTGTTTTTCAAAGAGCATTATCTCTGAAGTGGTCAATTCAAGTCTACAGTATCTACAAAATCAGAATGTTTTAAAATGAATATGTGCTGGGAAGGATTATCTTGGTCTTCTGTTATATTTTTCCAAAACAGGACCTCAGAGATGAGGCGAAAAGGTGAGTAGCTTTGAAAGTATATCTCTTGTGTTTGTGCAGTATTGGCTCTACAGGCTCCAATTTACACACACCCCCAGCCGGTTTATTGTCGACCTTGTCTTTCAATATGGCCTCTGCGGCTGAATTTATAGAGCATTATAAAATCATACAAACAGAAAGCGAGGGAGCGAGAGTAAAAGAAAGAAGCCATGGATGAGTGTCCTCACTGAGTTCACAGAAAACAAGGCCAATGCCCTCCTCCTTAAACAGAGCTGGAATGAAAAGAGGGCATTTCATAACAGATGAAAGCCAAAATAAACACTGTGATCTCATTGGCCTGTGAAAAGACTGTCTGGGACCAATAAGAGGCCATTGCTGAGACAAGGGTTGGGTTCTTCTTTCCAGCCAACAAGACAACATCACACCCAAACAGGTCTGATGTCTAGCAACAGAAGCCATTGAGTTTGGCGGGTTAGTATGACCCTGTTAACCCCTGGTAGATGCTGTAACCAGTTCTCGAAGTGGGCCAGTACGCACCGATACACGGTACAAGAACTTCTATATTTTACCCATCACTTCTTGCGTACCGGTGTTGTGACAAATTTCGACCCCCTGCCAGATTATTACCCCCCTAGTATTGACAGGTTTAGGAGTAGGTGTGGGGGAGGGGTTAGGATTGGGGTGGGGTTAAGATTAGGCAATCAGGTAGCGACTTATACCAGGGGGGTAATAATTTGGCAGGGGGTCGAAATTCGGTACAACACTGGCACTTCTCACATGTTGCCGGTACTCTGACAGACCCACCCCCGGAACAAGATTTCAACTGAGGCAGAAGGAATGTGATTTCAACTACATCAACTCAAAGGTCCTACACCAGCCAAACAACTGCAATTGAGATGAATGGGAGCGCTAATGGATTTTATACCTCTTTGACAGAAAAAAACAAATGTCCCATAGCAGGTTTGCATCAAAGGGGTGATTCATGAACTTGAGCAAGGCATTTAATTTAATTTAATGGCCATGACAGTTGTACCTGCAATGAATGCTGTGGATAAATATCAGAACATGATCATAATCAAGTCTGCCCAATCAGAAGTACTGTCACCTTGGTTTAATTTGGTTCTCCATGTAATTCTTTCTTGTCATTTTTTCCTGGGTGGAAGAAATGTATTTATAATGAGAAGAGAGAACAATGTATATTTAATTAAGTCACATTAAGTGCTATAAAGGTAAATATTTAACTCTAAACTTAAATGCACGAAGGAAAAAAAAGAATATAGCCCTATTTTACCTGGAGCTACACATATTTTAAGTAGTAGTGGAATTGGCCTAGAATAAGGCTTATCCTCTGCTACCCACAATCAATCACAGCAGCTTACACTGCCATAAAACCCCCCTAAAGTCTTTTGTCTTTTATTATTATTTTTATTATTATTTTGCTTTTTATTTTTTTTCTGTAACATGCAATACCACAACTATGTGCACAGATTTCCAAAGAATTAAAATGATGCCACTCAAAACATTCCACACATTACCTGCCCCTTGAATGTTTGTTAATTAAACAGTTTGACTGGGCTTTCACTCAATTTAACACTTTTTCATGTTTAAATTTTTTCTGCTTATTTATCAAAATCAGAGCAGAAAATGCAAAAACCTTAAAGTACAAACATATACCAACATACAGGATAAGACATCAGCTTTAAAATGTTTTAGTGTATTCAGTATTGCAACTGAATAAAGGGCTTGGGGTTTATATGCATAAATTGAACATGTTTACCAACCTTCCTATGCTAATTTGACCCAGGGGATAAAGTAAAGGGATAAAAAAAGCACAGAGAAAGAGTGTGAGAAAGAGAGAGAGAAGTATTTTTTTTTCTTATATTAATTTGTTGTTTTACACTAATACTATTATCTACTATTATTTTCATTTTGCACTGTTTTTTGTATATTTGCATGTATCAAGGTTATTATAATCAACTAAAATTAAAACCATAAAAATCAAAAATATTATAAACATTAAAGGACTAGTTCACCTCAGAATTAAAATTTCCTGATAATTTACTCACCCCCATGTCATCCAAGATGTTCATGTCTTTCTTTCTTCAGTCGAAAAGAAATTATGGTTTTTGAGGAAAACATTCCAGGATTTTTCTCCATATAGTGGAATTCTACAGTTACCAATGGGTTGAAGGTCCAAATTGTTTCGGTGCAGCTTCAAAGGGCTCTACATGATCCCAGATGAGGAATAAGGGTCTTATCTAGTGAAACGATCTTTCACTTTTATTTTATTTTTACTTTAAAAAAAAATAAATAAAAAAAAGTATATACTTTTTAACCACAAATGCTCATCTTGCACTGCTCTGTGATCCGCCACGCATTATGTAATCATGTTGGAAAGGACACGGGTGACGTAGGCGGAAGTACCGCGGTAGGGTGAAAAACTCATCTCCTCCAGCTTCAAAACTGTCCGACATTGTTGTTTTACCTTTTTTTGTAAAGGGCTTTTGACTTAGCCTTTGCACATTCGCTTTGTAGACACTGGATACTGCCGCCTATGTCACGCGTTACCTTTCCAGCGTGATTACATAATGCGTGGAGCATCACAAAGCAGTGGATGATGAGCATTTGTGGTTAAAATGTATATACATTTTTATTTTAAAAAAATTGAATGATCGTTTTACTAGATAAGACCCTTATTCCTCGTCTGGGATCATGTAGAGCCCTTTGAAGCTGCACTGAAACTGCAATTTGGACCTTCAACCCATTGTTAACTGTTGAAGACCACTATATGGAAAAAAAAAATCCTGGAATGTTTTCCTTAAAACCATAATTTCAACTGAAGAAAGAAAGACATAAACATTTTGGATGACATGGGGGTGAGTAAATTATCAGGAAATTTTAATTCTGAAGTGAACTAATCCTTTAACTGAAATAAAATAAAATAAACAAACTTATTTTAATTAAGCTAGTTGTCAAGGCAACATTTCTCATTTTCATTTAGTTTAACTTTATGTACTAAAATTTAAAACTATTTGTCATGTCACTAAAGACATACTAACTAAACTGAAACTGAAATGTAAAAAAAATATATAGTGAAACAACTGTACTTCTAGTGCAAATCCAGCAAATTTGCATCCTAACAAATCCTGCTGCACATATGCTCCAAAACATTTAACTTATACTAAAAAGAAAAGCCTAGTGTCAAAAGAAATATTATATTTATCCTTGTCAAAAATGCTGATCAGTATTCTTAACACAGTGTTCTCAAATCTTTGCCTATAAAAAAAACCTAGATATATGTGCATTATAGGAACTGCCTGCAATGGCTTCCTAAAAGAATTGGACCAAAACCTGAAATCATGCACAGAGAGCGGACCTGAGCGAGTGAGAGAAGAGGAGATGTGAAATATGTGCCTAATAAGAGGTGAAGGTGGCACGTTGCACACCAGCTGCCAGGGCACTGACGCGGCACAAATAACTGCAGGGGAAAGTCAAATAAACGGATAGAGTCATCGCCCAGAGCGCAGAAGAACAGAGAGTGAGATGGGTGTGGATGCTACAGACCAGAGCTGCAGTCTGGTGCACAGCACCATCGGCCTCTCAGGTTAGAGGTCACATTAATGCTCTCTGACAACAGATTCCCTTTGGTATCAGCCTGTTTGTACAGTCAGTCACGCCAGGAATGTCAGAAGAACAGGTAGAACAGAGGGAGCCCTGCTGGAAAAGGCAGCATTATCTAGCATGAGCTCATCCACCATCCAAATGCACTGATGGACATTAGCACTGAAAAATTGTAAATTTAGCTTGACAGTATTTCAGCAAAAAAGACGTGTTTACAGTATTCTCTGTCAGCTGTTTAGAATAAGAACAAACTATGCATGAACTGGGAATGCATTATTATTCTGAATTAGGTCTTTTCTAATAAATAGATCAAATCGGAGAAAAAACTACATTTTTTCTTGACAATATGACTCATTTACAGTATTCTCTGACATTGTTTAAAATCAGCACAAACATTGTCTGAATTATGAATGAGTCTTCTGAATCAGTTCTTTTCAATTAATCAGTCAAATCAGGAGAGAAAAATGTCACATTTTTCTGAATCATGAATAAGAGAGAGAGAAAAAGGCATTTTTCTTGACAATATTTCAGAAAAGGTAAACATGTTTAGAGAATTCTGTCAGCTGTTTAAAATTAGAACAAACAATGTTCAAATTGGGGAACAGTCAAGAAAAATGTGAGTATATTTCAGCAGTAAAGATTTACTGTGTTTACTGTATTCTGTCGGCTGTTTAGAATCCGAACAATCTGTAAATCAAGGTTCCTCAACTCTGGCCCTCAAGTAGGGCTGCACGATTAATCGCAATCGAATCGAAATCGCGATTTGGCTTAGTGCGATTATGACATTGCAAAGGCTGCGATTTTTAATTATAAAATATGTACACAGCGTGTTATTGAAGAGCTGCTCTGTGATCAGTAGTAAATGACGCTCCATCTGAGAGCACTGCATTAGAAAAAGCAACACGTAAAATATCCAAACTTTCCAAACTTTATAAACTTCTTTTCTAACAAAAGACAACATTTACTGTGTTTTTACTCCAAACTCACTTCATAAGGACAGTTGAGTGTTTGAAACTTATAAATACACATTATTATTATTATTACGGAAATACCAAAGAAGGCTTGAAGAAAACATATAAACCAGTCGTCTGTTTATTTTATTCATGTTTAATCAATCAAAGCGTTTCTACCTTCTTTTTATTTAGTCACAGCGATAGCATGACATCCATTGGGGATTTCCTGGAACAGCGTTTGTTATATTGCGTATATTTGGAGTATCTGCTCAAGGGCGCCCTCTGGCGTCCAGTATGAAACAGACATGATTAGCGCCAAGTAAAGCTCACTCAATCCTATTCAGGGTAAAAATAGGAAAAATAATTCCTCTCTCTAAAGAACTTTGAGAGGAACATATAATCAATATGTTTTTCTCCAGCGTACATAAGTGTACAGGGTTTTTTTTCCACAGTGGATGCATAAGAGGCACGTAGTTCATATTAAATACATGGACTCCACTTTTGATTTTGCATACCTCCTGACAAAAATAAAGAAATTATTGAGACAGATTTTTATCATAATAATATAATATTTCATAATAAATCCTTAGACCTTTCTAATGATTTATAGACATACTGCTTGCATGTTAACAGGTAACACCACATTTTGTCATACAAGTTTTAAATATTATTTTCTAATTATTATAGTTATATTTACAATTAAATACTAACGCTAAGTACTTTAATAATGAAAGTTATTACAACAGTAATATTTCTTATTTGGTTTAATATTTTTATTTAGCAATAATGATAATAATAAAAATATTAATCAAAATAATATATAAGCACACATTTTGGGCCAAATTGTGCAGCCCTACAAACAAGCAAAACAAGCCTGGTATTTTAATTTTTTTTTATTTTTTTTTTCTTCATTTGTTGTATAAAATCGCATTTTAAATCGCAATTTTAACCAGAAAAATCGCAATTCGATTTTTTCTCCAAATCGTGCAGCCCTACCTAGCAGGTCTATTTCCTGCAGAGCTCAGTTCCAGCCCTAATCAAACACACTTGAACAAGCTAATCAACATCTTCAGGATTACTAGAAAGTTACAAGCAGGTAAGTTTGATCAGAGTGGATTTTGAGGACTCAGATGGGAACACCTGCTATGAATCAGTTGACTCAGTTCTTTTCATTGAGTCTGTCAAATTAGGAGAGAAAAACTTTACGTTTTTTTGACAATATTTCAGCAATAAACATGATTTACAGTATTATCAATCAACTGTTTAGAATCAGAACAAAAGATGACAAATTCCTGCAAATCAGGAATGAATAACTTATTTGAATCGGTTCACTGAATTGGTTAAATCAAGAAAGCAAAATCGTTAAATTCTTTTATACAACATTTCAGTAAAATAAAGGATGTGTTTAAAGTATTCTCTGTCAGCTGTTTAGAATGAGAACAAACAATGCTTGAATCGAGAATGAGTGACTCTTTTAAATGAATCAGTTGAATCAATCTGAATCATGAAACTCACAAGTTTAGTTTCGTAATTCTAGCATAACTGACTCACTCATATGTATCAGTTGGGTTGTACATCTACTTTCTCTAAAGGGTAGCTTTCAGCTTACCTTAGATAATATTCCTCTAAGGTAAGGTGACCAGATTTCTGAAATGGAAACTGGGGACATTTCCTATTTGAGTGGTCAAAATATCACCAAAATCTCATTTGTTATTATCTAGTTATTAAAAAAACAGGGACAATACATTTTTGAATGTTTTTGTTTTTAATTGTTGTGGGCTCCTTATAGGCTATTATTACTCTAATAATTATGATTTAGTTTTATTATTAGGACTTTTGCTCTGGTTTTAATACAATTCACCAAAAAACAACAAAAAAAAAAAAAGCTATTACACGATTAATAGTAACCACTGTAAAAGCAGTTCAAAACAATATGCCTGTTACAGCCTAACAGAATTATGACTTTACAAAAGCACATTAGATTACAAAAATAAAACATAAATATAAGAAGATAAATATAAAACGGCATTTAACAATTATTTTTTAACATTATTGAATTTAATATTTTAATTTTCACAAGCTGTTTTTACTGTATACAGAAATTACAACTGTTATAACTTAAATTTTTAACAATTATTTTGCATTTTAGACTCATTTTAAGCACAAAGTACGTGCATTATTTTATTTTATTTTTTATTTATTCATATCTGAGTGAACCTTAGTTCACGTAGTTAAGACGTGTGTGTGGAAATTGATGCGTTGTGACTGCGGAACTTTTGTGGACGTTTAAAATTGTGCAAAACAATCTCGCACCCTGTTGAGGCTCTGTTATAAAACATACAAACAGTATTACTTTAACATGAATAGTTAGTATGTTACTACCTTGAAACCGATAATGATGTTTATTTTGATATTTGACGATAATGGCGCTTTGCTCTGGTCCACATCCAGATTACATTCTTCACGAAGTAGCGGCGCGCGCGTGACCAAGTGTAGCTGCACAGCCCCCTCTGTTGGAGAACATGATCACTACACAATTTCTCCAGCAGGCTGCTGTGTGCTCGTTGGGCTTTTTGCAATGTATATGCGGGTTGTTTTGAACGAGCTATAAAATGGGGACATTTCCGGGGACAGCTCCAGTCGGGGACAGAACACCAAAAACCGGGACTGTCCCCGGAAAACTGGGACGTCTGGTCACCCTGCTCTAGGGCCCTGTTTCCTGCATGGGGTCTTACTCTTAAAGTAACAGCAACCTATAAATGCCTGCTGTTGTATGTCATGTAAATCAAACAACAAAACACAGCTTTAACAAAGATTAATCTATATTAAATTTATCCAGTGAACAGTGTCATTTTACATTTAATTATTACATTTCTGTACACTAAAATTAAAACTTTATTCGTAACTTTGTTGTATTTATCTATGCTTGTAACTGGTGTACAGTATTTGTTCTTTTTACAGTCTGTTCACTTGCCTTTAATAATGTATTAGTTAGGCTAGTAGTTTCTGCTGTGGTATCGGAGTAGTTAAAGTGGGCTAAGTACTAAATGCAAAGTCCCCCCCCACCCGAAAATTGAACCGATCCGTGACTTAATAACCGTGATACGATCCAAACCGTGAGTTTTGTGATCTGTTGAACCACTAACACCAAGTATTTTAATCTGTTTAAACCACGTCCAATGTCCAAGTATTGTACCAGATGCTCAAAATGATCGTATTTGGAAGAAAATTATCGTGCACAAGTTTTTGATATGTTTTTGATCTGCCCGCACTGACATTATATGTGAACTGAACTGAGCTGGACGATGACATCACTCTTTTTCTCCAGAGCTTCTGTATTGGAATGAATAAATATTGAACTTAAGCTGGACAATCACACTTCTAAAGCTGCTGTACAGCCAAAATTATGTTCCCTCTATCACTGTAAATCTACTTTGACACACTCTGCATTGTAAAAAGCACTATATAAATAAAGCTGACTTGACTCGACGAGTCAAACGTACAGAATACAGCTATTTATCTAGGCCAACAAAGTTTTGACACAACCTGCAAATTGCCACAACAGATAAATAACTAGGCGTACCTTAGTGGGAAACAACTGACCTAAGTGCTGGGGCAGGAACGTTAACTTGTGCTCGTGAGAGAAAGTCATTCTTCACGATGATTGGCCAAGAAGACATAACGTGAGATGAGATGTGTAAGACGTGCGTAACACATGATTCTGCCTTACAATCATGACAGTAAACATAGGATCCACAGCTAGATCAATGAGTATAGAAACCCTATGATTACAATGACCATCATTTGAAGTGTCACAAAATTCTGAAATTATCGTACAGTATAGGATTTTTTTTCAAAATTATCATACAAATACGATAATTATCGTACGTCTGGCAACACTGACCACTTCTGTCCTGATTTCTTTGGGGGAGGGTAAATGTATGGGTTTTTTTCAGATCTTTCGATCTAATGGACAAAATAAGCTCACGCAATTTACATATGAACGCACCCGGAAAAGATAGAAAAACATACGGAGAGCAGCAGCTTTCCTTTCTAGCCTGACAGCTGCAAGACCACACCGAACGCTGTGAGTGTATGTTAGAAATCAGGAATGGTGAAAGAACATTGTGCATGGTAAGTTTTTCATCTTCAAACCAAACTTGGTTCTTCAGCCAACAAAGTTTAAATCCCATCTGGCTAGCGTGCTTTCCATGAAGTTTACGCATTAAGCCAGACTCAGAATGCAGAGAGTAGTCTTTAGTGGCTGTTCGAACACATTCGAACACATTCGATCACATGAGCGTCTACACTACGAAAGCAATCTGGTCGAATGCGTATTCGACTACCTCTGGAAGTGGTCGAAAGTGGACAAGCTCAAAACGTTTTACACCCTGTTTATACCTGTGACCACTGATCGACAAAAACCAGGTGGAAACAGGGCCAGACGGGATTTAAACCCAAGTTTGGTTTGAAGATGAAAAATGTTGGTAAGCTAGTAGAATAGCTTGTAGCTTAGCTAGCTACATTTCATCACATTATTTAAATGTTTTTAAATCAAAACACAGTTTAAATCTAAACATGGCATTGAATTATATGTTGCCTTACCTCAGTTTGCAAGTGAGGTATCAGCATTCACTGGCCTCATTAAGACAAGGTTTAGTCCTTTTTGGTGATTTAAAGGTGTAGTTTTAATCTGAGAGGACTCTGGCGCCGGCTATCCATCCCAGGCTCCACCGAGGCGAATTAGAGAAAAAGCCACACGGCAGAAGAGACACTATGGGCACAGGGTCAGTTAAAAATTGCTCAGACGTGTAAGAGGCTGGGACGTTCATGAACAGACCGCATTGATTTAGGTTAGCACTCTGTCACAGGAGCACACAGACTCAACCCACCTACAGGTGTTTGTCAGTGTGACTTCTTATGCTAGTGAGTAATGGCCCTTTTTCTCCCCGCAAGCCGCACATACCAGCAAACACAAGCAAAACAAAAGCCTACACACACCAATGACATACTCCAACAGAGCTGGAGTTAGATGGATGACTTTTACAATCCTACTCTGACAATCTGGTAGGGAAAATGAGGAGATGTGATGTATGAATATGAGCGAAGCATTTTGTGAGTGCGTGGGTGTGCTTGCATTCGTGTCTGCTCGCGCAGCGTCAGTGAGCACTGCCGTCACAGATTCTTCGGCTGGCAGAACGCCACCATTGCGTGAGCTGCCATCGGTGCTTTGACTCAGCCTCGTCATGAGGAGAGAGAGAGAAAAAACAAACTTCAGGCCATCTGCAAGCCCGTCAGGAAGCCAGCAGGTCCCCATGAAGCCATTTACACACTGCTGGAGCTCCAGCCTGGGCTGGCACTCACCGCTAATACTGCCCTGATACCAGTGCCATTTGGTGGGTGGGGTCGGCTGTTGCTTTAGTTGGTTTCTCATCATTATGCATTCATTTCTGTGGAATCTATCCCAGACTTTGAGGTGACCTACTGGATAGAAATAAGCTAGACCTAAAAAGAAAAACAAGAGTTCAGTGAATTTCATTACCTCCTTCTTGGTCAAACAACAATAAAAAACAACATAATGCATCATATTTGATAACTATTTATAACTGTGGCCGTTATATCAGCAGTTCGAATTGTTTAACTGAATACTTGAGACTCCAAGCACTGTTGTTCTATTGGTTCAAATTTGTTCTTTTGCTTATATTGTTTTTTTAAAAAATACTATTATTAATTTAATATACTATTTATTATTATGCATTTATAATTTATTATACACTATCATTTAAAAAGTTTGGGGTCAGTAAGATTTTAATGTCTTTGAAAGAAGTCTCTTATGCTCCAAGGTTGCATTTATTTAATCAAAAATACAGCAATATAGTGAAATATTATTACAATTCAACTGTAATATATTTTATAAAGTAATTTATTCCTGTGATCAAAGCTGAATTTTCAGCATCATTACTCCAGTCTTCAGTGTCACATGATCCTTCAGAAATCATTCTAATATGATAATTTGCTGCTCAAGAAACATTTATGATTATCAATGTTGAAAACAGTTGTGCTGCTTAATATTTTTGTGGGAACCATGATACCATGATATGAACCATGATTTTTTTAAAGGATTATTTGATGAATAGAAAGTTAAAAAATAACAGCATTTATTTGAAATAGAAGTCTTTTGTAACATTGTAAAACTCTTTATCTAACAGTAGTGTTTTTGTATGTTTTTTCTGTGGTATTGAAACAATATACTAATAATTTCCCTGGTTTTATATTGAATACTGAATATTTTGTATCACACTATAATTTACTATTTATTTACACAAAACACAATGTAATACAAATACCCTGCAAACTGTAGTGAGCTGGATTAAACTAATCATCACATAAAATACTATTAGTACTTGTCTAATGCTACTAAAGCTTAAGGAACAGCATCCATATATTACAAACTATTAACAGAAATCACCATTCGGCTACAAGGCTAGGATTTGCTTTCTGTGGGTTTGGAGTGGCTATTTCCTGCTCAGGTGCAGCATTGCCATGGTTACTGTGGTGCGTTTCATAGGAGACAGCAGGCAAAGATTACAGGAACGCGGGGAGGAGAATTTCTAGAGAAGACAAAAGGTAAGAGACTGAGACAAACAGAAACAAATTAAATAAATTTGACTTGCACATTAAGGTAGACACATCACCCCACCTACATGCCCACACACACACACGTATCTATGCTGATGTATAGGCCTGAGTGCTGAACTGTAAAGTCTAGCAGATGATCTACTGCAGCATCTGTGCTAACCTCCTCACCGAATGGCGCTCCATCACTCAGCACAGATGAGGAGTTATAGAAGATGGCTCTGCCTCCCTGCCCGGCCCTGTGGTCAGAGCTACAGATAAGATGAGAGGCCCTCCAGAGAGTCATACAATAACAGCAGAGAGGACAAGAGGAAAATTGTGAGTGCTGATCGCTGCCCTGGGCTCCTCCGCTGGCAACGTGGCCACTTTCATCTGATTCCAGGAAAAATGACAGCCATTTGGAGTCTCATCACCCTAGCAAGCAATCTCATTTCGCCCATACAAACACAGAAAGAGGGAGAAATCCGTAAAGAATGCAAAGATTTCAGCCCGTCGAGAGCGATCAATTTGCCTCTAGTAGCTCAGTGAAACCAAAGTAAGAGCTTCAGGGTGAAATTATTCACATCCTCTTGCTATTTCAAAAGGACGTTTCTGAAAAGGCATCAGAGATGCAAAACATTTCATTAAGATTCTGGGAGGGGATAAACACAAAAATCCTATGCCCATCAAAGTAATTCACAAGGAGTAAAAAGTAAACATTTAGAGGGGGAAATAATGGTTAAAACAGCAACAACATACTGACAAGCATGAAATGCATGCATGAAAAAATAAAAATTCATGTTTTTTTCCCCCGTAATCACCAGTTATATGCTTGTACGCTGTAAAACCGAACAGTGAAATTGATTAAATGAAATGAGTTTGTTTTACTCAAATAATAAAGTTCACTGTACTAGTAGTAGTAAGCTGAACTTAATATGATTGAGTTGAGTTGCAGCAGATTTCTAGTTTCCAGCATGCTTTGCGTCAGACTGTATAAATAAATGTTGAAATTAAGTGTTATTTTGTGTGTTTGTCGCAAGATTAACATAGGGAGACTTAAGTTAGTGTTTAATGTTGTGCTATGTTGGGTTTTACAGGGGGTTCTGTTATGTTAGTTTTGTAGGGTTACCATTGTGGTGAAGAGTAGAGGCTGTGGTTAGGTTGAGGATGGGCTGCAAAACTTTTAAGACCATATATACTGTATGTTGTTTGATTATAATATTATGATTATAATCGTTTAGATAGTTATAACGGCATGTGTTATTTGCTATCTAACGTTTAACCAAGATCTGAATGTGATATTTATGTAAATGAACTGTATGTAATTAACATTATGATGAGTTGGGCGAGGCTAAGAAATTGCATGGCATTGTTAATGAGAGACACCTGTGCACCACACTGGCCTTGCTCCACTTCCATGGCTCACGGCCACTTGCCGCAAAAATTATAAGTTCTAATAAATTAAAAAAATAAGTTTGTTTACTTAAATGATTTGAGTATTCTGAACTTTTACAGTGTAGTTGTGAGTTTACATCTCACAATTCTGATGTTTTTCTCAGAATTCTGAAAACATCGTAATTTTTACCTTCTTTTCCTTCACATTCTTTTCCCACTATAGAATAAACAAATAAAAAAAGGTAATTTCAGACTTTTTTTTATTAACTCTGATTTAAATATTCAGAACTTGTGAGATATAAACATATAATTAGGAGATATAAATTTGCAGTTCTGAGATAAAGTCAGAATTGTGAGATAAAGTCGCAATTTTTTATTCCATGGCAGAAACAATCTTCCATATAGAAGTGAATGTGTCCCTCACCTCCAAAAGATATGAGACAGAGCAAATGTAAAAGTCCTCATCCATTTGCAGCACCTGTCATGCAGTGAGGAGCAGCCAGTGATGATTTTAGCATCAGAAAGGAACTCACCACACACCTGCCAGATAAGAACTAGCACTTTCCACTGAGAAGCCTAATTCACCATCATGGAGAGTGACATGAACACTGGTGTGGGGTTGAATTGACGGATGGGGAGGCTCCTCGCTGCGAAAGCCATCCATGTTGGGCCTGATTGCACTGGATGAAAGTACAGAACCTGCAGCGCTGCACTTCATCACCTGGGCCAACATGTCTCCAAAAGCACAACCAGCCCAGACACCTTTCTTGTGAGCAGACAGCCCATCTCGCAACTGATCCCCGCTGGTGTGATGCTGCAGGCCTTTAAAAGTGAGGATTAAAGTGAGAAATAGCAGCAGAGAGACTTTATTACCTCACTGAGACAGTGTGGGCATATAACGCTTTGATGACACCTACATCATATTATAGGGTCACGCTAGTGTTGCGATTAAGTCCAAATATACTACCGCAGCTGCATGAAATTGTAAATAAAGATATTTTAGTAGGCCAAAATGTAGCCAGAAACATTTGGGTTATCTTAGCCCTGAGCTTAAATACAGCCATGGAATGAATTTAGGTGCTATCGGCGTGCCAATCCTTTCTACGCTTTAATTCAGTTTGATTAAAGTAGATGGATTTTATGAGCTCATCAGTAACTTAAATTAATTTACGATGTAATTCAATCAGCTGTTGTTTCAAATATCTGATTAAAACCGATTTAGCAAGAGCCCTTGGTTACATCCTGGAATTGAGTAAAGAGAAGAAAGTGTAAAGTCTGAATTGTTATGAGCTTCAAACATGAAGTAGTAGGAGATTACCAATCAGAAACAATGCCATAATATATTAATTCAATTAAAAACATGATTAACACAGGTCATAATTAATAATCACTTTTCTATGATAAAAATAAAAAAGGCAAAATGTAAATGCAGCAATATGATCTGAAAACATAAAAAAGTGCCTTGATGCATTACAAAATCCTCAGTATGTGGTTGTTTCTTCAACTTCATCCACTTTTTTATCCCATGGGCTGGTTTTTATTAAAACAGATTTTTATTTCCTTTTTGTTATATGAAGGTCATATTAAAACAGCTTTGGAGACTTTATGACTCCATCATTGTTTTTTCAAAGCAAAGTCAGATTTGTTTTTTTCCTTGTCCCAGACTTTCAATGAAAATGTATAATAAAATCTTTCTCTTTTAAAACATGATTATCTAAACAAAGAGTAATAAAAAATACTGTTCCACAGTTCCAACATCATTTGCACCACAACAAACCCCCCTACCCCCGCCCCAATCCCAAATTAGCAAGTTAGTGTACTTGTTTATCAAGGAGATAACATTGTTAGTGAAAAACATGCTTAAAATGTTCTGACAAAATGACTGACACGCCCCCAACTCGTAAAGATCGGGCCTAGATCGATTACTCCTGTCTGCCTCGCTGCTGAGTAGTATACATCTGTAAGCTCTGTATAGCTTTTTGTTTTGAATCTCTATTTACTATCATTGCTTGTTGTTTGTATTGTTAAATATAACTTACTCATACCATATATCAGATATTGTCTAATATCATATTAATCTGACATTACTAGCTTTAATCTAAATCGCTATCGCTAGCACAACGCGCTAGCATTTTGCTACCCATACATGCTTGCCGTCTTTTTTTCTCTTGCATGCTTGCGTCTTTACAAAAACATCAAATGACTGTGGTGAGTAGAATCAGTCAACAAACACGGTAAGTCATGTCATCTTCACTTGTTATTGTCACTTGCACTGTCTGCCACATGTATAGCATAGCCTTCTTTGTCTGCGGTGAGATTTACATATGTGATAAATGCAGGGAGATAGTCAGGCTGACTGAGAAGATTTCAAAATTAGAGACACGCATCCAAACTTTAATTGAGGATAGTAAGAATGCAAGGGCTTTAGATACTGCTTTGGATGCGACTAGCTTAGTAAACTCTGTACATTGTTTGGTTCCGGCTGTAGAGCCTGTGCAGCAGGGCAACTGGATGACTGTGAGACGGCATAGGCGCGGGGCAAAACACCACTGTTCCATTCCGATTATAACTTCAAACAGGTTCTCTCCACTCAGTGACGCACCCACTGAGAATCCTGTTGAAAGTGCCCTAATTATTGGCGATTCTATTACACGGAATGTGAAAATACACCAGCCACCATAGTCATAGGCACTAATGATGTTCAACTTCGCCAGTTGGAGATCCCTAAAAGTAACATTAAAGAAGTCTGTGAACTCTCAAGTATGATGTCAGACACTGTAATTTGCTTTGGCCCCCTTCTTGTTTGTCAGAGTGATGAGATACTTAACAGACTGCCCTTACTCAATGGCTGGCTGGCTAAGTGGTGTTTGTAAAATAATATAGTGTTCATAGACAGTTGGAAAAGTTTTTGGGACAGACCTGACTTGTTGAAAAGAGATGGTATTCATTCCTCCTGGGGTGGTGCTGTTCTTCTCTCTAGTAATATGGCACATAGACTTAGAGATGAACCTTGACTAGCTGGGGCCCAGGTCAGGAAGCAGACAGACTGGCTAAACCAACCATCTGCTAGCTGTTTCACGTCACAGAAGTCATTAAATCCCAACACATAGAAAATCTTTCACCTAGATATGTGTCTGTTCCCCGAATTAGTAAATACAAAAAACTCTCCCATTTAAGGGTAAAAATTTAATTGACGTTCAACAAATAAAAAACAGATATAATACAGATGAACAAATGATAAAGCTTGGTTTGCTAAATATTAGATCCTTTTCTACAAAATCACTCTTTGTAAATGATATGATTACAGATCATAAACTAGATGTGCTGTGTTTGACAGAAACCTGGCTAAAACCAGACGATTACATAACTTTAAATGAGTCCACCCCTCAAGGTTACTGTTATAAACACGAGCCTCATCTGAAAGGCAAAGGGGGAGGTGTTGCTGTAATTTATAGCAATATCTTCAGTATTACTCAGAGGTCTAGTTTTAAATATAATTCTTTTGAAGTGATGGAGCTTTATGTAACACTATCTAGTGTACATGATAAATCCCGCTTGATATTTGTGCTGGCTACTGTATACAGGCCACCAGGGCTCCATACAGACTGCATAAATTAGCCAGAACCGGGAACAGTTCCCATAACACCTGATGTACTCGCTACATCATAAGAAGAATGGTGTCTACACTAATATTAATCTCTCTCTGTTTATCCTGAGGTTTACCGTAGTCTGCCAGATCCAGGCCGTATCCAGATGAGATGAAGGACCTGCGCCTAGACATGACGACAATGCAGCCCCGAAGTGTCAACTAAACTATCCCCTGCAAAGGCCTCCTTATGTTACCAGTTCACATGGATCCATGGAAACAACAATTAATTCTGTATTATGTGGGCCAGACAAGTCATTTGGCGATGTCACTTTGTATAAAAGACTAAGCGTCTGCGCACATACACATTCAAATGTGCATACCTATAGACTAAACATGTAAATGAACGGCAAGAACACATTAAAAGTCTTCTGTTTTCAGTTAAAAAGGTGTCATTTAAGTGGCCCCTAAGTTAATAATTAATCATTTTTACAACGGAAGTGATTCAATCAGATACTTACTTTAACTCAGTAATAAAGACTGAAGCCACTAGCGTCAGTCGCTAGTGCACCTCTCCAGGCCAGGAGAGTGAGGTTTACCTGTATTGCTCTTAGCTGGTCTCTTTTATACTAGCACAGACTGCTATGACATGCTATTAAAATCCTGTTATTCAGAAGCAAAGACTATAGCCTACTGTCATTTTCTATAGAGCCCCAGTGCCTTTAGTGTGGCGTATATACATTTACCTGACTCATATCAGACATGCAGCGGGACTTGGCGTCTTCTGCCTTCATCAGCTTCTATTCAACACTTCCAAGCCCAGTGAGACAAACAGAGAGAGCTCAAAAGCATCTCAATGAGATTTGAATTGAGTGAATGAGGAATGAAAAAGCCCCAGAAATTACTTTTCATTTTATCAGTGATTTTAAAAGTATGAATTGGCTCTATTGAACAAGAGCTTTCACACAGGGGAACTTTCTGAGGCGTGAGAGTTTTGCGAGATTACAAAACGAAGTTCATGAGGGACACAAATGGCTTCAGGCTATAAATATAATGAATTTAGGGACTTTAGCACCTCCTTTTGATGCACTTAAAGAAATCTTGGTTGAAGATAGCCAGTGAAATGTATATGTTTTAGGCTTCCCATTTATACAACACTGCCAATTCTAAAATCTCTCCCTTAGTAACATTCACACCTGAGGGTTCAGAATTAAACATTCAAGTCAGACCACATCAGAGGCCGTTGGGTTGTAGTCTCTATGTGAATTCAATGCCCAGCCTCACATTAAAAATGACACACACACACACAATCCTGGCCTTGCAGAGTAAACAGGAGGAGG
Source organism: Hypophthalmichthys molitrix (assembly GCA_037950675.1). NCBI lineage: Eukaryota > Metazoa > Chordata > Actinopteri > Cypriniformes > Xenocyprididae > Hypophthalmichthys > Hypophthalmichthys molitrix. The sequence continues at coordinate 23,315,746 of CM075494.1, forward strand.
TCAATCAGGGATCGGATTGCCTCAGGCTGCAGTCAAACTCTCATGTTAACAACTTGGTATCATCTAACTGAATTTGACTTCTGTCTTTTGCATGGCATATTACTAATGGATATGGGGCGTAAAATTACCGCCTCCCATCTGGGACACTGGCAAGCAACAACAAAAGCTGGTGTCCCAACGTCCTCCACCAACCAGCTACCGGAGACACATAGAAGCTAATTAGCAGATCAACCCACAGCTCATCTATCATGTATAAGGGGAGGAAAGGTGAAGGAATGTTGAAAAGTAGGAAAATCCTGTGTTTGCAGTTCTCCGCCCCAGTTTGAGCAGAGGCGCACAAGGAAGGAATTTTGATGCTTTGTTATCGATGCACATCAAAATTACAGCCAATAGAAACAATAGGTTACTGTTACAATAGAAACTAGAGATTCACAATATATTTGTATCACATTGGATAATGGCCAATATTGGCATTTTTTTAATTACCAGTATTGGTCAATATTGTATATATATATATATATATATATATATATATATATATATATATATTTGACTTATTTTGGATATTTAATTATACAATAACTGTTTATCTTTGCCTTTTTTCTGGCATCAAACATCAAACATTTTCCACTACAAATACATCGCATTGTATTGTCAGTAAAGCAGTGCATATTTACATTTCTGAATAGTCATTTGAAGCATACTGTATGTTGTATTTGAAGCATATACATGTTACAGTGAAAATAACATGTATTTGACCGAAATTCAAGAATCGCCAACAAGCTAACTATCTAGATAGCACAGTGAATGTTTAAATGGTTGTCCATGTATGGGACGCTAAATATAATTTCAGCTTTAATAAGATTTTCCCAATAAACAGAGACAAGCTGGTCCCACTTTATATTAAGTGGCCTTAACTACTATGTACTTACATAAAGAAATAAGTACAATGTACTTATTGGGTTCATATTGAATTGCAAAACACTTTTGCTGCTATTGAGGTGGGATACGGGTAAGGTTAGGGAAAGCTTTGGTGATATGGGTAGGTTTAAGGGTAGGGGTAAGGTGTAAGGGATGGGTCAACAGTGTAATTATAAATGTAATTACAGAAATTAATTACAGATGTAATTACATGCAGGTGTTTTTAAAATATAAGTACAATGTAAAAACATGTATGTACACAATAAGTGCATTGTATCAAATGATTAATGTAAATGTAAGTACTTAGTAGTTAAGGCCACTTAATATAAAGTGGGACTGACAAGCTCGTAATCACGACTTTAGAAGTGCAAAGTTGGAAATGAAGACATCATTACAATCGACTGCAAGCTCACATTCAGATCTGCCTTCTTCCAATCAACAATTAATGTAGAGAACCAAGTCCCGCCACACATTTTTTCTTTTTGATATTACATTTCATTCTGATGCATGAAAAGATCTGTTATTACTTCTGTTATATTGTGACTTTAACATTAGTGTATTCCTAATGGCAACATAGTTACACCCTTTGCCTTTTCATTTCAGAAGCCCAACATGCGCAACTGTTGTGTCGAGTAGAAGAGCAGGGATTTATCTTCTTCATCCTGAAGTGACCTTTACTGCTCTGGAGGGGGATCTATTGATTGGCAGCGGCAAAACATTTGGCCGGTCCTCTGTAGTATTTTTCCATGGAGGCCAAAGTGCTAGAACAACAGCAGTGGTGGCTGATATTCATAGAGTCTGTTTTAATTGACATCTTACAAACACAACCTGACAGCTTTCTCACATGAGAGCAGAAGACAGCGGGTGTCCTCTCATCAGTCGCTTCCTCATGGCCTCGTCTGGCTGGTTTGATGCTGACTGAACGTGTGTGTGGGTGTGTATGTGTGTGCGCGCCTACCCGAACGTGCTCTTTTGAAAATCTTAGTGTTGTTTTGATCTCGGCATGAGTGAAATGTAAGCATACATGGTACGGGGGCTGTTCTTCTTACATCATGTCGTAACCAGACGTGACATGGTAAAACAACAAGCAATTTGCTTCTATGTAAATCTGAGTTTGTGTTCTAACCAGCCATTTTTTTTTTGAAAATGGACAAACCCAACGATTGGGTTGTTTTAACCCAGTGGTTGAATTAAATGTTTGCACAACCTAAAACAATGAGTGACGTTTAAGCGCAAGAGATCACTTCCGGCGCTTGTGTAAACTACGCCAGAAGGCGTACACACCTCACGCACCGGATGCCGGATTATGGACATAATGGTGTATTAGAGGTAAAAAATGATATAAATACTGTTCGGTTTCTCGCACAAACCGATCATTTTGTGTCTTAGGACATCAATGTGTCGTCACGAGCCACAGGGTTTTATTTGGATTTGTCTGTGCATGTTTTTTGTACTCTCATAGATTTTGTTACCATTGCCATGCATTATACGACTGACAGACTGCAACGGTTGGAGTTAAAAATCATCATTTGTGTTCTACTGAAGAAACAAAGTCACCTACATCTTGGATGCCCTGGGGGTAAGCAGATAAGCATTTTTGGGTGAACTATCCCTTTAACCCAACCACTGGGTTAAAACAACCCAATTGCTGGGTTTGTCCATATGTTGTTTTTAACCCAGCATTTTTTAGAGTGTAGTCTTTTCTTCCCTTTTGTAATGTACATCCAAGTGAAATAGCTTTTCAAACAAGTAAAAAAAATGTTGGGCGGGACTTGACTTCATCAATCATTAATTTATTGGATCACTGAAACCAAATGGCTACTCTTCATTGTCTAATCTATTTCCAATAGAAAAAATATCAAGAAATTATGGAGGATTTTATGGATAAAGAAATCCATTTGGCAACAGGATGAAGAAAAGCAATTGCTAAATGCTACAATAATGCAATTTAAATGTTGCACTTCTCAATTTATAATGTGACACTTAAATTAAATTAGCAGTTTTAAAAATATCCAGCATTAGAGTCAGTTCTGGCAGGTCACGTCAGTTAAGCTCGCATCAGCTGACTCCCAGGTGACTCACGTCTACCTATAGGAATACAACGCCTATCACAGCATCCATATATAAGATCCTCAGTATTATCAGCAGCTATTGCATTTCTCAGGAGCTATTACCCTCCTCCATCCCCAGCTCCTCCTCTCTTCAGTCAGAATTGGCCGTATGATTCCCCTGAATCAAACTAATTCTTGAAAAATGTGTACATGTTAAATTATTGACATTAATTATATCTGCATATGTTGGTTCTGTTCTGTTTATTGCTGCTCTTATCCATGCTAGGCTGCATGGATGCGCAGGGAGTTCTTGCCCAGAACAGAGCCATACCGCCAATATAAACTCTATGCAATTATCAATCATATTTGACGATAGTGGTCCTGACACAAGTTTGTTTTTTTGTCAATTAAATTTTGTTTTGCATTATTATTTTTGAATTAAAAAATAAATAAATTAAAGGAAACAATTATCAATTTAAGTACCAAACCAAATCCTCCATAATTCCTGCTCTGAATATTACAAAAGTAAATGGGTTACAATAGATTATTCATCTCACTTTTAACTTTCAACTTCAAATATGTTCTGATAGGCTTTGATTGTCACAATGCGCAGCGGTTTTGTGTTCAATGTGGACAAACAAAGTGCTTGTTGCTTGCACAGTGTTAGGCTAGTGTGTGCATGTTCATTATCAACAGCGTCAGGCGCATTGGGGTGCATCTGTCTGCTCTTATCTCTGTACTGCTGGGGCAGCAGAGCTCAATGAACCCTTCTGTTCTGGAAACAGGCACTGCAGACGCTCACACTCTGATTTCTGAACATCTGATGCTGGCAAGAGGACCACGGCCACCGCATATCACAACACCCTCCCCCATAATGCTCTTATCAACTGGCATGACGGCCCATGGGCAAGAAGCTGGAGGCAATGTCATTTTAATTAGTGGCCCACAGAAACCCTCGGTGTACAGAGTATCACACAGAGCCAAACAGGTCTTACTTCACAAGTGTCACCCAAGTCTCTGTGGTGTATGTACTAAACACCTTTACAAAAACCTCCCTTTCACATATCATTTCTCTTTCTCCCAAACTCTTTACTGCATGATTTGAAGTAGGACGATCCTTCTAGAATAATCATAGACCTAACCCATAAGCCTGGGGATGGACTGGAACTAAAAATCAACCCACTATGCACTACCATTCAAAAGTTTGGGATTACTAAGATTTTTTATGATATTCATAATTTAATTCAGTAAGGATAAAGAATGATTTCTGAAGGACATTGTGACACTGAAGACTGGAGTAATGATGCTGAAAATTCTGCTTTTTAATCACATTTTAAAACATTAAAATAGACTGTTTTAATTTGTAAAAATATTTCACAATACTACTGTTTTTACTGTATTTTTGGTCAAATAAATACAGCCTTAATGAGCAAAATAGACTTCTTTCAAAAATATTTGAAAAAAAAAGTAGTGTTTATGAACAATTACATATGCAATTGTGTGCATAAAAATGGCAAAATACACAGATTATATCAAATATGGCTCTCATTGATATTCTTAAAGGGATAGTTCACCCAAAAGTGAACATTCTCTCATCATTTACTCACCCTCATGCCATTTCAAATCCATAAGACTCACATTCATCTTCAAAACACAAATGAAGATACTTTTCATTAAAGCAGAGAGATTTCTGTCTATCCATTGAAAGTCTATTGACCCAAAAACTCTGAAGCTTCAAAATGTTCATACAGAGATTGTAATAGAAAATCCATATGAATCGAGTGGTTTAATCTAAGTCCTCTAAAGAGACACAATCACCACATGATGAATAGATTTAATTTAGGCTTTTATTCACATATAAACACTGATCAGCGAGCATACATACAGTTCTCAAATATGGTAAACAGCAGCTCAACCATCTTATGTGTTTGAAAAGACATGAGGGTGAGAAATTAATCAAGGCATTTTCATTTTTGTCTGAACTAACCCTTTAATATAATCAGAAAACCTAAAACACTCTTTTAAATATCTTCTTTTATGTTTTTTTTTTTTTTTTTGAAGAAAGAGAGTCACATTTGGGGTACAGTTTTTGATGACAGAAATTTCATTTTTGGATGAACTATCCCTTTAAGCCTAAGCCTAAACCACCCCCTATGATCAGACAGACATACTGTAAGTAGATGATAAGAATGTTGTTGGCCTAACCTCAGATCTAAGCTTAACCCTATCCAGAACTCTAATCTTATCTCGAAAATCTGATACAAATGTTGCTCCAGGACCAACAAGGATATCCTACTTGGGTAAATCATGTTAAGCACTCTCTCATTCTCAGTCTCCCTCCAGTCGTTCACTCAAACACCTCCCACAAAGTGAATTAATATCCAGTCTACATGCTTATTCACTTCTTCTGATCTTCCTCTTATTGTCTTTTGCAATCCGACACTTGAAGTAGCAAGAATATAAGAGCAAATACTGCTTGATGTACAGTTATGTCCCTAAGAGAGCTAGTGGGCGTATATACATGTGTTCACAGTTGTCAAGACGGTTGATCAATGCCCTTACGCATATTTCTGTGTGTACAAGGGTTTGGATATCTTTAGTGTAAATTAGTGTGTAGGTGTGTATAAAATAACTCACCCTCACTTGGGATTCTACCTCTGGTATCAATCGCACACCACTGTGCTGATCCCAAGACACAACAGTGAGGCCTCCATCATCATCTGTCTGTTGCTGAAGAAGAACGAGTGCAGGGGAAAAGCATGAGTCTAGGATGAAAGAGCAGCTGTGAGGATGATGGTTCCCAGGGATTGCACAAAATGAGTAAAGATTTTACTCACCTCGTACTTCTTTCCCTCCTGCTACATGCTAAAATGTCCAGACGGAACATACAGAGATGCTGAATAAAAGATTATTTTCTTTCCTACGGCCAGGAATACATGTCTGTTTCCTTCAGAAGTGAAAACTTGCCCAGTTGAAAGGAGAGGGTGAAAAGATCTCAAGCAGCCTCTATCAAGAGGGGCTCTTGAGAAGGAATAGATGAATCACGCACTGTCAAATAAAATAAAATTAATCAGTATTGTCTTGTTATCCAGTATAAATATAAAAACATATTTAAACTATTTACTTTAGAAGACAATATTTTAAACAATAAATGTAATAATGTTAATAATTTAATACATTTTAAAATTTAAAAATCTTAAACAATACATTTTAGATTGAAGTCAATATTATTTATAAAGCACTTTAAAATTACAGAGTAGACCAAAGTGCTGTACATTAAAATCCACCTAGTAAGAAAATTAATATACACCAGCATTCAAAAGTTTGGGTCTGTAATATATGTAACACTTTAGTTTAGGGTTCAATTCTCACTATTAACTAGTTGCTTATTAGTATGTATATTATATTGACTGTTTATTAGTATGCATAAAGCACATATTAATGCCTTCTGCATGTCCATATTCTACATCCCTTAATATACCCAATACCTAAATTTAACTACCTTAATATTAATAAGCAGTAATTAGGAGTTTATTGAGGCAAAAGTCATAGTTAATAGTTAAATGATACTGAGAATTGGACCCTGAACTAAAGTATGACCATATTTTTTTTATGTTTTTGAAAGAAATATCTTATGCTCACCAATGCTATTTGATCAAAAATACAGTAAAAACAGCAATATTTTGAAAAATGATCACAATTTAAAATAACTGTTTTCTATTTTAATGTATTTTAAAATGTAAAAGCATCATTATTCCAGTCTTCAATTTCACATAATCTTTCAGAAATTATTCTAATATGCTAATTTGGTGCTCCAGAAATATTTTTTTATTATTATCAAAGTTCAAAAGCATTTTTTTTTAAATAGAAATCTTTTGTAACATCATGTCTTTACTGTCACTTTTGATCAATTTAATGCATCCTTACTAAATATTTACTATTACAAAAATATTACTGACCCCAAACACTTTAATATTATTGTACATAATAAATCAATAAATAAATAAATAAATAACAGGACAAATTGCATTAAAAAAGAGAAACACACAATTGACAATATCAGAGATTGACTGGATCATACAAAAAGTTAATTTACATACCAGAATAGATCCCAGTGGTTGGAAGGCCACATTTTTTCTTTCTTTTAATATAACGTGCACAGATAAATCATGCAACAGGAGCATGCATTAATTAGTACAGATAAACAAGGTCAATTTTTGATTTTGTTTATTAACAAAACAAAAAAAAAAAAAATCACAAATCATAATTAATTTGATGCCTAAAAAAGCTCTCTGTCATGTACAACAGACCACTGGACTGAGCTCTCTAGAAAAAACAAAAGCAGATCTTTTTAGTTCCAGCCTTGCTCTCATTCACTCAAAGCAGTGATGAAGCGAAGGGCATCATTATGAATTCTCCATTGACTAACAGCTGCTGAGAGGCTCCTTCACATACAATAAATCAAGCCCTTAATGTCATTCTTCACAGAGCACCGCACCAGCGCTCTTCTCTCCTGAAATGATCATTCACATGTTAATATGCATATGTATAGCTCAATGATGCTACTGTCACTCATGACCTTCATGCAGTGCAGCAAACAGCTTGTTTCCTCTCTGTGTTTTTCCCCACCTCATTACACGTTTACATCTATTCATCTCTGAACTCACAAGCATATTAGGCGAAACTTTACCACAGAGTCTTTGCACAAAACAGCAACTTCTTCTATATATAAATATATATATAAAGCAGACGGGGTCACCCTTAATTACAGAGAGTGCAAGTTTTATGCGGCTAGTATTAATAAGTGCTTGCTTGCTCATATCCAGCCTAACCTCAAGCAACACATTTTTAATTGATGCAGTGGGACTGTGTCGACACAGCACTCATGCTGCCTGAGAGAGTGTGAAATAAAAGACTCTTTCTTTGGGAGAAATCCATATCTTAGCACATCAACAACCTCACTGTGGCTACATAAGCATCGGTGGACATTTAAAAGGGATAGTTTACCAAAAATTCAATTTTGTCATTGTTTACACACCCTCATGTCATTCCAAACTTGTATGACTTTCTTCAGCAGATATTCTGGAAGATGTTTTTGTCCATACGATAAAAGCAACTGTACACTACAGTTCAAAAGTTTGGGGCCAGTAAGATTTTCTGTTTTTGAAAAACATGTCCTATGCTTACCAAGGCTGCATTTATTTGACCAAAAATGCAGTAAAACAGTAATATTGTGAAATATTATTACAATATAAATAAATGTTTTACATTTTAATATATTTTAAAGGGATAGTTCACCTAAAAATGGAAATTCTGTCATCATTTACTCACCCTCAAGTTGTTCCAAACCTGTATGAATTTCTTTGTTCTGCTGAACACAAAAGAAGGTATTTTGAAGAAAGTGTAACCGGGCTGCTTTGGGGCACCATTGACTTCCATAGTAGGAAAAAAAATACTATGGAAGTCAATGGTGCCCAAGAACTGTTAAATTTCCCACATTCTTTAAAACATCTTCTTTTGTGTTCAGAAGAACAAATAAATTTATACAGGTTTGGAACAACTTGAGGGTGAGTAAATGATGACAGAAGTTTCATTTTTGGGTGAACTATCCCTTTAAAGCGTAATTTATTCCTGTAATGGTAAAGCTGAATTTTCAGCATCATTACTCCAGTCTTCAGTGTCACATGATCCTTCAGAAATCATTCTAATATGCTGATTTGATACTCAAGAAACATTTATTATTATTATTATTAATGTTGAAAACAGTTGTGCTTCTTAATTGTCAATCAATAGAACAGCATTTATTTGAAATGGAAACCTCTTGCAACATTATTGTCTTTAATGCATCGTTGAGGAATAAAAAAAAAATCTTTAAAAAAAATGTACTGACCCCAAACTTTTGAATGGTAATGTATGTACGGACAAATGCTAAAACATGTTTCAAAATGTCTTCTTTTATGTTCCACAGAAGAAAGAAATGCTTACAGGACTAGAACGACATGAGGGTGAGTCAACAAACAAAGTCAGATTTTTATTTTTGGGTGAACTATCCCTTACCATCATGCATGTCTTTTCACCCAAGCCTGTTTAATAGATGACAAAACCCCTGTAAACAGCAAAACATGTCAAAATGATCAGAGATGTGTTGCACAGTAACCACATCTCAAACGGCTTGTTCTATTTTCATCCTGTTGTGATTTGACTGTGTCTTGTACGAGTGGTACTATCTTTCCGAGGCAAACGTCAGTTACAGCGACAGGAGGGTCAGCAGGGACAACAAGAATCCAAGAACTCATTTGTTTCCAGAGCGCCGGGTTCTCCATTTCAGGCCTTTGGGGAATGTCGAAGGCACCTTGAAGCATCGGCAGAACAGATGTCCCTGCACACAAGCAGCTGAGGACATAAAAACATAACGCGACTGACGTGTGGCAGAATGTACTCCTGAAAGGGGTCTGCCATCGGGACATGAGTCAAACACACCCCTCCCTGTTGGACCACCCATTAAACTTTCATTTAAGAGATTGGAGCAGCTGTTCTGGCGGTATCTTTTGAATATTTTGACATTTGTAATGACATTACAGCACTGCTCTTATATAAATGTCTCTGACAGACCTAATAGTAACTTACATTCTAGCTCTGACATCATAGTGGGTTACAGCAGGGCACGGGGAGTGCTGCAGACTCCTCAGCGTGACGGATGATAAATCCATCCACTTGTCCAACAGAAAGCACTCCTGCTACCCCAAGAGGAGCACATCCATTAAGATATCAGAGCCAAACTAGCCCACAAACATTCATCCATCATAAACGAGCAGAGCCCGTGGCCAGACGTGTCTGAGAGCGGTTAGAGAGCTGAAGTGCCCCAGTACTGACTCAATCACTGCCAGGGAACCCAGCTGTCATCAGTGACCTCTGGGTGTCTGACTGGACCCTTACAGCGATAGAGAAATCACTTGCTGCACAGAGGAACGTGGGACAATCCGACCTGGGACTACTGCAAATAGAGGAAAATACTCCATGAGCAGGCGAAAAATTGATTTCTGCTCAATTTACTTAGGCTAATTAAAATGAGGTAATGCAACACAATTCTTTATTTTTATCATGTGCAATAAATTTGAAATAATAAATTACAAATACTTGCATTGGGACTACATTAAGAGGAATTTTGAGTCAATAGCAAATAATAGCTTACAGTACCATTGTGGAAGTGTTGTGGGAACGTTTTGTTCACTTACATTTTTTCCACTTGTAATCTGTTTCAAATTAGGCTTTTTTTTTTTTTTTGAACTGACTTTGATAAGTGTTTTTCTCCATTCTGATTCACAGTAGTCTTTAAATCACATTACTGCGTATTTTAACCATTTCATTACAGAAAAACAGCAGATAAAAATGTTTTGCGATGCCGCATTGCATTCCAGCCCACATAAGAACAACAAATTTTTACCTCTTTATAAGCAAATTTGACTAAAAATTATGCTGTTCAATTATCTAGTTAATTACTGGATATACCCAGTAAATATTTGCTGTTCAAATATCCAGTTCATTCCAATAGGACATTTTAGTGATGAGAATCATTTTATTGACTCTCGGATTCAGTCTCATTCAGCAAAATTAATGTATCTTTAGTGATTTTGTTCATTTGAGCTGAGTTAAAATGTTATTCATTAGCGAATATACATATTCAATAGCGAAATCCTCCGAACACATCCGCCTATGCAATCTTTGATAATATTTTGAATTAGGAAATCATTATAATGCAGCCAAAGATAAATTAATTGATTTTCATTAATTTGCCATGCGGCAGATGCAAAGAACCCACTGTTCATGAACGACCCATCACTAGGATCTTCTGTAAAGCTCGTTTCAGTTAGCAACCGTAACTAAGATGGGTGGAGCTTAGCATCAATTGTAATGTAAAGTGGAACTTGTTCTTATTCTAATTCTCTGCACTCCTAGATAACATTTTATAAAACGGATAGTTCTGGCCCTTGATTCTGATTGGTTGAGCTGCGTTCGAAGGCACTGTAAAATTCCTGAAAACATACTGCTGACTGCATTACATAAGTATCGCTGCGCCACTAAATGTGTGTGTTGCTGCATCTGTCTTAGCAACATAAACATATTTTTGTTCTCTATTGATTTTGTTCATTGAAGCTTACTGTATTATGTAGAAGAGATATCGAGTGACCGAGTGTATTACCTGTATTCAGATTTAGCATTTTCCTTCAGGTCAGTCCTATGTTCATAATAAAAAATCTGTTTGAATGTCCACTGCGATCTTGTCCTTTTAACATTTGATGGGTTTTCCCGTGCCCTGCTGACACTGACGGCGCTAGTCAAAGCATAGTCATTTGAGTCTTGTTCCGTGTTCACAACAAGATTCAGTTTAAAAGTCTTCGCGACTGAGTGACTCGCTCATAAAGACAATCTTTGCCGCCATCTAATGGTGTAATAAATGTAACTTATGTTGCTGTTCATGGTCAGGGACTATTTTTTCCAGCGGAAGGAAGCCTTTTAATGATTTTACTTAATGTAAGTTGCATTGAGACATATTTTTTGGTTTTAATATTTGTATTGTGTGGTAACCGTTTTATAAAAGCAATAAGCCCTGTGAAGCCGTGGTTTATAGTGAATTTATAACAGCTAAGGGGGTTTTAGGCACTCCGCTCAGCTAACAACACCCCTTAGCTATAAATTCACTGTAAACCACAGCTTCACAGGGTTTATTGCTTTAACACACTTCACAAGGCTGTTTATTTATTGTTATTTTTTTGTTCTTGTTGTTGTCATAAAAGAAGCTTAGCATGCTAGCTAATAGTTAACGTTAACTGAACATGATTCAGTTGAGCTTTGAATTTGACATCTGAAATGTACTCAATTCAGTTCTGTTTCCCCTACACAAGGTGTCTGAATATAGTTGATAGTTAAGTTTAATGTTAAATAAAGCCACAATTAAATTAAAGTGCAGTCCAAGAATTCGTTTTTGAGTGCCTATGACATAGACACTAATACCTGGCAACATTACTGAGAGAAACTTATGTGCTTGGAACAAAATACTTGAGATTCAGTGTGAAGTGTAGGAGGCTATGCTAATTTTGCATGTAGCTGTTTAAAGATATAAAGTTCCACTAAATTTAGAAAAACCATCCACAATCAAGCCAACCGACAATCACTGTGCAGGAACATACTCCTCCTCTGCCTATGCTAGGCTCATATGCTCTAATTACCACGAAGCTATTTGCAACCACACGGTAAAGACAAACCTCCATGGCTGCAATCGAAATTAGACATTATTCACTGAAATCACAACCAACGTAATTATGACCGCACAAGCTGTGTCATTTCTGAGATGATGATCGAAAGCTGTTGCCTCGATTACACCAACAGACTGACAGATGAAATCCATGCCAGACAGTCCACTTAAAAAGTAGAGGAGCGTGTTTAGCATGCATATGACTAAGTTTATGTGTGGGAACGTTGCTGTCAGAGCCTGAGAGTAAAAACTAAGTTTTTAATCTTTCCATCAACTCCGTATCAATCAGACTCACCAGTATTCTGAGTCAGCGGCGAAGCTTGCGGCTCTCATATCTTTTGCTCCGCAGCGCCGATGAAAAGGGCCGCAAGACTCAGCAATCACCTGAGCCCCAGAGACCTGTCAGCATCCATCAGCCCCTCGACCTGCTGTGCTGCTGCAGAAACAAAGGCCTGTGTGGGAGGCCGTCACTCTCGAAAGAGTCTGCAATCATGAAAAACATAGTTCTTTCAATCCCCGCACCATTGGCCACATAAGACCGTTGATGGCATTATAGTAATTGCATGTTTTTTAGAACACGTTATTTCAGTTGTTGGTGGGACCCCACTGGCTGGCCTGACATACTGAAGGCACACATGGCACTGACTTTGGAGTGGATTAATGGCACAGCATCAAAAAGTGATTGCCTGGCTAAAAAAATGCCATGGTCTCTCTGAGCCTAAGAGAATAATGAGAGAACAGGATTTTCAATGCCAGGCTTAAATGAACAATAAGTGGCACAAACTACTGTGTTGGTACTATGGCACAGTGATGGTAACAGATGGTTAGACTTTGAGACACTGTATAGTGGGGTGTACAAGTCTAAGATCACACTGAAAATAGGTTTCAACATCTAATTTAAATCTGAAAATACCAAAAGCTTTACATTTTTGAAAAATTTTGAAACAAACAATCATTATTACATAAAATGCACTATTTCTATGTGACTCATCAAATAAGCAAATTTTGCAGAAGAACATTGTTTTGGTTGTGCTTTGGTTATGCGTGACTGTGCAGATGAATATGATTATCCTACTGTTCATAAAACATTACTAGGCTTAAGACGAGATACAACCAGTTTAGATGGAAAGGATCTCAAGCTGACTAGCTGAAGACATTACTGTAGCACTATGTAACTCTCAAACTCTGTTTGAGAGTTACATATGGCAATTTATCTATTCAGTAAAATACATTACCTATTGAGTAAACGCCATCTTACAACATTTCAAATCCCTCAAAAATTCTATTTAAAAAAAAAAGGGTTTGAAAATAAGCTTGTAAATGATTTCCATATTATATTCCATGGTATATAAATGGTAGTTGAAGGTACTTCAAATGCAAGTTCCAAAAATACATGATCCCTATAAGAGAATGCACAGTACAAAGCCTTTACACATGATGATGCACTTCAGTTAACTGACTAAATAGAGCATGCTTTGCCTTCTGCCTGCTGTTTTGTTGCTCAAAACTGATTTTCTTTTTAAAATTTCTCTGAAGGAAGAAAGATGCACATCTAAGTGATATTGCAAAGACTTTCAAGGACACACATGTCTTGGAAGGACATTTGGCCCAGCAATTAAGATGCCATACTGCAGGAAATAAAATAAATCAAAACTAATTCAAAAAGTGTTTGTTGCAGACTGCATAGTGTTCCAGTTTCCATGACAGCTGGCAAAATGTTCTCAGCTTACAGGCTAAATGTAAGAGGATGAGGGGAGGGAAGGAAGAAGGAAACGTGAAAATCACAGTCCAATCTTGACAAATAAATTAGCTTTAAAATGTATGAGGTGAGAGAGTGGAGATGTTGAGAATAGATGCGAGTATTCTCTACTTTTGCTCCTCTTCAATTTGCCAATTTCATCTTGGAGATCAATTTTAGACTCCAAAAGTCACTGAAAAAAACAAGTATAAAAGCCTACACAGTATAGTCTTTGAAGCACCCTCTCCATGTTCCTCCGGATTCAAACGTCTGTGTTCTTCTTCCCAGGCATATCCCGCTGCAGGAGAAATTATGTCTGCAGAAATACAACAGTTTATCAACAGCACAGGATGAAAGGACGGCTGCGTGTCAGAGAAAAACCAAAACAGAAAAGTAATCACTGCATACGACAAAGAGACCTGTGTTTCAGTCGAGGACATGATAGATGAAATGTAAAAAAACTTGTGTTAAAAATAAAGTGACACCCATTGTGGTATCAAGAAACCTCCATAAAGTAGTTTGGGAAGTATAATAATTTTCCACTCAAATACACTTTGGAAATACTTTTTTAATTAACTGAACTTGGGCGCCAACCACAACAGCTAAATTTAAATGTGAATTATCCACCAATATTCAGACTTTATGTCCTGGTTCATAATGGTAAGGGTGTAGAAATGATCTAAAAAGTGGGTGGACACATTATAAACCTTATCTGTTTGGCTTATGAATATTAATTAGATGACATAAAATTCACCCATCTTATTTGCTGAAAGGCAGTAAGTTGGCGCTTGCTATATTAGGATTAGATCTTACTACTTGCACGTATGTTGCAGTCTTTGTCTGATGCAACTAGTTGGCAGAACGCAGAAACTTCTGCTTGGTCTTAAAGTTGTTGTTTTTTTTTTCTTTGCAACACTGCAAAACAGTTGTTTAAATATAATAATTACTACTCCCCCAAAAATGTGGAGGACAAAATTTCTGAAAGTGGTGGACAGTTATAATGATTGCTACATCTCTGCATAATAGTGAGTGATCAGAATCACAGTTTAGCCCTGATTAAAACAAAATGCATCTATGGAACATTTGCTGATGGCACTTTGAGAGCTAAATACTATCATGATATTGATGAAGGAAAATAATGTTTTATTCTAATACACAGCTGCAACTTTGACAAGAAGATAAGCTTTCGAATAGCTTACTTTTGTTTTGGAATATAAATGTATCTGGTGCTGTGTTCACCTAAGTGTAATGCAATGTCTTTAGCATGATAGAAAATGTGCCTGCTAAGGAAAACAATGACTACTGTATCTACTAGATTGTTAAAAACACCAACTTCAAGCTAGAATGTCTGAAGTTATCCATTTGAAGAACAACAACTAAAGTTTTGACAAGTAGGACAAACACACACTAGTTTGGGTTTTTTTTTTATGGGTTTGAAAGAAGTTTGTTATTCTCACCATAACTGCATTTATTTGAAAAGTACAGAAAAACTAATATTGTACAGAAGAACAGAAATATAATAATACTTGTTTACTATTTGAATATATTTTAAATTGTAATTTATTCCTATTCTTGTCGAAGCTGAATTTTCAGCATCATTACTTCAGTCTTCAGTGTCACATGATCCTTCAGAAATCATTCTACTATATATGCGGATTTGATGCTCAAAAATATTTCTTATTATAATCAATGTTAAAAACATTTGTGCTGCTTAATAATTTTGTGGAAACATAAATTTTTGCTAGTGAGGCATCCTAAAAAATGTATGTTTCCACAAAATTATTTAGCAGCACAAATGTTTTCAATAAATAAAATCTGTTGGCTCAGTGAGGCCTGCATTGCCAGCAAGACAATTAACACTTTCAATGCCTAGAAAGCTACTAAAGACATATTTAAAACAGTTCATGTGACTACAGTGGTTCAACCTTAATGTTATAAAGCGACGAGAATACTTTTTGTGCGGCAAAAAACAAATAATGTCGTTATTCAACAATATCTAGTGATGGGTGATTTCAAAACACTGCTTCATGAAGCTTCGAAGCTTTACGAATCTTTTGTTTCGAATCAGTGGTTCGGAGCGCGTATCACACTGCCAAAGTCACGCCCCCCAGTGGTGAACCATTAAAATTTCGAAACACTTATGACGTAACGAAGCCTCGTTTACTGAAATCATGTGACTTTGGCGCTCCGAACCTATGATTCAAAACAAAAGATTCGTAAAGCTTTGAAGCTTCATGAAGCAGTGTTTTGAAATCTCCCATCACTAGATATTGTTGAATGAAGTTGTTATTTTGTTTTTTTGGCGCACAAAAAGTCTTCTTGTAACTTCATAACATTAAGGTTGAACCACTGTAGTCACATGAACTGTTTTAAATACGTCTTTAGTAGCTTTCAGGGCACTGAAAGTGTTAATTGTCTTGCTGTCAATGTAGGCCTCACTGAGCCATCGAATTTAATCAAAAATATCTTAATTTGTGTTCTGAAGATGAACGAAGGCCTTACGGGTGTAGAACGACATGAGGGTGAGTAACCTTGTAGAAGTTCCTGGAAAAATATTTCAACATCTTCCCCACCCCCAAGCCCAAATTTATATTTCACACCCCCAATCTTTAATGCTCAAGGCTTTGTTCTCAACGATCTGTCCGCTTTGGTTTTCTAGCCTTCTTTAATCACATCTGAACCATGAAGAATCTTTAAAAGAAAGTTAAAGTAAATCCACCCAGAGAAGACCTCAGCCCAACACCAAACACCAATTCGGCACACGAGGGAAGTCTTTTTCCTTTTAAAGATTTTATAGATTTGCTGTGGGTGAATCATCACATAAGTTTCCATGGCCTCTGAAATTACAGTGTCCCACAGTGTGCACTATACATCAGTCTCAAGAGATTTGGAGGAAGAGTGTGCAGTGTTCACACATTCACAAGTACCCGCCACTGAAAGATTAGACAGTGAATCGAGGGCAGTAATCATATTATAATAAGATGAATGGCTACAATTTCTTTTCAATCAATTTCAATGCAGTCCCAGTTTGATCCAGTTGAAGGGGTGCGTTTGTGCCCCACGTAATTGAATTTATCCATATGTACTACCGTCAGTTCAAACTGAGGAAGGTTATCTTATGTCCTTAAGATGTAAAAAGGCATCTACAGATACTGACAATACGAAAAATGACTACAGGCATATTTGGCCAACCCTATCATAGTACTGCAGACTGCCTAATTCAACATGTAACTCACCTTTACAAGGGGTTACCACGGACAACAGCGGGAGACTTGTTTTATCTAATTATATCTTTGCTTTAGCCTATATGCTTTGCCACTGACGATACTTGTCTGACGGGCTAACAAGATCAAATTGAGGTGCTGACCACAAGGTCAGCTGTTAACGCACTGATCTGAACGCTGTTAATTTACTGGAGATACCTAATGTGCTGTTGGAAGTAATTAAGACATTCTGTATACATTGAACACAGATTCAACACTAAAATGTGCATAAAAGCTGCTAGTAAACCGCTATAGAGATTCAAATATGCTCTTTACACATTTGCTCTCAAATGCTAATGTAATCAAATAAACATTTGGTCTTGTAGAACTAAAAGCTCCAACGAATAACAATTACACACCACTGTAAAAAAAAAAAATATATAGTGAAATTTAAGGTTAAAAAAATTGGTTGCCAGAACTAGCAACATTTTAATTTTTACAGACTGAACTTTACATTAAAAACACATATTTCATATTATATAATTTTTAAACTGATAGAATGTTAAAATACTGACCTACTGAAGTACTAAAATCTGGTTTGTACAATTATAGTACTGTGACAACCACCATAAAAGACAGATAAAAGCCACACGATGAATCAAACTTCATCACCATCACAATCTGTGTTTAGTTTCATTTTCATGGACTTTTATTTTGTTTATCGTCAGTCACGTTTCCCTTTGTTCTATTTTCCCATCACTATCTGTTACCATGGACATTCATTAAAGATCACACCAGTTTGTATTCTGTTCATCATTAGCCTGTGTAAGTTCATCTTTAGTTCTCTATAATTGTCCGATAATGTTTGTGTGTGCATGTTACACGCTGTTACGTTGCCTTTGCTATCTTGGATTATCCTATTTACTTCGTTTATTAAACAGAACTTTGATTATTATCTATATTTGTCTTCTTTAGACCTAATATGTTATAATCACAAGTAGCTTTTGCCCATGGTAAATACTAATATACAGTATAGAAGGTGCACACAGTGTCATGCACATAAACACAAAGCACCATCATTACATCACCATTACAGTTTTTCACTGTATAGACCATTGTACCAAAGATTTTATTTTTACAGTGTTTTACCACTGAAATTATGATTTTTACTGTGTATATTTCATAATATATCTCACACATTGCAGCACACATTACAGCCCCTGATAAAGCTGTGTTGGAGTGTATCTAAAGGACGGTCAGACAAGCAGACAGCATGTGTGCGTGTGGATGAGCCAGATGAAGATAAAGAGGCTTTAGAAACAAACAGCTCAGGGAGGGAAGCACACAAAGCAGGCATCAATATCAATGACGGGATCCTGAGGTGAGTTCAGCGCTGAGGAGAAATACAAGCGTGAATAGTAATGTGCTCCTGCTGCAAATTTATAACCGCATACACCTAATACAGCGCAAACTGAATCTTGCAAACTGGACTTTTAGAGAAAAATTATGACCGTTTTAGCCAATTCACATGGCTCTAACACCCAAATGCAATCACACTGCACTGAAAAAAGACCATCTTGAGAGATGTACACACAGTGATCTGCAGTGACATCCGCTGCGCCAACTGTGTAACAGACTCACAGGGAAGAGGAAAAATTGTTGAATAAAGTCATTATTTTTGTTTTGTTTTTTTGCACAAAAAGTATTCTCCTTGCCTCATAACATTAAGTTTGAACAACTTTAGTCATGATGACTGTTTTAACGATGTCTTTACTACTTTTCTGGACCTTGAATGTGGTAATTTCGTTGCTTTCTATGAGAGATAAAAAAAAAAAAACCTTTTGGATTTCATCAAAAATATCTTAATTTGTGCTCCAAAGATGAAAGAAGGTCTTTCGGGTTTGGAACAACACGCGGTTGAGTAATTAATGACAGAAATTTCATTTTTGGGTGAACTAACCCTTTAAGGGAAAAGTAGTAAAGAACTAGAATATTGTAAAGAAATCGATTTGAACTATTTGCAAATAAAATATACCTTTTAACATATGCACACACATAATCGTATGCCTAATATGCGATAAACGGCTCCATTATTGTTTATTGCTTCCAATTACGTGAATCATGTAACATATGTTTTCATTTAAAACTGCTAAATTTCAAAAAGTCCAGCATTTATCCCTAGATATTAACAATTCTATCTTAGAACAGTTGCTGCTTCTATCTTATTACTCCACCCTCTTTCACTGTTAAAACTGAAGCTATAACTGAAGTTCGGCTTATGTGAACAGAAAAGTTTTTGATTTGATTGGCTATCCCAATCATTATGATACTGAAAAGCACTGACATTTTTAGACCAGCCTAAAAAATTAACTCTTTTAACTTTTTGTCATTCTATCAACAAACAAGAGTGGTGCATATAATGTGTCAATGGTGGTTGAGGCCCTACATTAGCATCCAATATTTGGACAGGTTAGTATTGTTCATAAAGTGCAGCATGAGAAAAAGGAAGGCTTAAGCAACTCTGGATTGCTTTTTATGCATAAAGACATCATGCATGGCTGAAATTCTTATATAAATGCAATTGGTTTTTTTTTTTTTTTTTTTGCCATCGGCTTCACCTCACATCCCACAAATTACCTCCATCTCAAATCTCCTCCATCCACAGGCCACTGTGTGCAATTGTATCTCTCTCTCTCTCTTCTATTGTCTCTTACACTAGAGTCAGCGCTATACACAGCTCAGGTTTTCCATTCATTATTCCTCTGTCTCTAATTTACCAGAGAAGCTACAGACAGTCTGATTTATACGTGAGCAAGAGCTACACTGAATTGTGCATGGCGTAGTCTAGACTGAGCATTACACATAGCTGTATTGATTTCCATCTTTATGCAAATGCCTTCAGGCCCATATAAATGTTCCTGTGCTGTTTGTCAAACAGGCACCAACCTCCTCCAGTGTATCCGATGTAGTTTACTTCAACAGATAAGTCTCTCTATGTACACACACACACACACACACACACACACACACACACAAAGGCATTTAACTTTGACAATCAAGGGTAATGTATAGAAGTAGAACAACCGTGATGCACAAGAGAGATGTCGTTTCTGTGAAATACACCTATCAAGGTGCAGCAGTGAGCTCTTTATTGAAGACAATTAAGGCAGGGCACTGGCCAATTGTATGTGTCCCCTGCCATTAGACTAGCCCGCTTTCTGCAGATTCGAACAGATGGGCTGCATTAACCCTGCATGGCTGGCAGTCACTGTCCATAACATCATTTTAAAAAGGTCATGAGATCAAGGGCAATTTTGAGACTAAAACATTACTGGGCCAATGTGGTTTAATTGTTGGGGACAGTTCCCCACCTGGCCAGCTGTCTGCTGCACTGCTTTGTTACAGCTTGACAATCTCTGTAGCTGAATCTTCATTCAGTCATTGTCATTCTGTGGGCACAGGACATTAATTAGTCAGCATTTGTCAGAATATTGGCACTAATAATGCATTTTTAATGAGGAAATAAAGGATTCAGCTAAGATATAACTTAGCCAAGCTTTAATCATACTCCTAAAAGATAAAGCAGTTTTCCCTCCTTGTGTGTATACCGTGGCCCCAAAAAGTATTTGGACGTAAGCCGTAATGTATATACACACGCACACACATACACACACACATATATATATATACTATGTGTGTGTGTATATGTATTTTGTTTCACGTGAAAAAAAAAAAAAAATTATATTCAATTTAATATTTTTATATTAACAGTTTATATGATTATAATTATATGATAAATTATGTATATACAAAAATATTAAAAATAAATAGTATTACATTTTTCAAGCAATGTATATATATTGTGTATATATATATATACACACACACACACTAAGTAGATATATTGTTCAAAAATAAGACAAATTATATTTCACATACAATATAGTTAAGAAGTAGGAATATTTAGACACCGGATACAAACAATTGTTTATGCAAATATGGCTAAGAAAAGTGAAATTAGTTCTGAGAAAAAGCCTAAGGAATAATTTTATCTAATGCAATTACATTTATACATTTAAAGTTTGGCTTCAGTGTCTAAATTCGTTTGGGGCCACTGTGTGTGGCTCAGACTGATATTCTATAGCTATCTTAAATCAAACTGTTCACCACACACACAATCTCTTCATATATTTATGTTTTCTGTGTATGTGTGTGTTTTAACCACAGGAGAATGAGTGTATAAAATTACCCTGTTGAAAATTGAGCTGGGGCACTAGCTCTGTGTGATGGCATTTGGGATATCTGCTTCGTCCATAAGCATTATAGGGAAGAGAGGGCGACAAGCTTAATCAAAGATTTCATTCTGTCTCTTTGCACACCACACGGCTCATGTCTGACAAATCCAATTACGCGATACACCCACCCACTCTCAGAGAGCTGGGCATCTGCTCGCAGCCCCCCAATCACCCCTTTTGCCTCCTGGGATTTCGTCAAAACACATCAGACTCTCCTCCTCCTCGATCCAGCCTTCTGCATACAGACACTGAGGTGACGTGAAGGAACACTGCAGGTTTGATGAGGTGATGAGAGCTGGGAAAAGTGTGTGAGCATGCCAGTGAACGCATCACAGATGCTGGCAGCTCTCGTGCCCGTTGTGTGATTTGAAAAAGAAAAAAAAAAGACCTCTTCTGAGATCATACTGACACCAAACATTGGGGGCTTTTTTTTCTTGCAAAGTGTTTAGGTGCACTGACTTGCTGGTTGTGATGTGCACAAACAATTTACCTTTTTCTCTTACTGTTGATCCAGAGATCAGGTCTGTAGATATTTGTTCATTTACGAGTAAAATCTGAAATGTAAACAACAATATTAGTTCGAGTGTTTGTTGACATAAAACAGTGTAAAGTAATTTGAACCACTGTCATCAACCAACCCAAGTACTCAAAAGATTAACTTGAGTCATATTTCATTTGACAGTTTCATCAATAATTACCATCTAAGTGTGATTCGTTACCTACTTAGTATTCTAATTTGCCTTAACATTTTAACTTTATATACATGTTGGTGGTGTTGGTATGAAGAATTTGTACCACATGACTTCACATATCTATTAAAAATCAAGCCAAATACATCATATTTAGATGGATTTTGACTTTGTCCTGGTGGTTTGCCCTCCTGGGTCACCACAGACACATTGTAAAAGTTACCATCATATTTTTTTCTGTTTCCATGCTAACCAGCCACAAATGATTAGCGTTGAGTGTGTCACAAAAACCAGGTTGCCGAAGAGCACAAAACAAACGTTTTAACTCAAATGAAGTGCTTTTTACTGAATTAGTTGTCATGACAACAGCCGTGTATTATGTTTACAGCTCCTCACACTACTGAGCGGCTGTTAATGCAAGAACCTCACCCTCTGTGTCTTTACATTCTGGGTTTGTCTCAGCATGTATTAGCTACAGCAAGCAATACAAAATAAATGTAGGGTAACATGCGGGAAGATGCCCCCCTAAGAACAATATGGAGTTACTTTTAAACTGTAACATATTTAGATATAAGTTCTGTATGTGCTGGATGATGATGTGTCAGCCAATGTGTTATTATTGGAAATAAAAAGAAACATTAGCTTTAGTTGTTATAGCACAGAATGTCATATATTAAAAGAGGGGTAAGCTGGCCCCCTGCCTGGGGTAAGAAGCCCCCCAGGGGCCAGGGCTTAATGCTTTTACAGAATGTATATGACATTTGATTCGAAATTTAGTTGAGATACACAAATTTACTGATTACACTCAACTAGCCTATGGGCTTTAATTAAAACAAAGATGTCTGAAATGTACATCTAATTCATGGAAATACTGAATAATAACCATATTAATTACAATAATTATTAAATTTAAAAATATAACTAGTAATAACATGCCACTTGGGGCCCCAAGGGTCTAATTTTAACATTCATGTGTCCACAAATCCCTCATTAACAAATGGACACAAAAAACTTTGATATTCAACATAATACAATGTCAAAGATCACTATTTTCCAGAGACACAAAATTAGATCAGTTAACCTCAAAACTGTTTTGACTTAATAAATCTCACAAATATTGATATTCAGATGAAATGACAAAATTAAAAATAGTGTAGCCATTCATCAAAAGTGCTGAGATGAGATCTTGTGTCTTCTATGGTCAGGCTCATCTTACCCTGACATACTGTTGCTGAATTACTAATTCACTACACTTTATGACAGAAATTATGAATGTCAGATGATTTGTAATTTGAACCACATTGATCAAGATTTCCTTCTACTTTAGTGGTAATAAGTGCTGTTCTGGATCATATTCAGAGTAACTAAAACTATTATTACTAAAACAGTTATGTATGGAACTATGAATGTATGAAATTATAAATGATATTCTATAAAAACTGTCATTCCAGTGATCCCACTTAACCATATATCTACTCTTTGCACAGTTGTGCTGAAGAACACATCCTATTTTTGTTAAGTAGAGAACAAATTTAAATGAGAACAATAATTTACAGAAATAATTGATTTGCAAAATTCCTTTAGTGAATCGGGAACTAAAACAAAACAGACAACATATGAACATCATCAATGCTATCAGCAGGCACAATTCAATCTTAGTGAATTCTTCTTTAACATGTCATTTATGACATATCCCATCTTTTGATTTCCTGTACTTCGCCAAATAACCAATTAATTAAATTCATTAATCATTATCAAACTCTTGTCATTGTCTACTGATCCTTCATGCATCTGCTGTCACTGATGTGTTTTTCATTTTTACAAGACATGTATGATCTTAAATACGAGGTTCATGCAGCGATAGTTTAAATAGTTTTCCTTTTTTCCCCCCCTCCCTGCTAAAGATCATCCATCGTGCTTCTTAATTGTAAAAATATCTTGCTCATCCTCTCCTGCGTCTCCAGCTCCTGTGTGCTCGTCAGAGCTGGCAGTGGTCCTAATTAAGAAAAGTTCGCAGGAGTTTGGCACCACAGGGTTGCAAGCAATTAAACAACGACAAGTGTCATAACCCCCACAGTTACAGCAGCAGGCCTGAAAGCCCCTGAAGCAGCAGCACTCCAACACCTCTTCCTTTATGCAGGGAGAGACGGAAAACCTTCATCACACCTGACTGAGACACACGTGTGTTCTAACACATGAGAAAAACTGGTAAATCATCCAAAATATATCCTTCTTGTGATGATGTTTTGCATCATTTTAGTCCAAGTTGCATGAAATGAATGGGAACCTATAATTAAAATTTTCAAATGAATAACAAAAATCTTGAAGGGATAAGAGGGATAAGAATCAATAATCATTATTTAGTCACTCTCATGTTTTTCCAAATCCATTTAACTTTCTTCTGCAGAACACAAAAGGTGAGTTTTTGAAGAATATCTTGCACTTTTCTATGAAATAAAATATTTTTTCCCCACATTTTTTGTATTATGCCTCTCTGTTTCCTGTCACACTTTGACAGCAGGTGCTTTAGCAACAAGTATTACATGAAATTTATTTAATGTTCTGCAGAATGATTTGTTTTACATTGCCATTCAAAAGTTTTGGTTTGTACAATATAACATTTTTAAAAAGGTTTCTTATGCTCAGCAAGGCTGCATTTTTGTTATTCAAAAATACAGTAAGTAGAGAAATAGTGTGAACTATTATTACAGTTTAAAATAACTGTTTTCTGTTTGAATATATTTGATAAAGTAATTTATTCCTGTGATCAAAGCTGAATTTTCAGCATCATTACTCCAGTCTTCAGTGTCACATGATCCTTCAGAAGTCATTCTAATATGATGATTTGCTGCTCAAGAAATATTATCAATGTTGAAAACAGTTATGCAGCTTAATATATTTGTAGAAAACACAATACACATTTATTTAGGAATCTTTGATAAATAAAAAGTTCAAAAGAACTTGTCTTTACTGTCACTTTTGATCAATTTAATGCACCCCTGCTGAATTAAAAGTATTAATTTCTTTAAAATAAAAAAAATAAAAACTTGACACAAAGCTTTTGAATGGTAGCATATACGTTGAAATGTCAACATACAGGGTCCAAGGCTAGGTAGAGTTTGAATGATTAAATAAAATAAGCATCAACTGGTGATATTTAATGAGGGAGAGACTATGCTGCATAAAGCTTTGCTTGTTGAATGCAGAAATCATCATGGTATTTAATAAAATAAACACACTACAGAGCCTTGTGTTACAGCAATTTATTTAAACTACAAAGGATCTGACTGGTAATAGAGACGTCCCTTCAATTTTAAAAGATAATTGTCCCCCGAGTTGGCTATCTGTGCATTTTTCTCTCTTTGCCTCTGCAAATGTGCTTCAATCAGACACAGTTAATACAGCCAATTAACAGAGTGATGTGAATTCTAACCAGAGGGGAACAAAAAGGTTTGGTTTTGTAGCTACAAACATGAGCTGAATGGCTGGGGAGACAACTGACAAATTGAAGGTGAAGAAAGAGAGAGAGAGAAACAGAGAGATAAATAGTTTTGCTAACAGGCAGAGCTGTTTAGATTCAGTGTCCATCAGAACAGAGAACAGTGAGTCCAGCCAGGGGCCAGAGGAAATGACCTCACTCCGAATTGTCAGAGACGGGAGCCTCTCGCCAGCCATGGGCAACATTCCTAAACAAGGAAATGAACAAACCATGCCTCATCCAGACAGGACAATATGCCCTACACAAATGCACACTTCTTATCGTCAACCCTAATATGACCCAAACGCCGCCTCGCCTCATTGGTTAAGAATAGCCTAAACACTTTCTGTCCTTGTTGCCTGGTTTCGGGTGCAATATCATCAGTGCTTGGATTAGTTTTTGCCCAGTATAACATAATGGGAGAAGAAATATATATATAATTTTAGTTGGGAAATAATCATTTTGGAACTATTTGCAAATAATATTTGCATTAAAATATGCACACACGTAATTTTATTTGTATACATCTGTAATACAATATATTGTTAGTCCCGAGATAGTTGCCTCAATGTCTATGGTGGTTAAGGCCCTGATATAAAGTGTTAATTGATCATGATATCTGCCCTTCTTGATCACTTTACAATGTGTTTTTAAATGACTGCCACAAGAACAAGAACGGGCACAAACGAGAAAATCATTAGACCAGACTTCATAAAACTTTTGGCCCTCTAGCGGTTAAAAAACAAAACTGCATGCATTCCGCGGAAGAACATTGTTTTGGTTGTGCTTTGGCTCTGCGTGACTGTGTGGATGAATATGATCATCCTACTGCTCATAAAACATTACTAGGCTTAAGAGAAATAACCAGTTTAGATGGAAAGGATCTCTAGCTGACTAGCTGAAGACCTTACTGTAGCTATAAACATTAATAGACACAGTACTTTCTTGAAAATAAATTCCAGCAAAGCGCTACAACAACCATAATGAAACGACCATTCACAATAGATAATGCAATGAACTCTGTTAGAGAGCTATGACAATTATCTGTTCAATGCAATACCTTACTCACCTGTTGAGTAATGTAAACGCCATCTCCACGTTGCGTTCACAACATTTCAAATCCCTCAGTTTTCACCATTTCCAAAAAGCCAAGCAAATGTTGATTCTGATTTTATAAAAAGATCTGTCCTGTTCTCTTTTGCCCTCAGACTCTCCTCTGTTTGGCGTTTTTTCAACCCTTTCGCACGTAAGTTTAAACTATTCTGGCTGACCCCCCAGCATGAGTTTTTCCAGGCGACCGTTATTTAGAACTTATCACTTTATTGTTTCCATGGTGACGCGTCATTGTTTGTCAGGTCACACACCGTAGCGCTGTATGACTGATAATCTGCTTTTATTTGATTTTTCATTTTTTATTCAAAATATTCACAAATTTGTTAGCTATAACATGAAATATCTGATATTCCGATTGTCAAATATGAGCAAGTGGATGTGTTTTGCTATTTAAACACCTTTATAATGATCGCGTTAGTTGAGCTATACACGTTATGGGCGCCTCCATGTTAGTTTGTGCTGCAGGTTCTGTTGGATTTACAACACGTGAATTCATCCACTTCTCTCGAAATACATGAAAGTAAGTAAGCTGGTGCACTGGGGAAGAATATAGTAAACTTTAAAGTTACTTACACAATGTGTATCTTGTATGAATAAACGTGTCGTCTAATTATAATGGAAAAATTGTTATTGCTGCTTCTATAGACATCAGTGTGTATTTTACAAACTCTAGATATATTGTTTTGTTTGTACTTATGTGTATTTAAACGTCTGAAACCTAAAATAAACATTATGTGGTTGAAAACACTGCATATTTGTGATATATGAAAAGCGCTGCGCGTGTCCGTCTTTGGTTTAGCGCCAGTCAAAGCGCGCAAGCACTTTTGAATTTGGCAGTTGATCACGTGATGCGCTGAACGTTCTAATCACAACTGTGTGATCGCACGCCCAGGAGATTCGAGATTTAGCTACTCCATATCAACTTTTCTCGCTATTTGTGACAATTAACCCATGCCACTCACATATGCGTCAAAGTATGTGGAGCAATTTTTATCAATTTCCAGAAATGATGTGAGGCAAGTAAGCAATTTTGTGTGAAAAGCATCCCGCTCGGTCTAAAATAAACACTTATAACGGTGAATAAGGCTAAGACAAAAACACGTATTGGAAGAAGGACTGAGGATGTATTGACTCACTAAATTTTGTTAATTTTTTACAAAAAAGTTACATTAGAGCACCTTTAAAAAATAACACTGGCAATTTGAATCATAATAACACATTTGGAGTCAGCGAATCGAGATGGGCCCACCCTGAACTCAAGGATTGGTCCGCTTTTTGCAAGGTGAGCATTCCAGCTTTAACCTCTGGGGATCATGTTCCCTGAGCTTGTCTAATTCCATGGCGTCAATCACAGAACCTCATCAATTGTGACACAATGACAAGCCTGCCAATGAAGAGCCGTGCTGTTTCCAATCATTAAGCCAACATGAACAACAATGTCAGACAAATAAGAGGATAATGGACCTGCTTCTCTTTAGCAGAACCAAAGAGAAAGAAGCGTGTCAGCAGATGGAACGCACTTCTGACACACTTTCTCACATTGGAAGGTGAGAAGATTGTCAGACGTCCGTAAGAAGCGAAGTGTTTATATCTTTTGAGTGTGTTGGTGATCTAAGTGAAGAGTTGACAAAATCGTTTCTGTCCAGAAAACTTTAGTTCATGTCACTCCACAACTATGTAAGCAATTAAATAATTATATTTTTTTTAATTTATATTTAAATGAGAGAATTTAGACTAAATTTAGTCTGTTTTATACTCAGAAGTTGTTTCAATTATTTTCTCTTAATTGTAATGGGTGTTACTTTACTAATTATTCTTTCTGAACAGTAATTATATTATTTATACCTTTGAAACCCATATCAGCTTTTAGCAGATGGAAAAAACAGTGATGGACACCATATCATCTTTTTAGTGCTTAATTCACCAATTAGTATATTAAAATATTTATCATAAAAATATAAATCATGAGAGGTGCTTTTCATGACATGATTACTTATATTTCAGGGCAATATTTTGCCTAACTTAGGCTCATTAGAAAAAACATGCATCCACCTATAGGCTATAATGGCAAAAGTCCAAAATCGTATCTATACATATAATTCAGTTTCCAGGTGAAATGAACACTAATGAAACACCAACAACTTTTATTCCTATTCGTACAAATTATGATTATAGTGCCAGATTAATTAAGATGCAATTTTGTCTTTATTTCACTATTACCAAAGTGCATACATTTGTAATACATTTTGGCACTTGCATTACACAATCAGCTCCATTTGTATGGCTTTTCTGATGTAGTAAACTTGCTCAGTAGCTCACCTGATGAAGCACTGTGCCAGAAGCAACATAATAACAGAACTTTTTTCACTTTTTTTTCTCAATTTTTCATTTTTCCAATGAGCCTGGGTTGATATTTTTATCTTTCCATTATATTCACCAAACGTAATATGATTGTTAACATTTTTCAAAATACTCAAATGCTCACTCTTTATCTTCCATCCTGACATTTCATTAGTGATTTGAATATATCACTTATACATTTCATGCATTTATGTGCGTCAACCCAATGAAACAGAACGCATTCATCACAATGCTTATAACAGTATTATTCAGATGATAAATTTCCATTTATCTCACCACAGTACATTAATGTCCGATATATAATCCAAGTGACAACACTATTTTATCGTACAGTAACAATTGCTATTGCTCATACTGTGCTTGTGTATTACTTCAGTGCATAACTTGTAAAGCTTGGACAATTACTTTTCCATTCAATATGACTTACGATTTTTGGTTAAGATGGTTGGAAAAACTCACATACAGTCAAACCAAAAATTATTCAGACATTTTTGATATTTTTGATGTATTTTTACTAGTGGGTGCAGGACACTATAGTTCATTTATGTAAGTGTGGATAGCAAAATAAAGTAAACTGTGACAAAAATTCTTCATACAGTGGACTACCAGTAAAATTGATAAAAATTTGGAACCAAAAACACTTTGACCTGACCATGTTTTCCTGAAGTGTTATCTGACATAATTAAGATTAACACAGTTTAACTCTGAGATCTTGTCATATTTTATTACCATTTTTTTAAACTATAGTGAATAAACTGTAATAATGAATGAAATGTTCAAGGTGTCTGATTAAATGTTGGTTTGACTGTACATTGACACTGATGGAAGAACCCAAACCATATGTAGGGAAAAGAATATCACAAAAGGTTACACTTTATTTCGATAGACTTTAGACATTCTACTGAGTAATTTTGCAACTAACTCTCATTAATTTGCAACAATATGTCAGCTAACTCTGATTAGAGTATTAGTATACAGTTAGGTTATGGTTAGGGTTAGTAAAATAAGTTGACATGCACTTGCAGTTACTTATAGTCAGTAGAATGTCTGTTGAGGGACTATCAAAATAAAGTATTAGCAGATAAAGCAGACAAACAACTAACACTCCAATGACTGTTAGTTGACATGCAGATGCAAAGTTACTTATAGTCAGTCTTAAGTCAGGGGTGTCCAGACTCGGTCCTGGAGGGACCTGTTTAATTAGGGTTTGAGCTTAACTCTGCAGGACAGTGGCCCTCCAGGACCGAGTTTGGGCACCCCTGTCTTAAGTGGACTACTCAACTATTCAAACGGAATCGAAGAACGAACTGATGTGACGTCATTTCGAAAAAAATCAGGCCAAAACGAAGTTCGTTTTGGGAGTTTGAAATGGCTTGCCAAAGCGAACTCTCAGGAAAAGTTCGCTCCAGCTGCAGAACACCTTCGTACTACCATTGGTCCGTGACGATAACGTAATAGGAGGTGTGCACTGAGGCTCTGCCTTCTTTTACGTGGAACTCTTCTATGACACATTTCGTGTGTTGAGTTCATTGAGGTAAGATCTCCACGGGTGAAAACATGAACACACTGGAAAGCCGCTTTATAGTACAAAATCAAGTTGTGCTTCTGATAAAATGAGGCACTTTTAAGCAATCTATTGAATAAAATGCCATATAAATAAACGTGACGTGACTTTACTGTAGTGCTAATTTGCAGAGCTCGTGCTAACACATCCGTGTTATTATGATCAGATGCTTTTCTTATGCTTTCTACAAAAAATGCTGTTTTTGTTGTGTTTATTTTGTCACTGAGAGGAAAGCACGCAGCACATATTTAAATATTCATCTAAACACAGTGTGGGCGGCGTCAGATGTTTGATTACAGTATATCGCTGCTCACGTATTTCGAACTTCGTTTTACCCCTAAACGAAGAACAAAAAAGAACTTCATTTGAAGTATATCGGGGCCTTAAAGCAATGCCCTGTCAACCATCCATATCATAACATGGGAATGCACCACTCAAATTTGGTTCCTAGGGTTTTCTGGATGGTTTCTAGGTAGTTTATGCATTTACTGTACACACACCCAACAAACACCCTAGCAACCATCTAAAACACCCTAGCAACTACAAAGCCCAATGTTTAGGATTTGATAGAAAGTTTCTCAGCCTCCCTTAATATTGTTATCCTCAGGTACACTGCTCTAATGAAACAGGTGATGGGAGCACACAAAAAAACAAATAACTTCTCTCTAAAAATCATTGAAATAGGAACTAAAGACCAGCTGTGCTTTTTACAAATTATTGTTGCCGTCGCGCTGAGCTCAAGACAAATGTTACATGTATGAAAATTGAGACAAAGCAGCACAAAGTGTAGCAGCAGCATTTTATAAGAAAGCATAGGTGAGCAACTCAGTTTATAAAGATGGAACAGCATGCTGCATAAAGTCATTGAGGATTAACACTGTTTTTCTTTTCTCTGAAATACTTCAGTTGCCTAGCACTTCAAATTAATTCACAAACATGAAAGAGGCAGAAATATCCAGCCGGGGCAAATCAAAGATTATAAAGCAAAGACATACACTGTATGAGCCTGCCAATGTAATCCCAAATGTAGATTTGTCCTAAATCATCCAGTGAGGTTTGTCAGAAGGCACAAAAGTCATCAAGCTCAGATAGCACAACTTTGATGTGCATCCAAAAATAGCTATTTGCTTCCATGTTTTACATGCTACCTGTGGCATTGATGGTCTTTTTAAAGGTCTTTTTTACACCCGCATATGAAGCATTAGGAAATCAGTCCCTCCAGGGCGACTTTTCCTCCCTGGATCTGAGACTGTTTAACTGCAGGGAGGGTTTTATGTTTTCTAGCATTTGGCAGGAAATAGCGTGATCCAAGTCAATACCGAGCTAATTTATTCTGCAGTGCCCATTTTCGCATGCTGAAAAAACACTCAACAAATCCTCCAGCTTCTGTTCTCCCTGTTTGTGATAATGTGACATGGTCATTAATTGTTCAGAGGAGGCAGAATGAGTCTTAAATCAAGCAGGTGGGCACAACCTCTGCTCTGTACCTGCACTACAAAAGGGTAAAAAACAAGAGGAGAGGATTTAATAATAGTCCCTAGACTGATGAACGGGACATGGGCTACAGTAATTGCTCCGGAATAAAATGAAGGAATAAATGAATGATGAGAAGAAAGGAAGGAAGTGCAATGAATAATTCAAGCAAATATTTTTCATAGCCGGGTGGCGACATTAATCTGAACTGCACTGGGGGCCTTCCACCCTGTTTAAAACATTTTGAGCTTTCAATCACTGCCACAATATGCAGCAGCATGAGATAAAAATGGTGTGGTAAAATTCTAAAACTGTATCTGTGATTAAAATCAAGAGAGGAACAGAATTAAAGGAAAATCAACCCAACAATAACCAAAGGTAGGTGAAATGGTGCTGTCTCTAAAGACAATTTACATTGATCTGTAAAAGTCTCTGGGCCCTATCATACACCTGGCGCAACGCAACACCGGGCACGCCCATCTGTTCGCCCATGGGCGTGCTGGTCTGAAAACGAGGTCTGTTCAGGCGCATTGTTGGCGTGTTGCTATTTTGAGGCAACTGAAAATGTCTGCGCTATTGAACAACAAAAATCTGGTCTAAAGGTAATGATGCAGTATTTTTTTGTTATTTAAAGAGCGCATTAGTAATATGCGCCCATAGGTGGCTGCACAATTGGCATACACAGGGACGCGCAGCAGCACACAAACATGCCAAATATTAAAAATAAAAGGATTACAATGTAAAAGATTATTATTGTGTACATAAAGATAAAAATGCCTACATGTCATAATGGATAGTCATTGCATGTATCAGAATTACCTATTTGCAGTAAAGATGAATGAAATTACAAATTATTTGACCAATTCTGGCAATAAACACATTAAAATGACTCGTCAGGTTGAGGGTGTCTATATTCTACCATGTAAATAGCAATCCGCCATGGTGCAAGCACACCTGGCTTTTAAAGCGAGGTTGCATGTTACGCCCAAAACACACCCATGACTCATTAAGAGACTAGGTACAACCCTTTTGGACCATGCGCCAGGGGCGCCAACCAATTTTTTCATCGTTAAACTAGCAAAAGTGGATTCGGACATGTCCTAAATGCACCTGCGCCATGCACTTCAGACCATGAGCTTAGATCTTTTAAATAGGGCCCTGAGAGTGTTTCAGTGCTTTAGGCCAGAAACATACTCACATAAGTATGCCATCAACACAGACACAACCGCATAGCCAACGCACTACAAACACAAGGATAAAGTGCACTCTTGCATTGATCAGGTATCATGAACAATTCCATCTGCCTGTTGAATCCTCCTAGGACCCCAGGGGTAACTGTTTGTAATGCCTGATCAAACAAAAATGTATAAAACATAGTATGGACCATTTGCGTAAATGTTTAATTTCCTTATCTATATGTTTTTACTGTATTTTTGATCATAAGAGACTTCTTTCAACAACATTAAAAAAATCTTACTAACCCCAAAACTTTGAACTGTAGTATCCATCAAAAAGAAATTTTGTAGGATTTTTAATCAGGAACTAAATAGAGTACCTATTAAAAGTTCTTTCAGTCAGTGAAATCACTTTGGGGTCACTTTGGGGCGGACCTGATTCGGAGGCCAGGCCGAATTGTTTGTGACACCAGTAATAAACGTCAAAGTACTCTGGGGGCGATAGAGTTCAGATCTTTAAAATCTGTACCATTAAACCAGATGTGTTGTTATTCAGGTAAGTAGCTCAAAACATATTGAATTTAGCTAACTTGCTTGGAAAGATTCTCTTCAAACTTGAAAGACAAAACTGACTGTAAAAGAAGCTTTTACCCTAACTATTGCTATAGCGCCCCTTGAGGCAACGGTGAGAATACAACCTGTATTTTAATTATGTTATGGTCTGACATGTTTCACAATTCAATGACGCATGAAATTGAGCTTGCGTGGCTAGAAGCGTCGGTAGCCTTGTTTTGCAAACTTAGCCCTTTGAGCTACATCTGAACTTTGTAAGACAAAGAAGCATTTGACAAATGAACTACAATAAGCAATCTTAACATTTCTTAACTTTCAAATGGTATGGCACTGATCCTAAGAAAACTTGTAACTCTCTACTCAATTCATTAATTATTTACTATTTGAGAACAAGCAGAAATGTATGATACATCATGGCATTATTAAAGAGGAAATTAGAGATGTATTAGTATAAATAAAAGAGATGCTTTACAGCCACCCCCCACCCCCACCCCCCTGCACTGCAGTTTCAAACCCACTGCCTGGATTACACTAAACCTTGACAAGGAGCTAATGAAAACTCCCACCTCTTTGCAGACTGCCAGAAACAGGAATAACACAAGGCCAGGTGAGCAGTGTGAGTGTGTGTGTTTAAAGGGGGTGCAGAGGGCAGCATTAACTACTGATGAAACTGATTAATGGCTGACACTTTCTCAGTGCTGAGACACTGCAGATAAGATGCGAGCAGAAGATAAATGTGGCACTGGCAGCCCAGCACATCAGGCCTTATTGAACAGCTGTCACCACTGACAGGCAGACCTGCGGTGCCACCTGCGCAACACCCTTCTCACTGTGAGCACATACATATGAATACAGTAAATACATATGAACTAGCCATGCATGTTATTAACTGGTAATGGTTAACCAACAGTAAGATTTTTTTTTAATACTAATCAGTATTAAAAAGTAATTAGTATTTTTAAAAGTAAATATGTGTGCATGTACACTCCAGATAAAAATAAATGTGCCTGTGTGCGTAATTATAATATATATATATATATATATATATATATATATATATATATATATATATATATATATATATATATACTGTATACACACACACATTTACACATAAAAAGATACTTTAATTTATATAGTTAATTTTATTATTTTTAATTATCCATATTTTTTCTAACAGCAGGCTATTGTTTTTATATTGAGCTAATGATATTTTCTTTCCCCTATCCCAAAATTACCCTTTTTACATTTTCATCTACACATTATTTAGTACATTTTCCTCTCACAGTGTAAGTGATTCTAGGTGAAGGCAAAATCTGATCCACACACACACAGGAAATACGATTTTTGTGCACCTCTAAATAACTAACAACTATTAATAGCGAAATTCAATTTGAGCAGTTTGACTGTGTATTTATATAAACTCAAATGGATGATGTTTACGTTCCCATTAGCTAAAAGGAAAACCTTCCATTACCCATCTGATGTGGATAAATCAGCAGCCATTGAGGCAAACATTTCCCACAAATGGAAAATGGAGACAGATCGAGCATGTGAGTATTGACAAATTTCCCCATTTTTGCTGCTCATATTAACTGAGTTCAGTGCTGCTGGGGATCAGGTTGGCTTAATTTGATGCATGCACGATGTGGCGTGTTGCGACGCTCTGAACAAACTCCTACACCGATATTCACATAATGGTGAACAATAAGAGCTGCGCCCACATTAGCAGCAGCTAGTATAAAGTTTATCATCCATTACAGCCTGCATGCTCACTCACAAATACAAGAGCACAGCAGGAACTTTAGTTTTAAAGCAGAATTTGTTTCCTGTAAGAGGAAAGAAATAAGATATCAAACGTTTCCTGAGGAAACCAAAACACTTGATTATAAAGGAAATTTAAGGAAAGATAAGCCCAAAGGTCAGGACAATACAGACTTCGACTGGTGATCGTTACTTCTTATCTGATTGGCTTAAAAGAACACAGAATGTGCTGCTTATTAGAGGACATGCAATGAAAACAGCACTATACATGAATATACATACAATAAAAAGATTTAAATTAATGTCTATCTATCTATCTATCTATCTATCTATCTATCTGCCTAGTCTATCTATCTATCTATCTATCTATCTGTCTGTCCGTCCGTCCATTTGTCCATCTATCTGCCTAGTGTATCTATCTATCTATCTATCTATCTGTCTGTCTGTCTGTCCGTCCATCCGTCTGTCTGTCTGTCTGTTTATCCATCTATCTGCCTAGTGTATCCATCTATCTATCTATCTATCTCTCTGTCTGTATCCTTCTATCTATTCATCTATACTTATCCAGCCATCCATCTATCCGTCCATCCACCTATCCGGCCATCACTGTAACTATCCACCTATCCGTCCATCCATTTATCTATCCACTTATCTGGCCATTACTGTATCCATCCACCTATCCGTCCATCTATCTATCTGTCTACCTATTCAGCCATCTATCTCTAATAAAGAAACATCCTGAATATATCACTGACTGACACTTCTAACTGATTTTATACTGATATTCATGTAAATAAAAGCTTTTTCAGTTTTTTACTGCAAACTTCTATCACCAACCTTAGCAGCCTGATATCTGTCAAAAGGCCTGATAGTAGCAGTAGAAAAGGCAAGAGGGTCTTTAAATATTACAGCCTACATGCATCAGCAAGGTTTGTCTAGGTGCCATAAGACATAAAACAGACAGAATCAGATATGCATATCTCTATAATTAGATGAATGAATAATGCATGGAGTCAGCCAATATCTCACACACAGCTGACCAAGAGCTAGAATGAGCAAAAGTGCAGTGTGTATCTGTGTGTCTAGGGAGTGACTTGCTTTATTTAATCTTCAAATTTTGCAAATGATGTGCAAATCTGATTCAGCCGTGTGCCAAGAAGGTTATCGTTAATAGGGATCTGGATTGGAAAAGAAATTAGATTAATGGCCTGGAAGAATCTGAATATCCCCCCAAACAAACAGCCTACATTTTTCCCAGCAATGCTCAGAGGTGCCTTTATTGTATGAGCAGGGCAAAAGAGGCAGCCAAG
The DNA here is from genome assembly GCA_037950675.1 of Hypophthalmichthys molitrix. Lineage (NCBI taxonomy): Eukaryota > Metazoa > Chordata > Actinopteri > Cypriniformes > Xenocyprididae > Hypophthalmichthys > Hypophthalmichthys molitrix. Next base: position 23,352,707 of record CM075494.1, read on the forward strand.
TTTAAGCTTCAATTAAGTGAACCGTCTCTGGCTCCTCTTCACCCCTTCCCAGGAGGAGCCCCTTCCACATTCCCGCCACCGAGAAGATCAATTCTGCCTGCTAAATGAGCTCGCAATCCCATGGAACATCTACACCACCTCTATTTGTTTCAGAAGAAGAATATAAATACAAATTAGCCATAAAATTGCCAGAGCAGTTTAGTTTATGCCGTTGCAAGTCACCATCTGCATGTTATAAATTAGATGGATTCAATTAAGGCACATTCCGCTCATTAGAAAGTGCTGAAGAACAAGAACAAGACTTGTTTTGTGTTTAACTGGTGTGAGATCACAGACCTCAATGTCACCAATTCTATCCTCAATAGGCTCTGACTTTAACAACATAACTGCACCCAGGATCATGAAATGATCTTAGACACTGATCTAATCAAGTGGCCCTAACTATCCCTCCATCTGCTACTTTGTACTCAACCCGCTTGCTGTGAGCATTACATGCCCTGTGCAGATGATAATGAGCTGCCTGCTTGAAAAAACATGCATCCTTCCACGGAATCTGAGCAATTCTCACCAATGGCACGAAACTGCGGGGCAAGGCTTTGCTTTCTGCAGGCAACAGTGCTTGTTATGAGAATTAATCACAGTAATGATGGCATAATGGATGAACATGAATTAACTTGCATATGCATTATGCTGGTATTTGTGTTAGCGGAGAGGAAATATTTCCTGACGTGTGTGACAAATGGGGCATCAGCAGCTTAAAGCCACGACGAACCTACTGTACCAGCGGGGACGGTTTTTCAAAGGCACTCTGCTTTAACGGATGAAAAAAAGAGATAAATGTGATGAATTCGGAACGCATTTGGCCTGTGGACTCTCCGCTCAGAAGAGCAGCCCTGGCTTCACATGTGGTCACAACATGCACACGACAGGACAGATATTAAGCCAGTGGTTGAGTTCTCTCACTCACATGATGAATGTTTGTTTTGAAGCCCTGCAAAGTCAGGTACCACCTGGTCAGAATTAAATGAACCGTATCTAGGTTGAACTCCCACCGTACAATAATACAGGAGGCTGTTTACAATCTAGTTGACATTTATGCACTTGTTCACAGTGTGCATGAATCTGAACATTTGGCGTTTTAGCGGTCCTGGGAAAAGAAGCTGAATTTTAATATTGTGGAGAAGACTTCACATATATTTTGTAGGATTTCACTCAGCAGTCTGGGCAGGGAAACAAACACTTTTGGGGCTTGTGTGACAGGCGGGTCTTAAAGCAAAGCCGACTGTTGTACTGCTGGCAGAAGTATTATCATAACGACCCATCCTGCCACATTAGACGTTTGAGAGCGGAAGATTGGCTGCCGCAAACCGTGCGACTTTCCGGGCTTCATATTTGCAGCCATTAGTTCCCCTTTTAGAGTGAAAAACCAGGCAAATATAAATGTGCAAAGATGAGACGAGGGAATTCAGGGTACATTGAACACTGATGCATTTTAAATACTGAGGCACATTCCTTATACTGTAACCTTATTAATTCACCTCATTACGAGCTTTGATATTATTTTGGAGCTCATTCATGACTAATGCCCCATGGCGGCGGTTAGCTGATGGACTGTGGGGGGGCTCGTATCAGTGGAGCTTTACCGAGCACCGAGGACATCTTCCGTACGGCCCCTTGAATACGAACTTATTACTCATCTCCCAAACCCAAAGTGACAGATGCTCCAATGTTCCATTTATTATTGAAGGCACCCAATAAATATTTGCCTGACCTGACACAGTGAGTAATGACAGAGCACCCAGCCTGACAAATTATAATGCTCGAGAATTTCAAATTATGCATTTTCGATGCCGATTCTGGCGGAGACGTTGGCTGAGCGAGAAAGATCCCCCTCCCATGAACCATGTCATTAGCTTGCAAAACCGCAGCCACTTTGATTATGCAATGTGAAGGATCTGGGAAGCCAAGGAGGTTCCTTCACTCTGAGATAAAACAGACTCACAGCTAATAAAAACTTTGTTGATGCTTTTAATGGTTTCCTAGAAAACACATATTTAAGGTGACAACATGCAGCTGGAAGGCCATCCAAAACTCCCTATACCGAGGCACGGACTTAATGTTTTTCAATGCAGAACAAATGCAAATTCATGTGAACACAGATATAAGTACCTCCCCTAGCCACATGTTCAGACAGAAGGTTTATAACTTAAAACACCGAGCATTTAAAATTCAGTTGGAGGAGCAAATAAATTATGTCACTGAAATCTTGTCAGCCCTGATAAATGTAAAATATTCATCCTTTAAAAGCTGAGACAGGAAAGCATTTTTCTTTAAAGCCCAGGTGGTGGTTTATAGCAGGCAGAAGCTATATGGGACGTTCTGGCAGGCTTGCTATCTACTCTTCCTTCATGGTGATAGGCTGAAAAAAAAAATACAAAGTTCCTTAAACCATGTTGAATTTCCCTCTCGCCTGAGTTCTTAACTGATGCTGGTTTCAGTCACTGGTGTAACAGATGAACATGCTTATCTGGAAGTTTTTAAAGGACAAGTTTGGTCACCCGACCGTCCTTGTACCACAGACATAATGCTGCTATCAGGGTTTAGAGGTTTGACCAGCATTACCAGGCCTGGTAGTTATAGAATAACCAGTATGAAACCAGAAAACCAGACATGACCTAGGTGCTTTATCTATGCTGAAGAGTACCTGAAGAGAGTTTTCAGTTAGCATTCCCATTCCTCAATGGAAGCTGCTCAGCTGGACCCCCCTTGTAGCATCTGGACCAGACACACAATTATTCATTTTATTTAATGAATAATCCAGAAACTCTCCCTCACAAGTCCTGTTAATTCCATCCCCCACAACTGCAACACACAGACAGAATAGGTGTCCTGTTCCTGTTTTATTGCTGTCAGGAATGTGCAGAGAGGATAGTGAATCTGACTTCATTCTTTCTCAGAAGGACAAATAAACCCTCTTAATCCTACATATTCTATATATAACCGCATGAGAAATGTACACTACCAGTCAAAAGTTTGGACATGGTAAGATTTTTAATGTTTTAAAGCAGCAGCAAATCATCATATTAGAATGATTTCTGAAGGATCATGTGACACTGAAGACTGGAGTAATGATGCTGAAAATTCAGCTTTGCCAACACAGGAATAAATTACATTAAAAATATTTATAGAACACAGTTATTTTAAATTGTAATAATATTTCACAATATTACTGTTTTTACTGTATTTTTATTAAAATAAATGCAGCCTTGGTGAGCAGACGAAACTTCTTTAAAAACATTAAAAATCTTACCGTGTCCAAACTTTTAACTGGTAGTGTATAAACGTGTATCCAATTTTCCCCTCTCATGATTTTCCTTTTATAGGGTTTATTCTATGTATTAATTCTCTCTTTTGAACTATTTTGGTATTAATGTTTCAGAGTTGCAAATTTATGGTTTACTAAAATCACATGGGTAGCATGTTTGGTATCGATGGACTCCAACTTCCATTTCCTATTTGTTAATTAATGTTACATGTTGCTAACTCTGTGACACATTAGTATTATAAGAATCTAGAAGGTTCTTCTCTCATTCATCCAGTCCAGTGTCTTATGCTAATATCCTGCCAAAGGAACAAAGACTCGTAAAGTTCCCTCCGAGGGGACAACTCCTTATTGGCTCAGACACCTCAAGAGGGTGTGACATCTTCACCCTTTAAAATCACTGATTACAAGATCACAGTCTCTTCTTTTCCTTTACTGAAAAACGCTGATGTGAAGATTATGCTGTACTAGAAGCTTCTAAGGAACCCCAAGGTTGTGCCAGGCTCCAGCCTAGACCTTCCATTCACCAAAGATCCTCTGAATGCAACTGGTTCTCTTTCATCAAGACAATATCAGCAAAGATTCAACGGGAGCCTCCACAAATTGCATCAGGACAGTTTTAATTCAAATGGGCGAGACATGCAAGTATCAAACTTAGTCTCATTATTTGATACATTAAGTATCCTTACCCCTTTTAAAGAAGGGCCTGTTAGAGCTAAACTGATGGTTTGCTCAAGGCTGTTGATCTGCTGAAATTCAAACAATGCTGTAACTTCTTGCTTTCCTGTATTCTGCTTCAGCTCTCTCTTTCCCTTGGTAAACTGTATGCATGTATGTGTGTGTTTGTTAGTTTACTTATGTGTTTGTGATTTAGTTAAATAAAACTTGTGTGCACACTCTTGAAAGTTGATTCTGATCTGCTTGTAAAACCAGTGTTCCTGATAACGATTATGATCACAGCTACATGCTAAGAAAGATATTTTTCTGTGGCCACGGAAAATATCCTTTTTGAAAAGTTGATAGACGATCAATACTGAGTGTTCGCTGGCCGAATAGATTAATTGATTGTAATATTAATTCAGCTACATTAAGTTAATTTGATTAACTGATTCAAATGTTTATAATTAAGTATAATGAGTTATGCTTAATTATTCATATTTCTTTTGAGCTAATTTGCTTACACCCTGCTGAATATGTCATGTGACCAATCACTCTGGATGAAAATGACGTATGACAAGGCTGATGGAACCAGAAGAACGCACACTTCAAAAGCAACCTGAGCTATGATGTGAAAAGCAGCAGATGGGGAAAAATATAAGTCAATTTCACACCTTTAAGAGTCCATCAAATATAATGTGTCACTGGTAAAAGATATACTATAATATAATGAAATACTTGTGAATGCTACAGTGTATTGCATGTACATTACTTCTGAATGGCCATCAATGGCAAAAGATGAATGATTCATTGGATGAACTCTGCCATTTTAGTGTGATTTAAGTGACGTAATTTAAGATCCAATTACTATGTAAACTGAACATATGGCGTTTTACATAAGTGCTGATTCTACATCACAATTACTCTAACTGCACAGATCTAATAATCGATCGTGGCCCAATGGATTGTACACGTTTCTGACATGTGTATAAATGCTGTTGACTTACAGGTTTGGTCTCCACCATGTCCGGATCCCATTCACCCCATCTGCCCTATACAGTCCTGTAAAATAAGGAAAAAGGGTACCCACTATATTGCAGTGCAGTAAAGAAAGAAAAATAAAAAAATATGCAATAAATCAGTGTTGTTTCAGTATTACTTAAAATACTGTTATAGTATTTATTAATATTTTGAATCAGCTTTTATTTTTATATTTTAATTTTAGTTACATTTTCTTTTCATCTTGTTCTTTTGTCATTCTTTTGGTTTCCATTTATCTCTATTTCAGTTTTAGTCATTTTAGTCTTTCAACTTACACTTATTTTAGTTAGTTGCCAATGCAATATTTCAAAGCAAAAAGATTTTCATCTAATATTCATATATATGTTTAGCTTTAGCTATTTCCATTTACCAAAAATTACTGCTGTTCAGCACTGATCTCTAACCAAGGGTTACATGAGATTCCCTGTGCCAAATAAGAGAGCTGACACACAAAATAAACAATGAATCAAAGATGCACCCTGGCAAAGGAAGAGGCCACGATCATTTAATTATGCCAAGATATCCATCCCTGACTCGCATCTCATTGCGGTGACAGAGTGTGTTCCCTCGCCTTCATTCTGACTGACACCGAGTACTATTTGGTTCTGATTTAGAGGCACGTCTCTCCTCTCACGCCGCACCCTCTGCTAGCCAGCACGGAGGCGGAGGATACAATTACCCATTCTGATCGGGTTTCACTGCACTAGAATAATCCTCCCCATTATTGCCATAAATATTTCATGAATCATTTTGACAGAATAAAGGAGTCACTGAAGCCTCATATTAATCCGATGATGTTTTTTTTTTTTTTTTTGGTTTCCTGTCACCATAACGACCCCCCATTCTTATCAGCCTCTGCCGCTGTCTAACATTGTTTACGTCTTCATCAACAAAATGTTACTGGTTGCTAAGTGGCACATGGCCCATGGCCTCATCTGCCCCCAGCGTAACCCCTGCCCCAAACGGTCACTGAGCTGGCACGTTTACACTGTCTCCCAGAAGCAAATGACATTTGTCATGGCATGACCCCTTGCCGCAAAGATCTACTGAAAGTGTGTTGAAGGAGCACTGTGGTATTGGCTCAAACCCATGTAGCTATTTCTACAAATAGCCTATGTCTGAGTGCAACTGGGTCAATGTGATTCAGTCCTAGTGATACCAAACTAACTCGCATGACATTTAGCTTAGGGGAATCTCTGGGGTCGGCAGGATTTTTTGCTTTGCCCTGGCCCGTGCTATGGATCTACCAGCCTGGATATGCTGTACACCTTGCACGTGATGCCATGCGACATGAGAGCTTACTGAAAGCACGTCGAGCAGCACATCCTTCAGGGCAAGTTGATCAGTGTGAAAAGCCGTCATGTGCTGGTGAGAATGGCTCGCCCTTGGACAGGCATGCTACTCAGGTCAGACACATCGCACAGCTGCAGTCTGGATTCTTGCAGGGCCTAGATTTGCTGCTGAAAGGTTCACACCAGTTAATTGGCCTTTGCTCATGCCTGCGAATCATATGTCAGACTAATACTATCGGCTGCCACTATACACAGCCACGCTGAAAGAGAGACGGAGGGTGAGATGGATGTGAAATGAATATATTGGCGTTTTCTGGGCAAAAGTAATGATTCAATTACAATAACATGATACTTAGAATCATATTCCAGATCTGATATTACATTAAAGTATTTCAGTGCATGTTTAATTTGAACAAAAAGCATTAAAAATAATGAACACCATCCAGTCTGTCTGTGATGTCCTCATTGCAAAATCAATAAATGCATGTTTTCAGAATGGGGCTGTAATAATATCATATAATTCCAAGTGTATTTTAAAACAATCTCAATGAGTGAATAGAGTGAACATTTTAATTTTGACTCCATTATCATTTTCAACAGTAATTGTTCTGTCGGTTTTGTTGTGTCAAAAACTGCCTGTAAAAGTGACCTCAACTAAAAACATTCATACACTGAGATTTTCATATTCAGCACTTGTATGTGACTACATTCAAACTTATTAAAATAAAATATATATATATATATATATTTTTTTTTTTTAGAAATGCTTACTTCATATTTCGCAACAGCAGAGGACTGAGGGGAAAAAATGAATGTTACAATACTGCCATCTACTGCTTGATGTGTGCATTGTAAAATCAACCAGTGTTCTTCAAGACGCTTACCAATCTCAAAAAATGAATTAACCTACTATCATAAATTAGATTACGTTTGTTTTGTTTTGTTTTTTTGTTTTTTGACATTGTCCTACCACCCATCATAGAATTTTTACGTTTATTTTTACCACTTTAAAGTAATTTCACATATGTAATGTCCTTCAAACAGCTGTAAAACGCTTTCAGAATATTTCAGAATGACAGCGCTGGCTAATGTAGTAGCAATAACTGATGTAATTAAAGTTAACATGGTAGTTTTGTGAGAAGTGTAAACTGTTGTTTTATTATTATTATTATACTGATAAGAACGTGTTCGACAGTCCTAATAATTTAACTGACAGATAATTTAACTAAACTGTTGCCTTTTTTCCTCAATGTGTTTGACAGCAGCAACACAAACAACAAAACAGAACAATAACAAAAGCATCAGGATAGCGTTTACCTGATGATATGGCGATGGTATCAGCTGCTGCAGTATCATCCCTGGGAATATCCTTAACCCTCTATGGCATGACTTTTTATTTTTTAGGGAAAAAATATTTCACCCAATTTTCTCCCCCTTTGTGCTGTTATGAGATTTCAAAGACAGTTGGTTTTGTTCTGTTACAAGACTTCAACGATAATCAGTTTTATTCAGTTATGAGATTTCAATGACTTGGTTTTGTTCCGTTACGAGATTTCAATGACGGTCGGTATAATTCAGTCATGCGATTTCAATGGCGGTCAGTTTTGATCGGTTACTAGATATGGTCGGTTTTCAGTGTCAGTCGGCTTTGTTCTGTTATGAGATTTCAAAGATGGTCTTTTTTTTTGTTATTTTGACAAGACAGTTGTTGTTGTTTTTCGTAACGGTCAGTTTTATTCGGTTACAATGATGTCTCATTGATGTTTCAATGATTTATTCGGTTATGAGATTTCAATGACAGACGGGTTTGTTCAGATGTGAGATCTCAATTACAGTCGGTTTTGTTCCATTCTAAGATTTCAATGACGGTCGGTTTTGCTCCATTAAGAGATCTCAATGATGGTCAGTTTTATTCCTTTATGAGATTTCAATGACAGTCAAGTTTAAAATGATTCAAACTTTCTTTTGTGATGAGATTTCAATGACAGTTGGTTTTTCATTGTCAGTCAGTTTTGTTCAGTTACGAGATCTCAATACGGTTTTGCTTCATTACGAGATTTCAAATGATGGTCGGTTTTGTTCCATCACAAGATTTCAATGACAGTCTGTTTTATTCGGTAATGAATAAAACAGTCTGTATAAAACACTTTCAGTGTCAGTCGGTTTTGCTGGGTTATGAGATTTCAATGACAGTTAGTTTTGTACGATTCTTTTCAATGATGGATGATTTTTTTCCTTCATGAGATTTAAATAATGGCCATTACGAGATTTCAATGCCCCTCGGTTTTGTCAAAAGACTATAGAATAACGCAAGAGGTGTCACTCCTATTATTATGAATGGGAGAAAGTGCAACGGCAATATGGCGGAATAAGTCCCGCCTTCTAAATAAGAGCCAATCGCTGATAGGTAAAGTCATAGCGTCACTGCAGCGGCCTTTAGAAGCTCCAGTTCTTATAGAAACAATCAGAAGCGCCTCCGAAATGATAGGATTGCGCATGCGCATTAGCTTGATCCAGCGTGAAAAATACTTTTTTTTTTGTCATGATTAGAGCGTTTAGAAATAAAATGTATGAGACAGTTGTTGTCAGATTTCATTGGTGATTTAAAAAATGAAATTTAATCGAAAGCTTGGCAAACAGCTTAGGAGAATTTGATGTTTCCCCATTCAAAGAGATAGGAGCTGCACTTGCATGCCCAAGAGGCGTTTCAAAGATGGCCGCCGAGTGAAATGACTTGTCTTAAAGGGACTTTGGTTTTGTTTCCTAACGAGATTTGACGGTCAGTTTTGTTCCTTTACAAGATTTCAATGACAGTTGTTTTTTATTGTCAGTCAGTTTTGTTCAGTTACGAGGTCTCAGTATGGTATGTTTTGTTCTTTTACAAGATTTTAATGATAGTTGGTTTAATTCCGTTATGAGATTTCAATGACAGCTGGTTTTATTCAGTAATGAGATTTCAATGACGATCAGTTTTGTTCTTTTATGAGATTCCAAAGACAGTTGGTTTTGTTCCTTTACAAGACTTCAATGACGGACAGTTTTATTTGGTTACGAGATTTCAATGATGTCTCATTGATGTTTCAATGATTTATTCGGTTATGAGATTTCAGTGTTCCATTACGAGATTTCATTGACAGTCGGTTTTATTCGGTCATGAGATTTCAATGATGGTCGGTGTTGTTCGGTTACGAGATTGCAACGATGGTTGGTTTTTAGTGTCACTCGGAGATTTCAAAGACAATCAGTTTTATTCTGTTACGAGATTTCGATGACAGTCGGTTATATTCGGTAATGAGGTTTCAATGACGGTCGGTTTTGTTCGTTTACAAGATCTCAATGATGGTCGGCTTTCAGTGTCAGACGGTTTTGCTAGGTTATAAGATTTCAATGATGGTTAGTTCCGTTACGAGATCTCAATGGTGGTCAGTTTTGTTCCTTTACAAGATTTCATTCACAGTTGGTTTTATTCGGTAAGGAGATTTCAGTGATGGTCGGTAATATTCGGTTATGAGATTTCAGTGTTCCATTACGAGATTTCAATGACAGTTGGTTTTATTCGGTCATGAGATTTCAATGATGGTCGGTGTTGTTCGGTTACGAGATTGCAACGATGGTTGGTTTTTAGTGTCACTCGGAGATTTCAAAGACAATCAGTTTTATTCTGTTACGAGATTTCGATGACAGTCGGTTATATTCGGTAATGAGGTTTCAATGACGGTCGGTTTTGTTCGTTTACAAGATCTCGATGGTCGGCTTTCAGTGTCAGACGGTTTTGCTAGGTTTATAAGATTTCAATGATGGTTAGTTCCGTTACGAGATCTCAATGGTGGTCAGTTTTGTTCCTTTACAAGATTTCATTCACAGTTGGTTTTATTCGGTAAGGAGATTTCAGTGATGGTCGGTAATATTCGGTTATGAGATTTCAGTGTTCCATTACGAGATTTCAATGACAGTTGGTTTTATTCGGTCATGAGATTTCAATGATGGTCGGTGTTGTTCGGTTACGAGATTGCAACGATGGTTGGTTTTTAGTGTCACTCTGAGATTTCAAAGACAATCAGTTTTATTCTGTTACGAGATTTCGATGACAGTCGGTTATATTCGGTAATGAGGTTTCAATGACGGTCGGTTTTGTTCGTTTACAAGATCTCAATGATGGTCGGCTTTCAGTGTCAGACGGTTTTGCTAGGTTATAAGATTTCAATGATGGTTAGTTCCGTTACAAGATCTCAATGGCGGTCAGTTTTGTTCCTTTACAAGATTTCATTGACAGTTGGTTGACATCTCGGTAAGGAGATTTCAGTGATGGTCGGTAATATTCGGTAATGAGATTTCAATGACGGTCGGTTTTGTTTGGTTACAAGATCTCGATGGTCGTCTTTCAGTGTCAGTCGGTTTTGTTGGGTTATGAGATTTCAATGACGGTTAGTTTTGTTCTATCCTAAGATATCAATGATGCATGATTTTTTTTTTTTTTTCCTTTAAGAGATTTAAATAATGGCCTTTTTTTCCATTACAAGATTTCAACGCCACTTGGTTTTGTTCCCTGACGAGATTTTAATGACGGCCAGTTTTGTTCGATTATTAAAATCTCAATGACGGTCAGTTTTGTTCCTTTATGAGATTTCAATGACAGTTGGTTTTTCATTGTCAGTCAGTTTTGTTCAGTTACGAGGTCTCAATATGGTATGTTTTGTTCTTTTACAAGATTTTAATGACAGTTGGTTTTGCTTCATTACGAGATTTCAATGGTGGTTGGTTTTGTTCCGTTAAGAGATTTCAATGACGGTTATATTTGGTAATGAGATTTCAATGACAGTTGGTTTTTCTCGGTCACGAGATCTCAATGATGGTCGGCTTTCAGTGTCAGTCATTTTTGATAGCTTATAAGATTTCAATGACGGTTAGTTCCGTTACGAGATTTCAATGACAGTTGGTTTTATTCGGTATTGATATTTCAATGATGGTCGGTTTTGTTCAGTTACGACATCTCAATGATGGTAGGTTTTTAGTGGTTTTGTTCTGTTATGAGATTTCAAAAATGGTTGATTTTGTTCCTTTCTTTTTTTACGAGATTCCAAAGACAGATGTTTTTTTTCCATTATGAGACTACATTGACGGTCAGTTTTATTTGGTTACGAGATTTCAGTGTTCGGTTTTGTTCGATTACAAGATCTCAATGACGGTCAGTTTTGTTCCTTTACAGGATTTCAATGACAGTCAGTTTTGTTGAGTTATGAGATTTCTATGACGGTCAGTTTTTTTCCATTCTAAGATTTCAATGTTGTTCATTTTTTTTCTGTTATGTATGGAGTCCTGCACATGACATGCATGGAAAAAATAGTAGGCTAAATCGTGCACACACTTTACTAAGTAATTAAAATAGAAAACAATTATTTTAAACAGTTTTTCTGTATTTTTGATCAAATAAATGCAGGCTTGATGAGCATATGAGACTTCTTTCAAAAACATTAAAAATAGTAATGAAAAAAAATACTACATGGTGCCTCAGTGTAAGTTGTAAGAACTAAATAAAGTACTATATCATTTGTGATGTGGAACTAACTAACTACCTACATGGTGATGTAGGGATTATTTTTGCCCCAGGGTTACACCCCTTATTTTCTGGGGTTTATTTTAACCCTTTATTCAGTACAGTTTATGGCGACTGTACTAGGGCGTTGGGCAGTATGTGATTTGCCGTATGGACTATTTTACACCACAGTGACACCCTTTATACAGTACAGCTTATTGCGACTGTACTGGGGCATTAGGACCCACTCAGGCCACAGGTTGATAGGACCCACTGGCCTTTCTAACACCTCTTCCCGCAGCTACCCAGTCTCTCAGGAGGTCTCCCATCCAGATAGAGATTAGGCTCAACCCTGCTTAGCTTCAGTGGGTATGCAGGTGAAAACTTCAGGTTAATCGCTGCAGGGCTACTTAAGCATCTGTCCAACCATAGACCCTCTTACGTAGAGATATAAATCTCAACAATGGTAACATGCTTCATGCCACAGTGCATTCTATAACAGACCATAATTAAGTTGAAATTAACTGCATGACATCTGCGTGATAAAAAAAAAAAAAAAACCTCTTCATCATCAAGTTGTCAACATCACCAAACACCAATCCAAAAAATCCTCAATTGTGTGGTGTCATTTCGATTATTACGATTGTTATGTATGCAAAGACATGAAAGATTATGATTGGCTTTTTGGTGAATGGTTTAATACATGCAGGTGTGCTTGTGCTATTGTTAACTAAGTATATAAAACATGTTAAATTTCACAAAATATAAAAGGTAAATTGCTGTGTGTGTACGTACTACTTATATGTTCAATAAATTTATAAATATGCAGTACCTTATCTTATCACATTAATTAAATCTCTCAAGATCTCAGCAGATGATGTTTAACCAACTCCACAAACATTACCAGCTTCATTTTTGACTAAACAGATTGACTTCATTTCAGTTACCATTGTGGTGGTCAGTATTTGCCTTAGTTGTGCAGTTTGACTCTTGATTTCTTAATGTTAGTTGTACTTTAGCTGCTGTGACTGTGTTTGATCTGGAAAGAGAAGCTGACGATATTGTCTACTTAATAAAGATACAATCATTGTATAGCTGGCTGTTGTTATCTCTGATTCATTCAAATGATATAATTTAATCAATAAAATATAATTTTTCATTATTAATTATAACAAGACTGTAATTCTATATTGTACACAAAACATTTTGAACTGCAACACCTGTTAGACTCACTCAGACACTAAAACTCAGCATGAGAATCTCAACAATGGTGACATGCTTCATGCCACAATGCATTCTATAACAGACTATAATTAAGTTGAAATTAACTGCATCTACATGATCAAAAAATACACTCTGTAAGATTAGACCACTTTAGATGATGACAACAACCTCATCATCAAGTTGTCAACATCACCCGGTCATATTTTCCCTTGTTATTTTTGTCACAGCTAACACAATTTCAGCAGCAAGAGAAAAATTAACGCTAAGCCAAGAGTCAAACTGCACAACTAAAGCAAACACTGATCATCACAATGATGGTGACTTCAAACTAAACATTTTCAATGGAACATCATCATCCAAACCTCTGTTAATTCGTAATAAGAACTTCTGTAGATATCTGACAGAAATAAAGTCAATCTGGTTAGTAATTAATGTCTTCGTTTATCTTCAGTTGATTTCATCTAAGGCTGTGGCTGAAGTCAGTTGTAACATCTTCAATCCTTAGTTCCATCAATAGTAAACATTTGGCACCCTGTACTGCCATGGATTTTACAGTTTTTTCCTTTCTTTGGTGTTTATTCCAACCAAAATTCAACATCTATCTAATGTTGGATCTTGACATCAAACAAACGTTGGGTTAAGACGTCAGCATGATTTTCATTTTCAACCAAAATCCAATAGCTGATCGATGTTGGAGTCTACATCCTGTGCCTGCTGGGTAAAAGTGGAGATAGAGTGATGCTGGAAGAATATTCTCACTGGAGTGACGTAAGCAATTATGATTGACAGGTGATGAACATGCACAACCCAACTTCTGTTTACAGCTACATTTGTTAAATTGTTTGTGATCATGTTTTGATTTACAGTTATCGAAAACAAAAAGCTTTATGAGAGAATCTCTTTATATTTTTTGTATGAGTTTCTGTTGTTGAGTGTGTGTGATAGTGTGTTAGCAGCTGCAGTATCTGTCAGTGTATCCCCAGATAGCAACTTTGTGCGGGCTCATGCGGCATGGAATGATGGCACTTGGGCAGACTGCATCCTGTTTGCCAGATCTGGGTCACAAGCAAGCCATAGCAATGTCACATGTCAGCCAAGAGCAAAGAAATAAACCAGAGCTGGACCTTATCTGAGCCACAAAACCTTTTACATATTATTTATAGAATCATCTTAGCACTGACTTTATTTCTGTTAGACATCTACAGAAGTTCTTATTGAGAATGAAAAGGGGCTTAAATGTAACATTTTTGAAGTCACTATAATGGTGATTAGTGTTTCCATTAGTTGGGCTTCTCTGCCAGTGTGTTTCTCAAACACATTTGCAGTAGCAAAGAAAGACAAAGTGAGATCAGGTGATGATAGTTAGCTATTAATGGTTTTATAATCATCATGAAATAGCCTGATGTCATTTGTATCTCATAATTGTGTTGTGTAGTTAATAGGTGTACATTACAAACCCTGTGTTACTGTAACATGAGATTACATTGTATTTCAGAAAACAGTTTGAAGATTTAAAAAAGAAATATTCTAGGATGACACACAAAGACATCAAGAATCAGCACATGAATCTCAACAATCAAAAGTGTCATGCCGCAAAGCATGCAGGGAACAACAGTACAAAACTCCCAGCATGCATCACAGCATGAATAAATTAAGCAGCTGAATTGTCCTATTATTTCCTTTAATTCTAACTATTTGCTTTTATTTTTTGTGGTTTGCTGTGATTTTGGTTCTGTCTTTTAGTAGCTTTTTGTGATTTCCAGAGTTGATCTGATTGTCTGAATATTTTATTGTCACCATTGTTGAGATTCATACGCCGATTGCTCATATTTTATGTTTGTCAGTGTAGTATATTGATTTCTGCTGTTTTTTTTGTTTGTTTGTTTGTTTGTTTGTTTCAACTTTCAATCTTCTAACTGATTTCTGCAATACAATCTCATGTTGCAGTAAAACATGGTTAGTAATTTAAATGTATTAATGGCACAATACAATTATTACATTCAAATGACATCAGTGATTCTGTTAACTATCATCCTCTGATCTCATTTCAGCTTTCTTTGTTATTATAAATGTGTCTGATAATCACACTGTCAGAGAAGACAAACATATTAAAAGAGTTAAGAACCCAACTAATGGAAACACCGATCACCATTATGGTGACTTCAAATGAAACAAACATGAGCGTTAAACTTCTGTTAATTCTTAATAAGAACTTCTGTAGATGAATGACAGAAATAGTCAATCTAGTTAGTAATATGTGAAGCTGAACTGCTGTTTGTGGAGTTGTTTAATCCTATGCTGATATCTGGAGAGATTTAATGTCTTCTTTTATCTTCAGTTGATTTCATCTAAAGCTGTGGCTGAAGTCAGTTGTAGCTCCTGTGTTTCTGTTTGTCTATGTTTTCTCTTCTCTTCTTTCCTTCAGTGATTCTGCTTGTTAACAGGCTTGTAAATGCTAAGATGATTCTATAAATAATATAAAAAGATTTTGTGGCTCAGATAAGGTCCATTTCTGGTTTATTTCTTTGCTCTTGGCTGACATGTGGCATTGCTATGGCTTGCTTGTGGCTCAAAGTGGCATCATTCCACGTAACATGTGGCCCAGATCATCATACCATGCGTGGCAGATCTGGGAAGGCACAAAGTTGCGATCTAAGTGTTTTAACTGCACAGTGTTGCCCTGAGGCAACAAACAAAAAACACAGTTTTGGTATATAAATAAAAACAAAATAAGTATTTTAATAATTAAACATACCTCTTTGATGCACATGCATCTGTAATTGGGGAAATTAGAACAGATCAAATAACAGCTCATTGGTTTAAGCTGTAAATCCCATGTTTGTATCCGGGTGAGAGATTTAACAATTGGTAAATGAACAACAACAATCACAATGTTCTGCCAAGGTTCATGAATTTATTTCATCCTTCAAAAAAGTAAACAACAGTAGTTGTTCAGTATATGTCGTCATTATATTGCTGCCGACAAGTTGGAAGACAGTTAATGAATAACTAATGAACACCTTTTTAAATGTAATGCGATACCTGACCACACAGTTCTTCCTGAATGGTATTGGTTGGTGAAACCTGTCACCTGGACAACAGGACACAAAGATAAAACGAGTTACAGCCCACTTGTACCTTGTATCCTACAATTAGACCACAACTTCCTTGTTCCTCCAATGAAGTCAGCAAACCCAGCAGTCTGTTAGCCTTGGAATATGTATACATACATGTAACATGTAAAAGGAGTTTATTTATTCTGTCAAGACAAATCTATGATCAAAACAGCAGGATGAGGAGGATGAGTGTATTTCCACAGCATGGCACAGCTCTGGGACTTACTGCAAACGAAATCCAACAGGAAGTTGAAAACAGTAAGTCGTGTTTGACAGAATCTGCTTTATATTTATATCTATATCTATAACTATATCTATGTATAAAATGTGTAAAGCTTGAGTGTTATGCTAAATAAAAGCATCTGCCAAATGCATAAATGTAATTGTAAATGTAAATTTATATGCAGATACTGAGTTTCATAAACATTACAAAACATTACAGATTTGGGGTCAGTAATATTCTTTAATGTTTTTGAAAGAAGTTTCACATTTATTTGATCAAAAATACAGTAAAAACAGTAATATTCTGAAATATTATTAGAACTTAAAATAACTATTTACTATTTTTATATACTTTAAAATGTAATTTATTCCTGTGATCAAAGCTGAATTTTCAGCATCATTACTCCAGTCTTCAGTGTCACATGATCCTTCAGAAACCATTCTAATATAATTTGCTGCTCAAGAAACATTTCATATTATTGTCAATGTTTAAAACCATGGTACATTTGTTTTCAGGATTCTTTGATGAATAGAAACTTCAAAAGAACAGCATTTTGTAAAATGATAAATGTCTTGTACTGAATAAATACTTTAAAAAAAAGGGTTAGTTCACCCAAAAATGAAATTTCTGTTATTAATTACTCACGCTCATGCCGTTTCAAATCTGTAAGACCTCGTTCACCTTCCGAACACAAATTAAGATATTTTTGATGAAATCCAAGTTTTTTTTAAATCTCCCATAGAAAGCAACGAAATTATCCAAGGTCCAGAAAAGTAGTAAAGACTGTTAAAATAGTCCACGTGACTACAGTTGTTCAACCTTAATGTTATGAAGCGACAAGAATACTTCTTGTGTGCCAAAACAAAAGTAACAACTTTTACTTTATTCAACAATTTATTCAACTTTATACCCTGTCATTCTCCTACGCTGTTCGCGTTGAAGACACAGGCTCCCGTGTTCATGTTCCATGTCAGAAGTGCAGAAAAGCTTTTAGAACAAATATGTTACATTGTCTACAGTAAGAAAGACTGTTTAAGATGTGAACTAACTAAATGTCTGTGATCACAGATACATCTGAACTGGTATCGGACCTGGTTAACCTGTCAGCCACAGCCAGATTTCAAGCAATTCGATCATTACCCATGTCATTTAATGAGAGGAAAACAATCAGGTTAATGTATTTTATAATCATACATTTTTGCAGTATTTCTCACAATGCTAAATTTTATCTAAACTTAAATTTAACCTCCCCTCAACAGGAACAGAGTGAACTCCGTCAAGCTCTCAAAGAACATACTCCCTGCAGACTGTCGTCAACAGGTGTCCCGGGTAAAAATATAAACACACTCTTTAGATCTACATTCGTTATTATCATGGTTCACATTCCTAAAAGTGCTGCATGATATTTCAAGACTAATAATTTGCCTCTTCAGTTTTTCCGCAGATTCCGCGCCAACTTGGCATCAGCCAGGCAGCGTTTGGTTGTATGGCAGGACACCCTGAAGGAGATTGGGGGCAGGTTTGGCACTTCTGTCCTCTCCTACTTCTTGTTCCTTAAGTGGCTGCTGAAGTTCAACCTCTTCTCCTTCCTCATCAACTTCTGCTTCATCACAATCCCACAAATTGTGCATGCGCCCAATATCAGCAGCGTCACAGGATTCAGAGGACTTGAGCTCCTCACAGGAGTGGTGAGTTTTTATATTGAGTCCAAACTTTATATTCATTAACACTTGACATTAAGGTTCAGTTTGTTAACATTAGCTAATGAAATAAGAACACTCTTAAAAGTAAAGGTTCCAAAAAGGGGCATCGCAGATGCCATAGAAGAAACATTTTTTGTTCTTAATAGAACTTTTCCTAATTTGAAGAACATTTAAAAAACATTTTTCCACTCTAATGAACCTTTTGTGGAATGGAAAGGTTTATTGAACCATCAATGTCAATAAAGAACCAACCTTTATTTTTAAGAGCATACACTAACAATAATTGACTTTTATTACATCATTTAAGTTAATGTATGAATATTCATTGTCAATTAATTTTTGCTTATAATATTTATGAATCATAAACCAATCTTAATTTTTTACAGCTTTAAAGGTTAAAAAATGTATTAGCGGTCTTAATAAATGTTATAAAAAAATTGTTAATAGTTAATGATAATTAAGGCATTAACTAACCTTAACGAACTGAACCTTGTGTTCATCATACAAAACTTTGGTTTTCTAGATCTGTAGAGTGACAATATCTTTGTTGACAGGGTTATTTCAACCAGACGGTCTTGTTCTATGGTGGTTATAATGGTGAAGTGATTGTATCCACACCAGCCTACAACATGCAGTTGGCCTATTTTTTCACCATAGCTGCATATCTGGTGCTGTGTGGGATGTCTCTTCTCTACAGGTAACATATTTAGCAGTACGGTACACTGCCAGTCAAAAGTTTGGAATCTGTAAGATTTTTAATGTTTTTAAAAGAAGTTCATCATATTAGAATGATTTCTGAAGGATCATGTGACACTGAAGACTGGAGTAATGATGCTGAAAATTCAGCTTTGATCACAGGAATAAATTACTTTATAAAAAAAATATATTCAAACAGAAAACATTTATTTTAAATTGTAATAATATTTCACAATATTACTGTTTTTACTGTATTTTTAATTAAATAAAAGCAGCCTTGGTGAGCAGACGAAACTTCATTTAAAAACATTAAAAATCTTACAGATTCTAAACTTTTGACTGGTAATGTAGGTTTCTAAGGCCTTTACAGCATACAAGCAATACAAAGCTTGTTTTGTAGCTAGATAACTTCCTGTTCACTGTTTAGCATTTGCACATTTTCCCACACTTCACATGTGAAATATTTGCTATTTGGAAGCCATATGGAAATATAAAGTTCTAGTCAATGGCTAGAATTGTTTCCCTGACAAATATGAATATATTGAGGATTGAAAATTTGCATATTGTGACTCAGAGGTCTACATAGGAACAGAAGTAATGGACCATGCAACAAGATAACATGTCTACAGTATGTTAAATTAATGCCAGAAGGGAATGCGGAAAGTTCTGTTTTTCTTTTCCTCCTCCTCAGCATGTCCAGATCCTTTCAGAACAATTTTGTGCTAGAGACAGGACCCGTCTCTGGAGGAGCATGGCGTCTCTTGTGCAGCTGGGACTTCAGTGTTGTCAATGAAAAAGCCATACAGTACAACAAGAACAACCTTGGCATTCAGCTGAAGGTTCATACCTGTTTATATTCTTCTAGGTGTCATCCCTTTTCTGTTTCCATTGGCTCATTTTGCCCATGTCTTCCAGGAGTCTTTATCAGAAAAGTTACAGGAGAAAAACAAAATGTCTCTGTCTGACAGAATAAAGCGTCTGACTCTCCACCTACTGGCCTGGCTGCTCTCTTTAGGACTTGCCCTAGGCTCTAGTGCAGGCATATACTTCCTGGGGACAGAACAGCTTGTAAGTTCATTTACATTGTGGTAATATCACAAAAAGATACACATTTTGCTCACATCACGCTCATGTACTTATGTTTTGCTGCAGACCTTCAGTTTCAATCACGATCCAAATGACTTAAAGGCCGAGGCATCTACTCTGCTTCTGCCTGTGGTCGTGTCGCTCATCAACCTGATAGTGCCTCTCCTCTACTCACTCATCAGCAAAATGGAGAGCTACTCCAATCCACGTGCACAGATCTACATCAGCATCGTGAGGTGTGATCTTCGTTTCTTTACCAAAAGCATCCGATTTCCATTGCTAACAATGGCAGGTGACCTCATCTTTATTGTCTTTTGTTTCGTTCCTAGAAATGTTATTTTGAAGATGTCCCTTCTTGGAATTCTCTGCTTTTACTGGCTGAATGATGTTCCCAACAAAATCTCAGTAGGTACACCATAAGTGTAATTTATCATGGATTACTTGCAAAGCATCATTATACGTCTCTTTACGCAGTTGTAATCTTTTTATATTCAAGTGTTGGGAGTCCTTTGTGGGGCAGAGCGTGTACCGACTGCTAATAATTGACTTCATATTCTGTCTACTTGGCACTTTCTTTGGGGAATTCCTACGCAAGTGAGTCAAATACATCTTGGCTGCTGAAGTAGGTCTGCAAAAACTAAATTTAGTACCATTTAGTTGATGATTTCCACGACTTTAATATGTAAAAGTTATTTTGCAGCTTTAGTAGAATCATTCAAAGATTCTAAAGAATAAATATAATACCGTTTCAAAGTTTGGGATTAGTACGTGTTTTTTTTTTTTTTTTTTTTGATGTTTTTGAAAGAAGTCTTGTATGTTCACCAAAGCAGCATTTATTTTGATAAAAAAAAATGCAGTAAAAATGGTAATATTGTGAAATATTACTACAATTAAAAATAACAGTTTTGTATTTCAAAATATAATTTATTCCTGTGATGGCAAAGCTGAATTTTCAGCATCATTACTTCAGTCTTCAGTGTCACATGATCCGTCAGAAAGAATTCATTTTTTGAACAAAAAGTTCCAAATAACAGCATTTATTTGAAATAGACATATTTTGTAACATTATAAATGTCTATAATGTCACATTGGATTAATTAAATGCATCCTTGCTGAGTAAAGATTTCTCTTTTTTTTTAATATCCCCAAACTTTTGAATGGTGTATACTGTAAATAATATATTTGCCTTTTACTTTGTACAATAAACTGTGTTTTTACAGACTGATAAATAAATAGATCTAAGGAAATGGTTTACATTACAGTTCTATTCATGAATATACTGTGGACCCTTCCATATGAAGAGTAATTACTGATTACAAATGAAACGGAATCAATAGATTCACTTTCATTTCACTTTTTCAAAATTGCTACAGTGTAATCGGAACCATGTGGATCCAGAGTCTTGGCGTCCCAGAGTTTGACATTGCGAGGAATGTACTTGATTTGATCTATGCCCAGACTCTGGCTTGGTAAGTCAATATCTGCATCTCTTCAGGTCTATACTTTGATATTCCTTCCAGCTGATTGTCTCTCTTATCTCTCTTCCTGTCTGCCCAGGATTGGAATTTACTACTCCCCCCTACTTCCTGTAATGCAAGTCCTTAAATTGTTTATCATCTTTTATTTGAAAAAGGTAAGCACCATTATAGCATCACTTTATCCTTGCAGTCGAGATTATATTGCATGTTCGTAGTCTCACGGTTCCCGTTTCAGGTCAGTCTGAGCATGAACTGTCAGCCTCCCAAACACACTGGCAGAGCCGCACAGATACAGACAGTCTTCATCGCCCTGCTCTTCTTCCCCTCGTTTGTGGGCGCTCTAGCCATGGTATCATTCACAGTGTGGAGGTGTGAGCCTTTCTTATTTTTACACTTTCAATTCTGGGTATTTCCATATTGATGTGGTTTGGAGGGCCTTAGTGTCCAAAAGGCTTGAGAACCACTTGTCTAGTCCATTGTGTAGAAACACAATTCAAAAGAACCATAATGGGACGCAAAATGCATTGTGTGAACTGGCCCTTACTGTATGTTACGGTCTTTTCCACTTGTCTTGCAGGCTGCGGCCCTCAGATCAGTGTGGGCCATTCCAGGGTCTCGACACCCCCTTCTATGCCATTTTCAATTGGACTGATTCCATTCAGGGCTATCCTGAAAGTAACTGGGTCTGGTGGATATTTGAAAACATACTCAGAAGTGAACTCTTCTACTATCTGATTACCCTCATCATCCTGTAAGTCCACAAGCTAGATGTTTTGTGAACATCTAAACACAAAAAGGAAACATTTTCTCTGGCTCTTTCTTCATTCCTTACTCTCTTCTTTCAGAGTCATCACTTTTTTTCTCTGGCAAATCACTCAGGGACGGAAAGAGCTCATCAAGACTCTGCGAGAGCAGATTGCGTATGTGAGTGCTGAGATCATACAGACCTCACCTTAGCATCCACTGAGCTTCAGTGTCATCAAAAACTACTATGTATATATAGATATGGATAATAGTTTTAACCTCAGTGACTCTTCTTCCATCTGCCTGTCAGGAAGGAAAGGACAAAGTGTTTCTCTTGAATAAACTACAAACCATACAGAAGCAGAGAAGGGAAGTGACATCTTACAGACCTCAGGTGCGTGTTTCTCATGTGTTCTGTCTGATCTAACATACATCCTTCTTGCATCTAGTTATCGTTAGTAAAATACTATACTCAACAGAAAGAAGCGTATTGTGATTGTGGAGATTTCAGCCCAACACAAAAGAACTCAGGGTACTACAGTCCTTAGCAGGCTTCAGAGAAACATCAGAATAGGGCAACTGTCTACTGAAGATACTCTACTGCCAGGGGCCACGCCTTCAAACACAACCGCTTAACAGACAGGGAGCTCACACCGGTAGCCCTTGATCCCTCCCGTCATGCAGCAGTGATCAAAATAAGATCAATATTTATGTAAAACGTGTTTCCATCTCACTCATTCTGGCAGCCTCTAGAAGCAGAAAAAAAACGGACAGCATTTTTCTTGTGAGGTCATATTGAGTAAAGCTGAAATTGAGCTTATGCATTTATGTATTTGATCTGTTCTGCTTAAGCTTTTACTCATTTGAAAGCACTCATAAACATTCTCTTCATCTTGATCTTATTTTCTGTCATGTAGGTCTTCGACCAGACACCACATTTCAACCCAAACTGGATGAATACTCTGCCATTGGATATGTGAAAATATATTCTCTGATTATTTTTATGATGTACAAGCCTTCTTTCTGTAAATACTACATTAATCTGTAACTTATTCAGAAAATTTTAACCATCCTGGAAGAAGAATGGTTTGAAAACTTAAAGGATTAGTTCACTTTCAAATAAAATTTTCCTGATAATTTACTCACCCCCATGTCATCCAAGATGTTCATGTCTTTCTTTCTTCAGTCGACAATAAATTAAGGTTTTTGATAAACATTCCAGGATTATTCACCTTATAGTGGACTTCAATGGCCTCCAAACGGTTGAAGGTCAAAATGACAGTTTCAGTGCAGCTTCAAAGGGCTTTAAAAACGGTACCAGATGAGGAATAAGGGTCTTATCTAGTGAAACGATCAGTCATTTTCTGAAAAAAAAACCTGTAAATGAATATGCTTTATATAAACAAATGATCGCCTTCCAAGTGCTTCCGCCAAAACCGCACTTCCGTATTCTTCAAAAAGCTTCTTCAAAAATAGGGAAGGCGTTTCGCTACATAAGACCCTTATTCCTCGTCTGGTATAGTTTAAAGCCCTTTGAAGCTGCACTGAAACTGTCATTTTGACCTTCAACCGTTTGGAGTCCATTGAAGTCCACTATAAGGAGAATAATCCTGGAATGTTTTCATCAAAAACCTTAATTTTCCTTTTTCGACTGAAGAAAGAAGGACATTGACATCTTGGATGACATGGGGGTGAGTAAATTATCAGGAAAATTTTATTTGAAAGTGAACTTATCCTTTACTTTGTTACCTCATTTTAATTTAGTTAAATGATGGCTACAACCTGGCTAAAACAAGAGAACAAATTAATAAGTCATGGGAATGAATTATAAAATTTGTGGCCATGATATCTTTTTTTTTAAACCGGCATATCACATGGACCCGTAGTTTCCTCATGATAAGTAGGAAAAACATTGTCCAAGGTAACAAACAAACATTTTACCACTAGCCATTTGAGTTTTTTTCCCCCTAATGCATATTCTGATACATCCTAATAATTTATTCTGATGTCTCTGTAAATATCAACAAATAAATATTTTAATATGTAAACAAGTGTTATGTGTGATAAGCAATGATGGACACAATGATGGAGGCTTTGATTTACTGATAACATTTTCAATTTTATTGTGAAAAAGTCGTCGCTTTTCATACACTAAGAACTGTACAATCAATAATTTAAAAAAATGTTTTTTTCGTTGTTATTGTTGCAAGAACTTCTGATAATTATGCAGGTATTTCAGCAGCTTTTAGCTTCAACCAAAGGAAAATAGTGTTTACAATTGTGTGTTCCTACTGCTCCACCAAATCACAATTTCCCTTTATCCCGTTCACACAGAAGAGACCACCCCTTTGGAAAGACTAGGAGGGTCCCGTCATACTGCCCGAGGTTACACTTAAAAACCATGAACATGTTTTTTTTTTTTTTCTTTTAAATATAATCAGAGGCTTCAGTTACAAAGAGGAAAAACACTTTACAATACAAAAAAAGTTGAAATGGAACGTTCTAACTAAGTCACAGAATTTCTTTGCACTGTATGGTGTGCATATTACAGAGAAGAACAACCATTGCTCTCAGGCGAGAGGCTCAAACTAATACCTACGGGTTCTGAAGGTGCCCAAAAAGGAATAAAAGAACACTTCTTTGTAGTATTTCTATTACCACAGCCTTTCGGGATTCAACGATTATGGGTGGAGTCAAATAACACATTCTGTGGACCCTTTAGTATTTATGTCACCCAACAGATGGACACTAATACGCACAACTGCTCTAAATGCAAGACCAACATGTGCCAGGTTCATTCTATCAGCTATAGCGACTGCAAAAGGCCTGTAGCAAATAGCTTATAGGTCAAACACCGAGAGCTTGCAGCCCTCTAGAGGAAGTTTAAAGGCCTCCTGCTGGCAGCCTGTCGCTCAGCCCGGTTTAAACAGGCTTCATTGGGCAGGTCTGTCGCTGGAGGACGGGGCTCATCCCTGAGATGAAGGGGGTGGAGGAGAAACGGGGAAAAGACTGTTGGGTGGTTTGAAAAAATGCGGAACATCTATTATTCAGCAATCATGGCTCATCAGACCTGGAAGAAATGCACCAGTGTTTCTGACGTTACTCGACATCGCTGGGAAAAGCGAAAGGAAGTGCTGTGGATTCCACTTGTGACGTCACCATTTCATTTGTGCTTGATATTTAGGAGCAAGCTTGAATGGGTTTATCCTTCATTCTGACATTTATCTATAGAGAAACCATGCTGTATGTGCAGATTAAAAGGGCTTCGAGCAAAGACCTGACTTTTGAACTCATGCGACAACACTGAAAACTGGTAGAACGCGTGGGATTTGAAATCATTGTGCATTTTAGCCAGACAAGAGTGAAAGCGTGTAACTGCACAGAAAGTATAACGGGAAAGTACTGAAATGTGGTGCAAATGCTGGGTCATAAATGAGAAAATCAGGCAGTTGTGGAACTCTGGACACGAGAGAGGTAATTACAGTATAATGTTAAAATATGATGAATAATCCCACAAGACATGCAGGAAAAAGCAAATCAGATTAAGTAAGGAGCTGAGAGTAAAAAAAAAAAAAGAAGAAGAAGAAAAAAAGAGACTCTTTGCCAATACTGTCCCCTGAGGAGAAATATCCTGTAATCCATGTTTAAGGAGAAGACAGTTCTGACTTAAAGAGGAACATTTCATCAAACACCATTTTCTTCAAGGACTTTCCAGCAAGTAAAGATGGCGAACAGAAGGTGCCTGGAAATGCTTGTGCCGTCTCTCTCAGCCGAGTGGTCCCACAGTCCACATTCAACAACACAGTCACTCTGTTGATTAAGTCATTGTGCAAACTGCCAGCAAATTCAGAGACCACCAATTTGCAGTGCAAATCACATTTTTAATACATCAGTTCATACGCAAGCACTACAAGTCATTTCGCATCAGCCCTCTCATTGTTGGTAAGCATGCAAGACCATGTGACCGTTTGAGGTACTTCATTTTAGCAGGGTGAACAGACCCCTGCACAGAGCCAGAAAGAGGAACACCATATGCAGAGCACAGAGGATAATGAGTATGAGCAACTGAGAACACAACCAAAGCATAGTAAGCCAAAATTAGGCCAGTGCAGGGTTTAATCTGCATGAATTCTCCAGCAGAGGGCGCTAGCGAAGTAGGAAACATGCTGTCAGTGGTCACTGCAACGAAATCAAAGAGTCTGATGAAGGACTTGTTTTTATTCACGGTCTGTTGGTGAGAAATCAAATGTACTGCAGCAAGGTGAGGGGAGAATGTAGCCGTTTGTAGCGCCAGGATGTGTTTGTTCACATCCTGCTCTCCCCACGCTGGGAGGTGCCACACCTCTGTTGCGTCATCGACCCAGCCCTGTGTTGGTTTCCTTGTGTGTTTGTCCGTGTGCACCTGAGTGTTATATAAGGGAAGGGAGGGGGGCGGCCCCACCCCTATGCTCGGAGGCTAGGAGATCTTACAGTTGTTTCTGGTGCAGTTCTGTGGCGGACTCTGAGGTGGCCGGATGGATTTTGAGCGTTTGAGGCTGTTGCCTTTGCTGCCTCCAGCAGCGTTGGCCAGGGAGTAGGACCGACCGTGCATCATGACGGCGTTCATGCCGTTGGCCATGGAGAATGACTTCAAATGGCTCTTGATGGCCACAGGAAGTGGCAGCTTATCGATTAGGTGCACAGGGGTGCAGGAAACAATGGCACGGCAGCACAAGTCCTGCAGACTGAATACTGCAATGACACAAAAGACAAAACATACTTGAGTTACAAAACAAAGGCGATCAGGAGGTTGAACAGTTACATAATCAAACCATAAAACCTAAAAAAAAAAAAAAATGTGATACCCCAGGGATTCAACAGTAGCTGCCTCAGTGCATCTGCATACTGAGATCATTTCGTGTTCTCTTTACAAAAGTAATGAGAATGTTTTAAATGATTAAACATTCCCTCAGCAGATGTTAACACACTGCAAGCATTTCGATTCAGATAGAGTCAAATGCAAATGGTGAGATTCACATGGGAAACCTGACATGGGAATATTTAGTTAAGTGTTAAAATGTAATCTACATTAAAAAAAAAAACCTATAGATGTTTAGCAAAAAAATAATGAACAAAAATAGCTAAAACAACAGTGCTGTTAGAAAGTGTCTTTAACACAGTTTGGGATTAAAACCGTATTTACTAACATCTGTATTTCTTCAATTGTCCTGTTCATGCTGCAGTTTATAGGCGGTTCAATACTTGCAAAAGCCATGAACGATACTTTTAACTAGTAACAGTGATGAACAGATAGGGCTAACACTTATAATGCAATATATCTTTTCAGAAATAATTGTAATCAAAGTTAAAATGCATTTTAATTAGGGTTGGTACTGAAATTTTAAAAATGTGACAATACCAGCACTTCCCCCTAGCATTTTGAGTGCTGTTGAGCGGATTCTTTAACACCTCTGTTTGGCCGTTGTCTTCACGCACTCAACAGATATGTCTGTGATTGGCTACAATGATCAACGCTTTAAAAACATGTTGTAAATAGACATCTTTGATGCTTTTCACCAAGAGCTTACAGATACACACGGGAGCGTTTGAAAGCAGGCGTCTATCAGCAGATCCGCCTTTCAGCGTTTTTGAATCGGTGATTATTGTAGCAAATCACTGAAATGTCTGTTGAGCATGTGAACACAATCGGAGGTGTTAAAGAATCCGCTCAACAGCACTCAAAATGCTAGGGGGAAATGCTGGTATTGTCACACTTTTAAAGTTTCAGTACCGACGTGGTACCCTCATTATAATATTTGCAGATTCCTTGTTACATCTGAAATTGGTTGTTTGGCATGTGTTTTAATCCATTATATGTTCTAAAGGCGTATAATGTATTATAACTGTGGTTACAATTACTCACGAGACCATGCATTATAAGGTGCATTACAAGGCATAATTAATGCATTAAAAATACTTTTATAATGCATTATATATATATATATATATATATATATATATATATATATAAACTGTCAGTGCTTTCTATTCCAACAGAAGGATATTTTATCTTTCATATTTTATTTTATTCATAATATATAGTATTATGAATAAAATGTTATTTATTCATATTACATAATATTATTGGTAACACATTATTTTAAGGTGTCCTTGTTACACATATTACATGTAGTTACTGTAGTAATAACTATAAAGTTAACCCTATAGTAAGTACATGTAGTTAATTGTCATTACTCAGTATTTAAATATATAATTACACTGTAACACAGGCAACTTAAAATATAGTGTAACCATATTATTTTATATATAATATTCTATATTATATATATAAAATATATATAATATTTTAGACATAGTATTGTATATATTATATATAAAATATATATATAATATAATTACGGCTGCACGATATTGAAGAAAAATGCAATATGCAATAACTTCTTAAACAACATAACAAAAAAAACATAATTCTACTCCAGCATGAACAGTCAAGGAGAGCAAGAGAGTGTAAATGGCTAACAACTTAAAAGACATGTTGAAAGCACTTCCCATTCTCTGAACTGCAAGATGCTGCTTCTGCTAAACAGCCCATCTGGGGCACTGCGAGGTCTCAAGGGAAAATCCCACATAATATTGGAAACAGACAGAGAAAGAAGTGCTTCACTGAAAGCCTTCTGCCTCTAATTACGCAGCTCTGGACGACATATAGTGTGGTTTTCTATGCTAATGGAAAGCTATGCAGACCGTGCCAGCCTTCCTGCATCACCCAGAAGGTTAAAACCAAAGATTTCCACTGTATTTGTGGGATTATGGTCTGAAGTATCAAGAAGAATAGGCCTTTTTGTCACTTTTAATAGATTTCAAAGTAAGGAGATGTTGCCGTATATCACTTGTTATCGCTAGCTAAATTATTCCTCTTAATGCTCAGGAGTAAGACTCACCTCTGTTGGGTCTCCAGAACTTCTCCATGCCATGCCTCATGAGCACGATGCGTGAGAGCTCCGTGAACGACTCTATGACGTTGAAGTTGCAGAGGGGACTCACTTCGAAAAACGTCATGCCGTTTTTTTCTGCGTACGCCCGTGCCTGTTCTGTGGGGACCTGTCGCTTGAACGCAAGGTGCAGCCGGTTACCCACAAGAATACGAGGCACGCCAGGTGCATGCTGAGAAAAGACAAGGAGACAAGAAAGTGGGTTACAAAAGGGGGATGGGAGGACGCGAGAGATGAGGACAAGGGAGATGCACAGTCCTGTCAGGCTGAATGAATCTCAAACAGTGTCACAGCTGGCCTGTCTCATTTATTTATTCAATGAGGCCTGTCATATCTGTGCCCTTCTCTAGTCCACAGAGAAAAGAGCACTCGCACACCTCTAGCAGCTGTACTGAGCAGCCACAAGTGGATTCAAATCAAACCAGAGTCAAGTCTCAAGTCTTATTCTTTAAATCTGAGTCAAGTCTTGAATCATGCTCCAAAAGTCAAGACCAAGTAGGGATGCACAATATATCAGTACCAAATAGGTCGCCATAGCATCCAATATTAGAGACTAGGGGTGGGACAAAATATTGATAGTCATTAATATACATTGTTAGCAGCAATTTAAAAAAAAATAAATGAATAAAACACAATGTATACTGTGTAGACTAGTAATATATTATGGGAAAATATCTACACTATTGCTCAAAAGTTTGGGGTCAGCAAGTTTTTTTTTTAAAGAAATTAATTCTTTTATTCAGCAAGGGTGCATTAAATTGTGCAAAAGAGACAGTAGACATTTATTATGTTAAATAAGATTTATATTTTAAATAAATGCAGTTCTTTTGAACTTTCTATTCAAAGAATCTTGAAAAGAAAAAACAAAAAGCAGCACAACATTTATAATAATGCATCAAATCAGCATATTAGCATGATTTCTGAAGGATCATGTGACACAGAAGACTGGAGTAATAATCAGTTATTTTAAATTGAAAATATTTCACAGTATTTCTGTTTTTATTGTATTTTTGATCAAATAAATGCAGCTTTGGTGAGCATAAGAGACTTCTTTTTAAAACATTTTTGAAATCTTACTGACCCAAAACTTTTGAACTGCAGTGTATATTTTATTATTATATTATTTGTTTAATAGCTGACTGCCAGAGACCTTAAAAGTTTCCTCCCTACACTAATTGGATGCTTACTGAGCAAATCCATGCAACATGCACCCTTTCAAAGCTCTGCAAGTTCAAAGCTCATTCTGTGTTGAAATGACTCATTATGAATCATCAGCTCAAGTCTGACTCAAGTAACTGCGGCAAAGTCAAAAGCAGAGCCTCAAGCATTCTAATATTTACCAAAGCAGGTCAAAAGTTCTCAAGTTTAAGTCTCTGGTTCCAACTAATACAACCCTCTTTCTCTCTTTCATTTCCGCGGTTTGTGCAGCACATGTATTCTGACATGTAACCACTTAAATAAACACAAGAACATACAATTCTCAAAGAAGGAAGGAAGGAAGAGACTGTAACAGAGAAGCCTACAAGGAAGAGGACATCCTCTCTGGAATTCAAGCACAGGGACAGCAACAGGAACAGGAAGACAAAAGACAAAATATCTATAATAAAAATGGGAGGTGCTGCAATCGGGGAAGCCACTGTGGCTCTTTTTCGTACATCAAAAATTACATGCGCACTAACGAAACAACAGACTTTGGCTCAGGAATTTTACAATGACCAAACCAACATTTGAAATGGTGTGTGATGAGATTGATCCAGTTATCCAATCATATCCTTTATTGAGGCAAAGTCACTTCTTTGCGTGAAAAAATAAAGTTGTCTGCCTCAATTAAGCACAAGTTTTATGTACATTTTTAGAATTTATGTGTTTTCATCCAGCATTTTAATGCGATATCCCAAAATTTGCATAAAATAGATGGATAGAAACATAGCTATTGTATGTTATGAATCTGGGTTCATCTTGTACCAATGAACAACACTCTTCTATATATACACATATGCGCACAACATATACATACATGCACAAATCATGGACTTCCACGTATCAGTCTCAAGCTTATCCACCTTATTTTGCAAAGCAGAAGTAAACTATTTTTTGTGAACGTGCGGGACATTTGATTTATTAGCCCTTATAGGTAAATAACTAGAAAGATAACAAAATGCAGTACACGGTAAAACTTTTTGCGCTACAAACCAGTGTGTATATAATTATGACAATACATTAAAATAATACGGTAAGAAATACCAGTTTGCAATATAAAGCAGCATAACAAGCTATTTTGTAAAGCTAAAAGTAACTAGAAGCTGATGACTCCAGAAACCAGACACATTGAAGTTACAAATGCATCCGCCCCTACGTTAAAAATAAGATGGATCGCCCACAGGACTATGGGTATAATTGTGATCTCACTTCCTGTTATCATAAAGAGCAGCTTAATCCTACCTCATCGATCTCCCTGATCCAGCGGTCTATCCCGTCAAATGACCAGCGGTTGGTGATGTCATACACCAACAGGATCCCCTGTAGAGGCCAAACAAACAATGCATTGTTAGCCGGTATCCTGTTCATGCAGTGAGGAGGGACGTTAACAGGACATGAACTGTGCTCGGCAAAACCATTTTAACACACTCTAAGCCCACTAGTGAAAAATGTTCTTGTTCAGTTTAGACTTTTGAACCCACCTGAAAATAAACTTGTGGATTATGTAAACATGTTTATAGTAAGTGAATGTATGTGTCCTTTTTTTTTGCCTTTGGCTGAGCACTTAGTACAACATCAGTCCTCTGAGCAAGAACAGTAAGTGACACTTTACCTGTGCTCCTCTGGAGTACGACCTGAAAATGGTGCAGAACCTGCCTTGTCCTGAGGTGTCCCTAAAAGCAAACAG
Source organism: Hypophthalmichthys molitrix (assembly GCA_037950675.1). Taxonomy (NCBI): domain Eukaryota; kingdom Metazoa; phylum Chordata; class Actinopteri; order Cypriniformes; family Xenocyprididae; genus Hypophthalmichthys; species Hypophthalmichthys molitrix. The sequence continues at coordinate 23,384,701 of CM075494.1, forward strand.
AGACAAGTCAGGACAAAATCGCAACACAAACATGCGTAAATATAATGTCAGTTAAGCTCGACACATGAGCCGTTTCAAAACACTGCGAGCTGTTTCATGGACAGCATTTTAAGACATCATAAGTGCATTTCTGATGCGAAAGAGATGTGTATTCTGAAGAAGAACGGAAGTCTTACGGGTTTGAAATGACAAGAGGGTGAGTAATTTCATTTTGGGGTGAATTAACCATTTAATTTAACAACATGCTAACATCAAACTTAAGTTTCCATGCTTCACATAAGGAGCACTATTTGTGTAGCGATCAGAGTTAACACATAAGAAAAGCATTCCAAATCGGTCACTTAAGAGGTTCTATTTCAGTTAGGATGCTCCCTTAAAAGGCGGCTGCCTATGTAGGCAGTAAATAGAAAGGCAGCTCACTTCATTTTGGAACAAAGCTATCAATTTCAAATCTACACTGTTTTGGTCACTGTACTGAGTTTAGAGTTAACCCAAATACAAGATGACTCAGATACTTGTGTTGACGTCACAGTCTAGAAAAACGAGTTTTCCACTGTGGCACATCCGCACCCAAATAACCTTTCCAGCTGCCTACACTCTCTATCTGTGAGAACTTTCTCGCACTGTTAAACTGGACGTAATGGGCTGGAAAGTGTTAAATATAACTGCATTAAAAAGTCAGAGTGGCAGTTGCAAGTGGTGGAACTGAAGCCACAGAAAGCTGAGAGAATGCTGTTTAGTGCTGCACTTCCACATTCACATCAGAGAGCTCATCAGATTTACCTGGGAGCTCTTGAAAAGTGCGTTAGCAAAGATAGATGTAGGGCAAGACTAAAGCCCTGAGGAGAGACTCTATGAGAAGGAATATGCAGTAAGAAGCCCAATTACTATAAAACATCACATTATATAGCCCAGCACATTACAGCACACCATGGGAGTTTTCTTAAGGGTTTTGAGAATTGCTCCTCAGGCACTTACTACACTCTGTGTTAACGCTAATGAGCTTGTTGTTTGTCTTCATAATGTGTAATTCTGCTGTCTTACGATCCAATGCCTTCCTGATTAGGAAACTTTTCTTACTCTCTGGGGTACTGAGTAAATGCTTCTATAGATTTGTAACAGCAAATTTTTTCAGCTAATGGAACTTTGTCTTATTTATGATTCATGAGCTCTTACATGTAATGAGATACATATAATGATATATATTAGGGCTGCACGATTATGACAAAAATCATAATTGTCGATTATTCCCTTGAAACTGTAATTGCGATTATTAATTACGATTATCACAATTTGCATTGAATGATGTACTGAACAGCTTTATACCATTGTTTGAAGCAACTGCATGCCATATTTTTGTATAAAAATAAAAAAAACAATCTGAATTATTTTTTTTTTTATTGTTTTTCTATAGCATTAAACCTCATGTCATCTATATTGGTTTGGTTTCTTCTTTAAATAATAATAATAAAAATAAAAAAAATCAACATATGCATGGTATAATAATAGGGGCTTTTGCCACCAGTGTGCTTCCCCGAGAAGTAATGCTCCCCTAGGGCCTAAAGTGACGTTGTTGTTACTTTAATTTTGACGGCGCTGAGAACAGTTCACACAGTGCTCATATTCTCCGTCTTCATTAGTTTACATCTGTTTAACAGTCCTGTCTATTATGTTATAATACGTCTTTTTAAAAATGGCGGGTGCTGGTGTTTCGCATGCGTTTGACATATCAGCGTACACCTACGTCACTGGTAGCTCCATTTATGCTGGGTTAGACCTTTTACATTCTGAAGTATTCGTGATTCGCCTCTCGCAATGTAACATGGTCTAAACACACCTCTTAAACATGCAGAATAATGCAAGTGGATATTTTTCCTTGTAATCGTGCCTTTGAATGATTACGAAATCGTAGCATCCATAATCGTAATCGCGATTAGAAATCCAATTAATTATATATATATTTTCATCATAAAAATACAGTAATATTGTGAAATATTATTACAATTTAAAATAACTGTTTTCAGTTTTAAAAGGCACAATATGTAATTTTTCACTGCTAGAGTTCACATATTCAAAACAAAGGCATAGCTTGACGACGCCGATATTGAGCGCGGAATCACTGGAGTTGTCTCCCTCACCTTGCAGCCAGTAGAAAAGAATCCGACGGGACTCAGGGAGAAATCATGTGCATGGATGAGATTATTAACATATTATGTAGTATGAAGCAGAGTAGGGCTGAGTGATGTTGGAACTGAGCGAGGCCGCTGGAGAGATTGCTAATGAGTGACGAGCGCGACACATGCCTCGCAAGCAGCGGAACATTTATTATGCCGCTTCTGCTTCTTTCGATCAAGCGTATGTGGGGTAAAGCAGAGCTGTTTATCATATACATTTGAGTGTGTTGAAAGTCGCTATAAAATTATTCTGTGCGTTCGCTCAGCATCTACTATGAGACACTTGCTGCACACTGCAGTAAGCTAGATCGATTTTAGAATATCATATTAATAAATGCTGGATGGCTTGTACTGATAAATGGCATGCAATTAATTTTAAAACATATTGTATGACAGAGGAAATGCTGTATTATCTGATTATGCTATGTTAGCCAATAGACAAAATACTGTTTTTCTCTGAGGCATGGTAAAAGCATGGTACTTGTGGAAAATCAAGAAAACTAGATTTAAACAATAAGACTAGCGGTGTTAAGTTATATAATGATTAATTTTCTGTTGATGAATGTATCCATCCAAACAGTTGTTCCTTTGTCTAATAAAATATTAAAGCGTCTTTGGTGTTTCCATAGTTTTTACAAAATAAAAGCAGAAATCAAAAATAACGCATGTATGATGTCACTGATAGGCGACACAATGACAAGGGACATGACACTAGTTAAAACTATAAAATTATTTCTCTGGATTTAAACATTCTTGGAAACATCTGGGATAATGTAAGTACACAAGTCAACAAAATATATAACACTGTTCTAGTGGTTTTTGGATATTTTAATCCAAAAATCTTACATATCGTGCATTTGATACACTTAAAAATGTAATTTATTTGTGTAATAACAAAGCTCAATTTTCTGCATCATTATTTCAGTGTCATCTTCCCTGCTGACTGGGAAATAACCCAGCACTCATATCTGTAAGTTTGATGAACATGATGAGCTGTGATTTATCATTTTGCAAATCTGTCTCAGTGATTTTTTTGAAGTGCAATGAAAAGGAAGGCCTGCTATCTGTGGAATGAAGCCCTACTATAACACACTGACTCTGAACTTAAAAGACTACATTTGCTTTTAACAGGTGATGCATCATTCTGTCATGAGGTGAACAGGAAGACAGACAAGAGTTGTGATCCACTTACCAAAGCTCTAGTTTCACTCTCCGCCCGTCCAACAGGATCGTGGTCGTCTTGTAGTCGATTCCTGCAGTATGAGAGACAGAGAACACTTAGATAAGATCCTTACCCGTGTCTGTCTGCCGTCTACTGAAAAGAAGGATCAGGAACTCGAAAAGCTTCGGCCGTCAGCGTGATTGCATTTGGTGTACTACCTAATTTAATTCCCAGCCAATTCTTCCATTCATTAGAAGGCACTAAAGCTGAGATGACCATCTTGACAGTGACTGCACACATTCAGTGGAGAGCCTGACAGCTGCAACCAATCTGCGGTTACTTAATGCTATCATAGCTAAAATGTGACCAGGACGCTTCCTATAAGGCGATTATCTTGACTGCATATCTACATTTAGCACTCATAAAAAGAAAATATAAACACAGTACGGCCTTCATTAACTGAATGGCAATATCTGCATTTTCAGCCCCTTCACAGCAGGTCAGCATTCAAACCCGCTTTGCATTTTAATAGACAGCTCTTTCTCTAACAAAGGCTCACTGCGTCTCTTTCCATACAGGCCAGTGTCTGTAACATTCACCATGCCAAGAGCACTTGTCTCAGTGGATCATCTTTTTGTCCACTTGAAAAATCTGATTATCCGTAATGCTGACAACACAAACATGGACTACTCTTACCTGCAATAGTCCAGGAGAATTTATTTGTCATAATGATAGTAGTTTTGGCGATTGCTTCCTCAGGAACATCAGTTCTAGAAAGGAAATCAACTTTGTTCCTCTCTGATTAAAGGCAAAAACAAAGTCACACCCTTCTGTAGTCTATTCCAATTTGTTATCAGCTATTTACTTCCTGCAAAAACAGAAAAGTGGGGACAGCGCAGAGTAGGACAGCATGATTTCAGAAATTGCAATATTTCTGAAAAAAAAATGTTTAATTTTTTTTAAAGCTCCAGTTTAGCTGTGCTTGTTTGTAGGGCTGGCCAATCATATGCTATATACTGCTATACTAAAAAAGAATAATAACAGTAAAATAAAATTACTATTATTATCACTAAATTAAAATAAATTAAGAAATATTGTAATTTATTGTAGATACTGCTGTCTTTTTTCTTAAAAAAAGGTATTTAAGAAAATACAACTATAAAATTATAATACTAATATTTACTGTCGTCTGACTTTCTTCATGTTCAAACGTCAATCCAGTCCCTTGACAAAAGCAGGACAAGTCAGAATTTTCGATTTCTGATTTTGACTAATCACGCAACCCTACAGCTGAGGCTTAAAAATGGAGAAAGGGAAGGGCATGGATGGGGCATCCATCTTTTTAAAATCCTACATAATGCTTTGATGACTCTGAAACATGTCTCAAGGAGGATCTCCTCTCACGCTCAGCTAGACAGGCACCGTAAGAGCTCCTGACAGGCTGGTTCTGAGCCCATAGGCTTCATCCGTCCTTCATTATTAAACTTCTAAAAGAGAATGTAACAAGAAGGAAATGACTCGCACTTAAAAAGAACCACTGGGGCTGATTTCCTGCTTCTCTCCATCCTGCAAAAGCTTTCCTCTTAAGCAGGGCAGCACATCAAGCCAAAGGCACATCATACTTCCTTCCTCTAGCATCCCTCCTCTTTCGTTCTGGGTAATTGTATGGGCAGATGGCTCAGCAACACTGCCTGACAAAGGCAGTACGGTGTAATTATCATCTCAGGTTCCAGCTCCGGGCCGCAGGCCAAGACTTCCCAGCCCCACTGAGGGAAGACAGTCTGAAGCAGCCAGTTATGAGGAAGAGCCTGGAAGTGAAAGATCCAGCAGGACTTGAGGACACCTGAGAGGGATTTGAATGGCACTGACACGTGCGGGCATGTTTAATTCAGTTTAAACAGCCTATTATCAATGGATGGTGGAAAACAAAATTGTTTACAATTGGAGAATGTAAAAGAGTTGTTTTTTTCATAGCAGGAGCCCTTTTCTTTCAGAGCATGCCTTTGTGTCTCATTGTTGTGTTTGCTCATAACATATTCAGACGGTCTGAACTGCAATGTGACCAGCTATGCTGAGGAGCTAGAACAGGGTGCGTCTGAGTTTGAGAGTAATTTCAAAGACTGCGAGCACATGAGAGTAATGAAACAAACATGCCTAAGGCTGAGAAAGGTAGAAAAGCTGGTTTCACTGAGACCCTGCATTTCAACCATGGCACACAACATGACTCTATGCTGACTTCCATATCTGATCATCACTTTATCATTGATCAGAAGAACTGCAGATACTGGCTTTCGACTAAAAATTCAAAATAACTGAGGTTTAGCTGCAAGTCTGACTTTAGGCCTCTTTTTGGTCAAAGAACTAATGAAAGCTGACTACAACTATGACAGGAGGGATTTTGTGTGCCAGGACTAGGGAACTGCTACATATTTTCAAAATGAACTGGAAACTAATTGGTCTCAAAGGGGTGGTTCAACCATAAATGAAAATTATGTAATTTATTGACTCCCTCATTCATGTCGTTCCAAACCGGCATGACTTGCTTTCTTCTGCAGAACACAAAATAACATATTTTGAAGAATGTTGCTAAACAAATACTTTTGGTTACCACAGACTTCCAATGTATGGACAAAAAATATGTTTCACAGAAGAAATCCATCACAGGAATAAATTACATTTAAAATTTATTAAAACAGAAAGTGTACAATACTACTATTTTGTTCTTCATTTTTGATCAAATAAATGCAGCAAAAAAGATTTCTTTCAAAAACATTCAAAAATCGTAACAACCCCAAACTTTTGAATGGTAATGTCCATAAGACGGGTTCTTGTATTCATAAACAGTTAGGTGAAGACCAACAAAACAGAATCAAATTGGTCTTGAGATGCATTTTTTAAAAGTTTTACTTGACATGCTGTCTTAAAAACAAACAAACAAAAAAAACACTGGCAGAGCTTTAAAGGAGATAAATTGAATGATGCAAGTTTCTGAGAGGGTCTTACCTTACGAACTGTCAATCAACTAAAGTATACTGCCAGCATACTAAACAAAGCACCACCACTATCAAAACGCTAGTTATGTACTTATTCTACTTAAGAAAAAAATTAAAGATAAAATTGGCAATTTCACTAACCAGCTAGTTGGTTGTTGGCAGTCAACCACAGTGACCCGTTCTTATACTGGTCACCAAAAATGATCATGAACTGCAAAAGTCCAATAATATGCTGAATTATTAACTGATGAAATTCAAAGGTTTCATGGTCTTGGAGGTAATAATACACCAAATAAAGCACAAAGGATATGGGAAAGTGCATCTTTTCCTCCTTTTTAAAGGGCAATATGGCCATTTATTATGCTAACCTAACAATACACATTTACATAGTTTCTTGAATTTCACATGTATTTAATTTGCATGCCGTTTCCTCACTTTCTGTGTGTGGCGGATGTTTGCCGAGCCACGTTAAGGTCAGTCTTGTTGTTCTTTATTTATATGTATAATACGCAATTATAGCAGTTAAAAAGTTCACAATGACATTATTTTGTTTTAATAGACTTTATTTGAACTTTCGTTTGGTCAAGTCAAGTGCGCACACTCTTTTAACGAGTAATTTGATGGGTTTATTCTTGTTGTTCTTTTTGTTTGTTTGTTTTAGCTGAGTCTTGTGAGCCGGTGCACCATCAAAAGTGGTTCGTGCAGAAACTTCAGACGTATATGTACTGTTCCAGCCAATAATATAACCGCAACCATTCCTGTTTCTGCCGAGGGGACTCCAGGGACTATTTGTCTTCCTTTAATATATAGAAAGTACATTTATAAAATGATGTAATTCGGCAAACTTCCACGCTGTTTGAAGTGTTTGTTTTTTTGGGGGGTATATTTCATGTGTTTATTTTGCGTAATGGCCATTATGTGTGTATGTGTCTCCACTTTTGTATTAACTAGTGCCAGCCACCAATGTATAAATTCACTAGCTGTGTATGTAAATGGTAGTTGTCTTGAGAACTGGTCCTGTAGTGCCTAAACCTCTGTGGGCAGTGACCCATCTTTATTGTACATCTTTTTTTCTTTTTTTTTTCCTTTTTTATACTTTGGTTTTCCTCAATTGGGCATTGCTTTGCTTTTTGTAACCCATGCTTTTGAAATAAACCCCTAAAGTGTTTACAGTAGCCTGCTGTCTCAGTGTTTTTTCCCCTTCACTGGTCACATCTATCACGCTATGACCCTATCGAAACTGAACAGATATAAAATGAAAAGTACTGTGTAAAGGAAAAAACACTCTGTCATGGTTATATTGCTATCGCAGTGCTTGTCTGTGCCAAACCCATCAATCACTAGCAGGCTAACCAAGATGTCTGCATCTGCAACTTTAGACTCTAAATATTTACAGATGTCCACTCAAAGCCAGCGCAAAGACAAATCAATGAGAGTAAACACCACAGAACCAATTTATACAGACTGCAAAATCTAAAATCAACAGCCCAAGGCTTCTCTGAACTCAAGAAATCTCCGGAGATCAAAAATTACATTTGTCATTTAGCTGATGCATTTATCTACAGCAAGTTACAGTACACTTACTATAGGAACAGACCCCTTGAGGCAAACTGGGATTAAGTGCCATGCTCAAGAGCATCTCCCCTTATAGGGATTTGAGCCCATGACCTTTCGGTTACCAGCCTAAATCATTAAGTCTACACCATCTAAAAGCAGTTTTATATAATGAGATGTTTAAACCATAAAAGGAAACTTTTCTCAGCTTTAATATTTCACCTTGCTCACAGCCAATACCTCCACATACCCTATGTATAATTCATCAAAAAAGCCTTTCAGCATTAAAACCATCTGAGTACGTCAGGATGGCATCTCCCTCAGGGATATATATACAAGCCTGCAGCGTAAATCACCATCTCTGAATCCACGGAACGGCTCGTGGAGCCATCTGTGTTGATTTTGAGTGATCGTGCAGGGCAACTCTTTTGAAGCTGGACCGGCAAGCTCCCCTAGGACACTTCAGAAAACAGCCATCACTGTGAAATCTCTCTCACACAGAAAACACACTGTTCCCTAACAGGTTCAACCAACAAGATAAACAGCAGCCATATGTATGAAAAGAGAAAGAACAAGAGAAACCCAGCTCACATGAGGCTCATTTGGATATGAAAGGCACATCGGTCTATAACTGATCTATCACCACACTGGCTTCAGCCTAATGACAGAGCGTGGATGATCTCATCACAGCCGATGGAAAGCCGTGGAATAAATCAAATAAAAAGAGCTTGTGTTTAAAACTGGTCTTGACGGTGTGCTGTACTAACCTGTTCAATGAAAACAGACACTTCACGCTTCTTAGTCATGTTTACTTGTGTGTTTTGTATCCCGAGGGAACACTCACCAAAAACAACTTGGACAATCTTGACTAAAAAATAAAATAGATCATCCAATACTGATTTTTAAGTCCAACACTAATATACATTATTTTTGAAAGTGTCTCAAAACTACAGATAATGGGTATGACCAATCAATCCACACTTTTTAAGTTAAACTGTTATTGGTTCCACAGAAAAAAAAAATGGCAACATATGAGAGAATAGCTCCCAACGACAGCAGTAAAAATGTAAAAAATGTGCAGTTTAGCCATTTGACATAGCCATAAAAAAGTAATTAAGATAAAAAAAAACTTCAGTCTGTAAAGATCGAAAATACCTAATATTATAAATATTACAACTAATAATTATTATTACTTTATTATTAATAAGCGTAAAATATTTATAATACATAGTGTTTTTTTTTTCCTTGTGTTCATTATTATTGTTACAAAATAAAAATAAAAATTTAATTGGTTCTGTATAGTGCATTCCGGTTATCAGGTACTTAAAAAAGCAATATGGGTTGATCTCTACTCATAACCAATTATTAATGTAAAATAATTTTAATTAGTTTTATTCCTACTTTTAACACAATAATAACTAAATGATTAATATACTACAACAATAACACATATGCATAATTAATATTTTATTAATACTGTTATTATTATTATTATTATTATATTATGCAAAGTTGATCTGCGATTTAATTTTTTTTTTGTCATTGTTTAAGCTAAGTCAGGCAAAGAAAACAACAAATATCAAAAACATGATGAACAATCACACGGTCCATCAGTAAATTAACTAATCATCCAATAAATGTATCATTTATCCGTCTACCAATAACCGGTTAAACTGAAAAGTGTGAATACTGGTTAAAGATAGTTAAAACAGATTATAGGACTTCCACTAACAAAGATGAAGCTTTTATATAACAATTGAATTGAGCAACAGTGAGCATTACACAATCCTCCAAGAGATAAAAAGAATAATAAGCTATTATCAATCAGATGCGTTTCCGCCTCCTGTAAGTCACTGACATCACAATATGGCACCCACAGAAACACTCACCATACACACAAAAATAATATTGACCATGTTATTTGGTAAACCTGTTAATACCAATATTATCTGAATGGCTCACTGTGAGTGACAGCCTTGATCTGAGATACTTCTGGCTGAAGATGTGTTACTAGCACAGCATTCAGCGTGAAGATGTGTGGGAAGTATTGACTAACTCACCGCTGCTGTAGGCATATGGAGACTCAGCAGATCCATCTTGAAGGCTGTCCAGGATCTCTCCTTTCCCCACATCGCTGTCTCCCACCAGGAGGAACTTGAGCAGGTAGTCGTAGCTCTTCACAGGGCTTCCCTGGGTGCCCATGATCGCTCACATCAGAGCCAGAGTGACAGCAAAGGACAGGAGACAACTGTGTGTGTCCCTCTCTGATGCCAAAGATGGACCCTGATTCCTCCAGAGCTCTAGGAGTCTATGAGTCTCTTGTGTCAGGTCTATCTTTGAATGGGTGTGAGGCCAAATCAGCAGACAGACCAAATCAAACCATTTCCCACCCGTCCAGTCAAGATCCGGGAATGGAGATTTGTTTAAAGCGTACAGCCTTTAAAATGTCCAGCCGTATTCACTCGTCCAGTCTAAATATTGTAAAAATAATATGGATCATCAGTGCACAGATACTTTATTGGCTGGCAAACTGAACAGCTAGGCTGTTTACATTTCTTCCAACAAGCTCAAATCATCGCTACTGACACAAAATGAAAATAATACGCCTAAAAGTCTCAAAACCATTTACCAAAACATCTATTTTATCATGGGAAATTATTGCTATAATAGAAAAGCAATGGAGCTATCAAGCTAGTGCATTGTTAGCATGCGCCTGCCAAGCTGTCAATACAAAGAAATAATTTCATCACAATTTTATCTAGTAATCACCTGCACGGTTATGACAATATTAACAATAAGAATGTATATTTGTTATCGTAAGACTAATTAAAATACATTTAAGACGAGTCGTTGTTACACAGCATCAGCTAACGCTACTAGCTATGAGCCGAGCGCGTCAAAAACAAGCGCACAACATTGATTTTATATCATAATTTAGGGAATAAAGTTCTCACAATCACAATATATTCCGGCTGCAATCTGATGTTAAAAAAATAACTTTAGCCTGAAAAAAGGAAGAAAGATATCCACATTCGCGCTCCAGTTAGCTTGAGCAGACGATGCTAGCGCGTCTGGCAGAAATCATGGCTCCATTTCTGTTTTTCTCTGAATAACAAAGATTCGTGTAAGTTAACGCTGCTCGTCTCTGGATCTCTGAGCGTTATCAGGCGGTTCTGGGGCGAGGCGCGGAAGGTGAGGGATTAAACAATATTCCGACCAGCTGGATATTATTGCTTGTGCTGTAAATGCTCTCGGATATCCAAATATGTCCCATGTTCTCTCACACAGGAGAGATCACACACACTGTCACGCTGAGCTTTCACCTCTGCGTACTACTGCGCTCTGAGTGACTGACTGTACCTCCCCCTACACACACACACACACACACACACACACACACACACACACACACACACACACACACACACACACACACACACACACACACACACACACACACACACACACACACACACACACACACACACACACACACCTAGACAGCAATTTTAGGCATCAAAGCACTGTGATTATTTTTACATACATTAATATAAATACACACAATCAAAACATAAACCGGGACAAAAATAAATAAATATTTGAATCAAAATATATTTTAAATATATTTCAAAAATGAAAACAAAAATAAATTATCAAAAAATATTTAAGGTTTGGAGGATAGATAGATAGATAGATAGATGAATAGATAGATAGATAATTAACAGGAGGGTTAATGTGACAGGGACAAGCCAAAGGTCTCAGCACTTTCAGGGAATCATCAAAGGAAGATAATCCCCCTCCCCCTGAATAGATTAAAATGCAAATTGCTGTATGAAGTCTTTGTGTCTGCCCATCGAGATTAGAGCAACATGATGGTCTCAAGGGAGACAAGGGGACATCTGGACCCTGCATCAAATTCTATACCAGCCATTAAAAACATAAACACTCACCCCCCAACATATACATAATGGCGCTTGTTCTCCTAGGATGAGATCTGAGAAAGCTGTTTTGAATAGAATTCTATAAATGTTCTTTTGTACATTCATATATGGAGAGCTTCCAATAAATTACTATAATATATGACCACACACTGTACAACATGGCCACATATTAATACTAAAATGTGACAATACAAAATGCAGGTAAACTTTGCCTTAAAGTGAAAATTAAAATTACTCACCCTCATGTCGTTCCACACCCGTAAGACCTTCGTTCATCTTCAGAACACAAATTAAGATATTTTTGATGAAATCCGATGGCTCAGTGAGGCCTGCATTGACAGCAATGACACTCCCTTTTACAGTGCCCAGAAAGCTACTAAAGACATATTTAAAACAGTTCATGTGACTACAGTGGTTCAACTTTAATGTTACAAAACGACGAGAATAATTTTTGTGAGCCAAAAAACAAAGTAACAACTTTATTCAACAATATCTAGTAATGAGCGATTTCAAAACACTGCTTCATGAAGCTTTGAAGCTTTACGAATCTTTTGTTTCGAATCAGTGGTTCAGAGCATGTATCAAACTGACAAATATCTAGGCGTTTGAAAGTGTAAATTAACTTTCTGTCAATGGAGGCCTCACTGAGCCATCAGATTTTATCAAAAATATGTTACGGGTGTGGAACGACATGAGGGTGAACTAACCCTTTAATGTAACAAATAATCTTTCCTGTAGCTCAAACAGTAGAGTGTGGCACTGGCAACACCAAGGTCATGGGTTTGATTCCCAGGGAAAGCAATTACTGATAAAATCTAAATGTGTACATTGAATGAAGTCACTTTGGATAAAAGCATCTGCCAAATGTATGTATTTACCTATCTACCTATCTGAAATAACCTGTGTCCAGGAATACAATGCAGATATTTCTACCCATCTTTGTGTCAGATACACACAAAGGTATTATTCCCTCAACACAAACATGCAGGTGAATCCCCAGCTCATTTGTTTTTCACGTGTCATTGAATAGTCAGTTGCCACAGCAGTCATTGTTGTGTTGTGTTCAGTCTAGTTTGAGCACATTCTTCACAGGCTGTTCTCCCAAACAAAAGATCCATGACTAGTTAAACTAGCATGTTTCTGAAAATGGGTAGCAATTGTTTATAGTGCAAACATGACTTATGTAAAAATGATTTAAGATGCACAAAGATACTGTAATGTATAAATGAATTAAATAACCTTTATTGAGGTAAATTAGGGGTTTACAAATGAACATTACAAATGTATATTATGATCATAATCATCTAAATTTATACAAAATCAGTTTTTATTAAATAATTTCTATTAATTATAATAGCTACAAAACAACATTGATTTGGCAACACTGACATAAGTGGATCATGGTCAAATAATTTAATACACAAATCTATATTTATACTCAACATTGAGAGACAGTTCACATGAGTCAGTTAGATTAGACTCATAAAACTTTAAACACATGAACTTGACAAATTTCTACAAGTCATTCCCTTTCTATCTCATGAGAGACAGCAAAAAAAAAAAAAAAAAAACCTGAAGAGAAGTCAAAAGTTTTACTTCCAGTTCAAATGATCCTGGTGAAATTATGGTTTGATATACTGACTAGTTTTAATTATCAAAATTACAATTAATATTTTTTTTAAATGGTACATCTTCAATGTTATACAAAAGTAGTAGAAGAATAAATACAAAACATAATCACAGTTTCAATCAAAGACTCTGATCAGTGTCTGGAAAAGGAAAGATTATGATTTAAAACAACAATGTAGGATTATTTTCATTAAAAATCTAATTAAGAATATCTTGAATGTCAGCGAAGTCTGACCAACACAGCACCTTCTCCTAGTGTGCACATGTCTAGCTGCTGTCTTCTAGGGGCTCTTAGCATGATCTCCTAAAGTTAGTCCGTCTTGGTAGTCTTCTGTTTCCAGGGGTAAATGAGTTCTCCCACAAACAGTTTCTTGCACAATGCGGCCCAGGAATCTTTAGGGTAACAGCTATAGGTGGGCGTCCGGTAACACTGCAGTACAGAGCTGCACTTTAATGGGTTAATCTGAGGATGGAGAAAAGAAATTCATGTTTGCTCATCTGGAACATGATTCATTATCAAACCTCAGAGACAAGTAAAGCAGTGTTTGCACTGATTATGAATTATACAACAAACTGCACAGTGAGCCAAACAGAGCTATTCAATTACCCATCCCACAAAATCAACAGGTCAGACCCAAACCCAAAGTGAAACCCTAGCATAAATCAACTACAGGATGACATGCTGTTTAACCAATAACCAACCTACCTCCATCATCAGGTGTAGAGGAGTTCCTGGCTCCTCACAAAGCACCTTGAATTTAACCCCCTCTAGAATCAAAAGAGATTCATAAAGGACCTTTACTAATCGATCAGTTATATAAACACATGATTGGCAAGTAAAAGGCCTAGAAATACATTCATAACATCATCAATTGTTAAATAAGAAAAGAAACTTGTCAAATCTTAAACTAAAGTTTTGATTTCTTCAATGTAATGCAGTATGGCTCACCTGCCAGTCTGTACGGTCTGCAGATACGTAGGCCGATGGCGAACAGCGGGAAGGAGTTGATGAAGTCGACACTGAGGTGAATCACTCCCTGAAACAACACCACCACCAGCCGCAGCTAGAAACATACCGAGAAACAACTTACACATGTAAACAACACCAACTCAGCTAGACGTCTATGAGATTTCTAATTTATTACTCATATTAGAGACATTTTACATCTAAAGTTGAATTTCATATAAACATACATGAATACATATAAAGCACATTAAATGAATGTAAAACGTCTACTTTCAAAGTTTCAAATAAGTTTGGGGAGAATAAAATGTCAAAATGTGGGTGAAATAATGTTGCATTGTCATTCAGTCTAATACTTATATTTATGTAAAAATTGAAACAACATACTTTTTTCTGACCTGTATGTATTAAAATATATAAAAGAATAAGTGAGCATACTAAATTTTATTTCATTTTAAATGAGTAAAAAATTCTTGCTGACAAATGGACAAAACCTAGGATAGTGGAAAAGTTTAAAAAATGTAAAATTACAAACAATTAGCATTTGGGGTAAAAGTAATTAGTCTTTAATATGGCATAACTAGATTTTTTGTTGTAAATATCCCTGACAAGATTGTGACACTGAATGACATTTTCTGTAAATCATGGTAAAAATGTGTGATATTTAATTTGTGCTCAGAAAAAACAAACAAACAAATTAAACAGAACCCATTCTGATGTATTGAAAAACAACAACAACAATTCAAAGCTGTATTACACTTCTTGTTTTGATGCTTGAAAACCCATTTTCGTCTTTGACCCATGTATTATGTATTAGTAGAGTATCAAGCACTATGGCACAGTCCTGAACCATAAATCAGTATTAGAACAATATTCAAAACCTGTTACATACACTGCTGTTTAAAAGAGAAATAAATACTAAAGAGAAATAAACACTTTTACTGACCAAGGATGCATTAAATTGATCAAGTGACAGTAAAGACTTACACTGTAACAAAAAATTTTAACTAGTCACCAAAAAATCCTGAAAAACAAAATGTATTATGGTTTCCTCAGAAAGATTATGTAGCACACATGTTAATAACAAGAAATGTTCCTTCAGAATGATTTCTGAAGTATCATGTGACACTGAAGACTGGAGTAATGATGCTGAAAATTCAGCTCTGCCATCATAGGAGTAAATTACATTTCAAAATATGTTAAAACAGGCAAAAAACAAAACAAAAGAAAAAACCCATGATCAAGAGCTACTGACTTGTAAAAATAAAACAGCAGAAAACTGCATCAGATGCTCCAATGGGGCTGGAATAAGGATGAAGTTTAAACTCATGTCAGAGTGACTCACCAGGGTAAAGACCAGGTAATACAGGGCAGTGGTGGGAAGCAGGAACAGCAGAATCGTAAAAAGCAAAGTGCCAATGAACAACTGCAAAGAAACAGATCAGTGTCAGTTTGTTCTGTAAGGTTGTGTTGAATAGCTAATACATGAATGAGGGATATAAAAATTGTGCAAGAGATGATGTACCTGGTCCAGGTCGTATGAGCACGAGTCAACCCTCTGTCTCAGTACATTCCATTTCTTTCCCCTGAAGAGCCGCCACAGGGAGGAGAGACCATAGATCTTCAGACAGTACAGTCTGACAAGAGAGATAAGAAAGTACAATTCATAACAAAGAAACTGTGTTGCAATTCTCAGAAAATTGCCCTAGAAACTCCCAGAAAAAGCCCTAGAATGTTGTGTCAAGGGTAATATGAAAATAAAATCCTCAAGACTGTTAATATAGATGGAAAGTAACTGACCAGAGAGATCTGTGATATAACCTTAAAGAGAAAGTACACCCAAAAATTCTGTCATGAACTGCATCCCTAAAGACCAGTATAAGTTTCTTTCTTGCGTAGAACATAAAATTCACTTTTATTCCAGCAATGTAAGGGAATGAAAACCTCAGTGGTCCCTTTAAGTGGCACAATGTATTTATAAAGGTTGAAAGGTTGACACTGCCCTCTACTGGAAAACACTGGAAGTGCATGAACATGAAAGTAGGTTAGAAAACTACATACAGAACTATAGAATTGAACCTCACCTTGCCCCATACACATAAAAACAGTAGATGTGAAAAGTCAGGAGGGCCACAATGTCGGACAGTACGGAAAGAGCAAAGGTCAATCCCAAGCAGGCTGAGAGTCCAACATACCACAGGATTCTCTCAATGAAAGGTGACATCAGGTGGATATAACCTGCCGACACAATCACATGACATACATGAGCTTCTGTAATAAGCTTGAAACACCATGAGAACGCCTCAACCGAGGATGTACTTACTGATCCACAGATGGATGTGGTAGAGAAAGAATCTCCCCAGCACCTGGTCGAGAGCTCTGTTCATCTTCAGTCCAGCAGGAGCTCCCATCAGCCATTCTAACAGCTCCTGGAGCTCTTTAGCCACATGCTGCAAGATTATATATATATATATATATGCTGTGTGTCTGAACTTTATATTCATTAGAGAATCCACAAAAATATTAATATTAATACTGTTTTCAACATAGATAATAATAAATATTTCTTCAGTAGCAAATTAGAATATTATAATGATTTGAAGGATCATGTGACACTGAAGATTGTATAAATGATGTTAAAAAATATTCAGCTTTGATCTCAGGAATAAATTGCATTTTAAAATATACTGAAATAGAAAACAATTATTCACAATTATTTCACAATTTGTACTCTATTTTCATTAAGTCATGTGAGGCATCTTTAAAAACATTTACGTTAAAAATCTTAGTTTTTATTTATTTTTTTTACTTAACTTAATACGCATCATACTTACATCTGCCACGGGTACCAGAGTATCCGCTAATTTGCTGATACGATTCTCCCTATAAAGCCACGAGACAAGCAGCAAACCAAGGGCTATGTCCACAAGAAAGGACACAAAAATGTTTGCTTTTCTGCAGAGGAGTGAAAAAGAAAGATGTGAGAATATGCTTTATTGAATAATATAACAATAATAGCGCAACATGATACATCGATGACATGGCACTTAATTTTAAAACTTAGCATTTTTTAATTTCTAAACTCTAAATCTTTTTTTTGTGCATAAATAAAAAAAAAAAAAAATGTAAATGTAAACTCTCCTGATACCATAATCAAGAAATAAAAGCATCATTACAAGAATTAATGTACTGTAGATTTTTAGGCAATTTTTTAAATAATTTTTTTCTAACAAAAAACATTGAACAAACCTTCTTCAGGACTGTTTGTCAAGATCATTAAGACTATTAAAATATCAGAAAATCTGACCTTTTTTTTTTTTTTTTTTTTTGCAAGGTTAGTAAAATGTCATGAGCTATGACTCCCCAAAAATGTATGTAATTCATTATAATTGTATACAAATTACATTTATCATCAAAAATATATTTAAAACCTGGGAAGGTGGGAGGTGTACACTCACACGTATTCAAGGAAACTTTTAACTTCATGGTTACAGAACAAAAAGGTAATTAAACTGAAACTTGAAATTGGTATTTTTCAAAACCATATGGAACCAACAAAAAGAAAAGAAAGTACATGTCTGAGAACTTTTCCAAGCACGTGTTTTAAATGGTTAGTTCACCCAAAAATTAAAAATCTGTTGTCATTACCTCACCCTCATTCCAAAACCGTAAGACCTCTAAAATGAAGATCATTTTAATTAAATTAGAGAGCTTTCTGTCCCTCCATAGACAGCCTACGTGACTACCACTTTGATACTTCAAAAAGTTCATAAAGAGATCGTAAAACTAATCCATATGAATTGAGCAGTTTCGTCTAAATTTTCTGAAGAGACTCGATTGCTTTATATGAACCGATTTAATTTAGGCTTTTACTCACATATAAACATTGTTTAGCGAATATAAACAGAGGCTCAACCAATCCTGCTTCATGCGTGAGAACAAACCTCTTGCGGAAGCTCAAATGTGCTGCGTAACACATGAGAATGAACATCATTGGTTCTCGCACGTGACAAGCAAACATGCTTGAGCTTCCATATCACAAATGATGTGTGAGTTGATGAATGTTTATATGTGAATAAAAGCCTAAATTCAATCTGTTCATCATATGGATTAGTTTTACGATCTCTTTATGAACTTTTTGAAGCGTCAAAGTGGTCGTTGCAAAGGCAAATCTCTCAGATTTCATCAAAAAGATCTTCATTTGTGTTCTGAAGAGAATGAAAGTCTTACAGATTTAAAAAGACATGAAAGTGAGTAAATTATGGCAGAATTTTCATTTTTGGGCAAACTAACCCTTCAAACTAGTTTTAAAAGATTCTTCTTTTTCGCTATCAATGGCGCTCTTATATGTCATTGATAGGAGTACTATACCTCATAAAATCCATGTGTGTAACAGCTCTTTGGGGGGAGAAAACAGTCTTGAAATGAACTGCTCTGTACCCTGACTGAACACAGGTGGACAGCTTGCTTGAGATGAACAGCACTGGGCGAAAATGTAAAATCCTGTAAAATACCAAAAGATTTGAATTCTCCAGCATTCTTCAGTATTGACAACAAGTTCAAGCTCAGATACTTTAACTCACCTGAAGCTGCAAAACCAGTGCCACAGAGACAGCAACCACGTTAGGAAGATGCAGACCGGAACAGATGCTTGTTTTAGAAGCTCTGCAATAATACTAGCCTCTCTGCCTTCAGACTGCCAGTGGGTGAGCTTGAGAGGCCCGTCGTCATATTTGTCCAGGAAAAAGAGAGGCTGACTTTGAGCCACTGTTTGGAAGACCAAGCGCAGCTCTGAAGGCTCAGTGTCTGACTTCTGGCTGACCTCTTGTACCGGGTGAAGCTGGGACAGCATTACCTTCCTCTGGTCGTAATGAACGAAGATGATCTTATCTTCCTCACTGCAGTCATCACCGTTCTTCTGCTCTTGGTCCTGTACAAGTTTCCCATTGTTTTGGACCACCTGGCAGGTAAAGCCTCTTTTGCCAATTTCACGGCTCAACTGCAACCAACATTTCTGTGGAAAGATGGTACTCAGGTCTTTTAGGAAGCTGTCCATTCCTTCTTTACCTTCTTTGGGCATACTCCAGGAACCCAGGATGGTGAGATCAACTTCAGACTGGCTCTGCATCTGACTCAAGTACTTCTTCACCTGACCTGGTATGAACGGGTAGTGAATGACGGCCAGTACCACAGCAGAATTGTGACCTGGTATCCAGTGCCCAACCAGCAGGCCGCTGTCAGCAGTATTGCAGCATTGGGGAAAGAAGATCTTCAGCACCATGGTGAAGTGCTATAAAGTCCAACAACAGAGAAAGATGCACTCCTGTTTGGGCAAAAAGACACAAATTAAAAGACTGTAAGCAAGCATATAATATGCACAATTTTAATAAGCATATAGTACTTATATTGCACAGTTTTAGTTATCAAGTCAAAAATAAACGTGTAGTTTGCTTAACAGCATCCACAGATCGAGCGAGGACAGTTTTGTACTCGTGCCCTTCAAATGCATTGAACACTCGGGTCGTTTCTATGGAAACCACGCGCTCCGGGGCAAAACTGATATCGATTTAATTTGCAATTTTACCATGACCAAATGCACAGACATGCTGCTGTAATTAGTAGAGAAGTCAAAAAGTTACCTTGTGGATTTTGGAGGGCGAGGACTTCTGAGAAGTCGCTTCTATGTTATTTCCGACAACGAGCAAATTAACTCTACTATGTGCGTTAATCAACGCTTGCATGCTCTCAAAAAAAATGTTTACGCAAAATCATAGAAAAACAGTATCAGAGATAATAGTCCAGTCAATGATCTTGTAAAACTAACTGAAAACCAGTTTTCCATAGGAGTAAACCCAATTAAACAGTTCGTATTGTTGACAGTCCGTCATTAAAAGTCCGCCGACTGAACTCAAGCCACAATTTCAGTTCCGACCCAAATGGTTCGAGTAGAGTTTGACTTTTACCATTGCAGGTTTCCAACGAATCTCTCATGTTCTCCGCAATATATTGATAAATTACTGAAAATTTAATAAAAATAATCACATTTAAATGTAATAGCACAAATGTTGTCGAGAGAGTGAGCAAACTGTTGTTAAAGGTTTAAGTTTAGTTAATAAACATAATAATCGCAGCATTTTAGTGTGATCTTTTTTTCTCCAAACCTGTTGATTACCCATTGTAATATATATATATATATATATATATATATATATATATATATATATATATATATATATATATATATATATAGTTTTAAATGCATATGTTAAGATTATTAATGTAATTGATTAAATGTAATAGCACAAATGTTGTCGAGAGAGTGAGCAAACTGTTGTTAAAGGTTTAAGTTGAATTAATAAACATAATAATCGTAGCATTTTAGTGTGATCTTTTTTTCTCCAAACCTGTTGATTACCCATTGTAATATATATATATATATATATATATATATATATATATATATATATAGTTTTAAATGCATATGTTAAGATTATTAATGTAATTGATTAAATGTAATAGCACAAATGTTGTCGAGAGAGTGAGCAAACTGTTGTTAAAGGTTTAAGTTTAGTTAATAAACATAATAATCGTAGCATTTTAGTGTGATCTTTTTTTCTCCTGTTGATTACCCATTGTAATATATATATATATATATATATATATATATATATATATATATATATAGTTTTAAATGCATATGTTAAGATTATTTTAAGCACTTTGGATTGCCATTATGTATGAATTGAGTTATATACTTACCTTGCCTAAAAGCGTCTACTTAGCTACATGAACTGTCGACCGGTGAATGTGTCTGAATGGGATGGGAATCGTAACCTAAAGGAAACGTTAGCTATCTTAGCATTCAAGACAATGGGGCCCTCTAAAGAACCAGCTTTTCTTTCCTGATAACAGCACAACACATGATAAGACTTGAATTTTAGGAGGGAACTGAAGCAAAAATGAACAAAAGCTGTGGATAAAGGTTTTATTAAAAGTAGCCTACATTTTACAAATGTAAATTGTGTGTTTTTTAAGTAGTACGGTTGTCATTCAAAAGCAAAACATTTAATTTTATATAGGCCTAGTAACATTTGCACCAATATGTTTCATGATCCTTGACAAATGAGAAAAGCCTTCAAGAAACTGTACTTGATAGTCCAACATTCATCACTTATTTGCAACATTATTTGCAACAACTTTTCTAAATTAACTGAAATTGTGTGTAACTGATCAACGGTCACCATGATTTTGCCAAGTAAGACATGTTCCTGGATCAACATATTTTGTTGGTCCTGGAACAACATTCCTATCCGAAAAATTTAGTCCCAACCTTTTCCCAACCCTTAAACCTAACCTTACCCATAACTTATCCCTAAAATCAGAGGGAAATGATAGTTGAATAACACTGTTGTGGAAGCACTTAACCCAGGTTGTAAGCCTAAACTTGACATAAATGGTAAACTTGTCCCTCAAATCTGATTGGTTGATTGGAATGTTGTTCCAGGATCAACAAAGATGTGGAACATGTTGTACTTAGTGAAATCATGTTCACCAGGTCAACACAGTGTGGCTCCCAGAAGATGGCGCTAGAGTTGCATATGTTTCCCAGAATATCAAAGAATGATGGCATGAATGCATGAAATATTCAGTCTGAATGTTCAGGATGTTGAACTGGATTTTAAATGGGGATAACAGTAAGAGTTTACTGGACTGCAATTAAAGGAAATTCAATACAGTCACACAGAAAAAGCTTTAAGACAAAACAGCTAGGCTAATTATATTATTAATCATTAATTGGTTTAATTATACGGATATCCGAAATATGTCTTAACCGTTTAGACATTCTTGTATAAAATAATGTACTATCAAAACAAATAGGCCTAACATTAGCCAGTTAAACAGCTTTTTAAAGGGAAAGTCCAAAAATCATCTTGTTCGAAACTGGTATGCATTTCTTTCTTCTACAGAACATAAAAGATGACATACTGAAAAATGTTGGTAACCAAACATTTTCGGTTCCCATTGACTTCCACAGGGCACAGGTGTGGGCTACTCTTACATAATCAGGAGCCATGAGATATACGCTATTTAGCCTACCTGTCTGAAACTGTCTGGCTCCTCATTATGTAACAGTGCACCTCTGCCCTATTACACTCATCTTTGTTTGTGAACAGCACTTACAATAAAGATGGTGTTTTCATGTAAAGATCTGGCATGCACGGCCTCAGACACGTGATAAGAATGTTATCATTTTCACATTTTATCGCAAGAGATTTTTCATGTATTCTATATGCCTCCAGGCCATTATACATCCATCTCTGCCCTATTACACTCATCTTTGTTTGTGTACAGCACTTACAATAAAGATGGTGTTTTCATGTAAAGATCTGGCATGCACGGCCTCAGACACGTGATAAGAATGTTATCATTTTCACATTTTATCGCAAGGGATTTTTCATGTATTCTATATGCCTCCAGGCCATTATACATCCATCACACGGCACAAGTTTATTTTTATTATTAATAGTAGTAGTAGTAGTAGTAGTAGTATTTAGACAGTTTAGCTTAATTTTATGTTGTACTCCTAATTTTAAAAGTCGCATTGTAAATTGTAACGTTAGATGCTATGTTTATCGTCAGAGGAAAATCAAACATCAAGTTTAATCTGAATGCAATCGTGTGCAGAGCATATTATTGAAATGAGGTCATGATAACAAATGGTTTCACAAAAACGTAAGGGAAGAAGCATTTCTAAACATTGGCTACTATTCAAGGAAACCACACGAGGCTTTGAGTATGGTTTAGATCACGTGACTTTAAAAAAAAGTTCAAAATGAAAGTGACCAGTTTATTTTCTGTATCTGATTTCTTAATTACGACTGCACTGATTTTGTGATAATGTACTTTCCGAGACAGTATGATGACAGATATAATTCATAAGAAGCCTATACGAGATAAAGATGTGAAAGTGAGTTTCAGATCATCTTTACAACATCCTAACATGTGGTTTCTCTACGTTTTAGAGAGGATAGTAGTTCTAGGCTATTCAAAGAAGTAGCCTGTTCCCTATTTTTTCAATTAAATACGGTCCAAAGGCCCAGGCCCAGCACAACACGACTCCTGTGATTTCAGTTTAGGAGAAACAGCGCCATCTATAAGAATTATGCTATGTGGGAAAGCAGTACACTAGCTTTCACTTTCATTTTCCCGTAAAGCACTGGAATATAATGCATCAAGATAAACCAGTCAGAAATATTTGAATAGCAAACACAGCTTTTCAACCATAAAGGAACTAGGTAAGTATCATTTTTCATGTATGCAATTATGTAAACGGTCAGTTTGTATAATGCAAGCATTTTGCAGATTTCTACTGTCCTGTGAATTTGATCTGGTAATTCATTCGGATATTATTAAGCATTACACAAAGCGTATGGCTTTGTGAATGAAACGGGTACGCGCAATAGCCTTTGCAATTGATTTCTGGTGGTCTGCATCCTCAACACAGTCCTCAGACAGATTGGACGTGGAGTTCTGCATTGTGCATTATGAGTCATGTCAATGTAGGCCTATCATACTGCAAATATCTGCAGATAAATCTGGAGATAGCATACACTCAGATGATGATGATGATGTCATTTTTGTCACTGAATAAAAAAATGTGCTTAATATGTTCAAGCTGTTCCTTATCTGATAAAGAGGTTGTTTCAAGGAAAAGCCCTGATAATGCACATATGCCTGTTTGTTTAGATCCTCTTCCTTGTATCTGGAAGTGCAAATACGTTATTGTCCGCTAGTGGTCCTCCTACTGTAAATATGTGTCTTTCTGAGAAATAGGAGAGAAACGAAAGTATAACCAGTAATTCTACTCCAAAGCAAACAAGTCATTGAAAAGAAAATACACCCTCGAATTTGCATGACTGGAATTTCAGTTTCACAATGATATCATTAAAACGAATCACGGGCAGGACAGTTCATTTTAATAAATTACCAAGTATTTACTAAGTAGCCTATTTTGAAGTACGGTGATGTCATTCTTCTTGTTAAATGGGCTTTTAAGTCACATGTAAGTCCCTTTTAATGGGCCATGCCGATTTAAATCACTGGATAAATAATCTCATGTGCATTTTTGACTCCCCCAAAAATTGCATGTAAAAGTATTAAACATAAGTAGGAGACAAATGGAATTATGTTTAAAAAAAGCAGATGATTGTCTGTGCACTTGTGCAGTGTTTAACACATCTTAGTGTATAGACATGAAACTCTCAGTCTGTCT
Organism: Hypophthalmichthys molitrix; assembly: GCA_037950675.1. Lineage (NCBI taxonomy): Eukaryota > Metazoa > Chordata > Actinopteri > Cypriniformes > Xenocyprididae > Hypophthalmichthys > Hypophthalmichthys molitrix. The sequence continues at coordinate 23,409,391 of CM075494.1, forward strand.
CTATTTGTATGAATTGAAACTTATGGAAAAATGTTTGCCTGGTCCGCAGCTGTGGATTTATGGGCTGAAAGTGAGTTTCATTTATGGCTAATGCTTTACAGAGATAACCCACTGTAGATCTCAACTGATATATCATCTGACACAGTGTATCATTACAAGAACAAATGCAGACATGCATAATCCACAACAAACTTTTTTTGTGCTATGCACATATGACAATATTGCATGAACTGATGTATCATTAAAAAAAACTAGAAAAAAGGCATATAATTATGCTTAATGTTCTTGTTTTTATGTTACACATCTGTCCATTGCAACTGTAGTAAATATTCCTTTAAAAGTATATGAAAAAACGAATAAATAAAATTAAATTTTTATAGACAATTTCTTTTAATAGTCAAAGTATTAATAATGACCCAATCAGGCTGTATAACAGCTGTAGAAACACACATAACATTATAATATTCACTTTAACGTTGATCCTAAGTATATTTAATTCAGATATTATGTCATTTTCATGTTCTTTAAAAGTTTGTTATAAATGGAACTTCTTTTTTAAGGGGGCGGGGGGGAATGTAATAAAGTTTAAATGAGAAGTGAAAGAAAACTACCATTATCTCTTTTAGGTAGGAGTGGCTAATCCTGAATTGATTTCACAGAAAAAACCTGAAAGTGAAGCAAGAATTCCGGGAAATGGGCGGAGCTGTTCGCTCTATATGTATGGTTTCAAAGCGCCTGCCAGTTCATTCTGACATTATAAGCGTTTCTGTCGTTCGTTGAAGAAATCTCTATCGAGATATAACGGTGGAATAAATCAATGGGAGTTCAAAAAAAACTGATTTTGGAAGCGGCGACGAGAGTTTGTCAAAGGCAAAGTTGTATTGACTACTCTTGGAGTTCATATTCGCTAAAACGGTAAGATTTATGCTGAACTAACTTCACTGACGCTTTAACGGTCTGTTTTGTCATTTAAAAGTTTAAACAGGCTATGAGCCTAACGCGATTAAAAATGAATGTAATTGTTTGTTGTACGTCATAATGTAACGTTTATAATAAAAAGTGAACTTTATATAAGATATACACGTTTTGTATAGTGTTCCAATGCTAAAATATATAAGTTTATATAAAAATAATAAACCTAACATAGCATTAGTCATTTTACAGATTAATACAGCTTTACATGAGTGAATCCCAAATACGTCACAATCTATGTTGCCATGAAACAAGCATGTTTATTGTAGCCTATGTGATGCTCAGTACAACGCGTGATTGGCTTTGGAAGGGGCCACTTATTAACTGTGTTCTTCACTTGCTCTTCAACAGACAGATGAGTCTCATCTAGATGACCTTCCTGTGGTACGGTATGGAAGACCACACCGGTTGGTCTTTCCTGTAGGATGGTGGCGCACAGTACAGTGGAAGGGAATCAAGGCACAGCAGAACCCCAAGTGAGCACAGAACCCTCCCCAGAGGTCTCCCAATCCCAAAGGTCCAGACCCAGCCAGCAGGCAGCCATTTTACAGACACATTTCAGACCCTTCAACTTTGCGAGAGACTTCAAGATCATCGCAAAGACCACCTCAATGCTAGAGGAGAGTGGCTTCTATTGGGGTCCCATGACTGTAGAGGAGGCACATCAGAAGCTGAAGAAAGAGCCAGTCGGAACTTTCCTGATTCGGGACAGTCGACAGAGCGACGTGTTCTTTACGCTGAGTTACAAAGGACAACACGGTCCCGTGAGCGTCCGGATTAACTTCAAGAATTCCAAATTCAGCCTGACCGGCAGCAAGGAATCTTTTGACTCTCTTTTCAAACTGCTGGAACACTACATCAGTTCCCCGAAGAAGGGTCTCATCAGGCCCTACAGGAAAGAACCAGTGCAGTCCCTGCAGCAGCTGTGCCGCAAACGGATTATCGAAACATGCGACGGAAAAGACATCGACCGCATACCTGTGCACCCAATCCTCAAAGACTTCCTCCATGCCTTCCCTCATCCGCTATGAAGACGAGACTCATTGCATTAAAGCGCTGCTGGAATATTCTGGAGATACTTGATGGACTCCTCGTGGTCCTGCTCTGTTTTAGGATGCAGGAATCATACTGTAGCACATTTTGGAATATCATCAGACTTGAACACTGCACAAAGTTTACATTGTCTGTGAATGTTTACACTATACAGGAATATTGTTTTCCTTTGATTACATTTCTGCTATGCAGAAAGAAATATTTCAAGATAATTTTTATAAAAAATAATAAATATATTTGTAAACAATTTAAAACATCTCAATTTTTACTTTATTTATTGGGGGACTCATACATTCAGAATGCTTGAATACAGGGTTTTTTATACAAAAATATTCATTAACATTCACACACAAAAAAAGCATATCTACTTTAGACATCAAACTATTACATTTCAATGGAAGGCTTAGTCAACTCTCATTAATGACTATTAAAACTAATTAATAAGACACTTAAATATATATCAAAAATATTTGTTTTTTTTAAAAATGAAACTATGTAGGTGATTACTAAGATTTTCCCACATGCAATTTGAGCCTCACCCTTGTCTAGCAAGGTTCAAGATTAATATCTCGACTTAATCCATGGCCATGAAACCCACCTTTTTCTTAGAATAAGACATGTCATGTTGAAGCTAAGGTATATTTTTACTAGATTACAGACTTAGTGTGCCTGATTCCTGAAATGACATGAAGATGAGGTCTTATAGGAAGTTAAGGCCAGACATTCTGTACTAAACCAGGCTGATTAATCTAGGTAGTAGCGTGGTTGAGAGGCGGAGCTGTGGTGACCGTAAACTGCTTATGGCTCTGACAGACATTTACAAGAAATGAAGTGGGTTGAGGACTGATGGAGTGCGATGAGGCGGAGCCTGTGATCTCCAAAGACACTAGTACACCGTATCAATATAATTTGCGACACATCTGACAGACTTACGCAGAAAAATGACTAAGAACAAAACAATACTCGGCATCTGGGGTTCACGTAAACTTTAGAGATCACTGCTTGGAATTCCACTTGAGGCTGAAGGAAGTTATCTGTACTGCATAGTCATCAGATAAGATGTGACAAGAGGTTGTAACACATTGTATTGTGTTTTATTTTGTGTCAGACCTCTTGCTTTTAATAGAACAATGGAAGTGAGCTGCTTTCTAGCTAAACCTAGTTGTGATTCACATCAATCATTAGCAAAAACAGCGGATGAAAACGGGTCAAAGGTTATGTGCTTTATTACAAGGAAGCTTATCTTTGGGGAGAAAACGATTCTGATTCTAATGAAATCATATCATCATATTATGGAAGTGAGGGGGAAATCGTTCGATGTGCCTGGTTGGCTATACTTTATCGCGGGATTTCCCTTAATTCACCACTCTCAACAGACAGATTACTAATTGACTTTGTACATAATTTATTTCACAGGTGAATTTGACACAATTAGGAAACTACCTACTTATGAAGAAAATCGAACGCAGAAGCCTCGATTGATAAGGTTTAGGTTGCTGAGGTTGACTTCGGTGATGTGGTACAGGGTTAATCAGTCTGTCTTTCCTCGCTCATCTGTAGTGATTAATACACATGAAAGCACATAGCCACTTCCAGGAAAAGAAACAGTTGTGTTTCCCTGAAGAGCCCCTAATCTTCACTGCATCTGGCCTCAACTTACACAAACAGACATACACATACACACACACGTGGCTCCTGAGTGGTGTATTTCCTTTTGGAACCACAACGCTCCCCTCCAAAACGCAGAGACTAGATACACACACAAGCTCGTGTTGGTAATCTGTTCACAGAAACAAACATGGTTTAAGCTTTTGAACGCTCGTGAACAGAGAACAACCTCAACTGATAAATGGTAAAAAGTTGCCGACACGTAATTTGGAACTTTTAATGAACAAAATAAAATAAAAAAGTTCAAATTTGCAGCAAATAATAGGTTTTTTTGAAAATAAAATAAAACAGGGTTCATATTTGTGGCAAACAATAGGATTTTTTTTAATAAAATAAAAAATTATCTGATGTAATTACATTTTTAATGAAAAGAAAAGGCAAGTGCCTTATCTGCACTACATCAAAACTTACTCATTGCGATAAATGAACCCATTACACAAGATTAAACTTTTTTTAATCCATTTATGGTTATGACGCACTCAGGACCCCTGGGAGTGGTTTTTGTAAATTGACAGTGTTTCAGACCACAAAGCTAAATTCCAGGAAGGCGAGTGATATGGCTACCCACATAATGGTTACTATGACAACATTCATCTATTGCCATCCCACATCAAGGTAGAAGGTCCCCATGACCTCCACTGAGAATATGTGGGCAGCACTTCCAATTCATTGATTCACAAAGATAATTTTGTTTCACACTGACAGAACACACAGACCACCTATGTGTAATCCCCTCACCTCCATTTCCATACACAAACAGGTGGGTTTTAATTGATTGGATGAGTATCTGTATTAAAAAAAATTATTCTCAGTTTGAGTTTTTCAAGGCGACTGTTTTAGAAAGTATCACTTGATTGGTGACGCGTCATCGCTTGTTACGTAACACACTGCAGCGCTGTATAACTGATGATTTGCTTTTATTTCATTTTTCGTTTTTTATTCAAAATACTCACAAATTTGTGAACTATAGCATGAAATATTTCAAATATGTGCAAGTGGATGTGTTCTGCTGTTTAAACACCTTTATAATGATCGCGTTAACTATACGCGCGATGGGCGCCGCCATGTTAGTTTGCGCCGCAGTTCAGAGAATCAGATCTGTTGTATTTTCAACACTCGAATTCATCCATTTCTCCCGAAATACATGAAGGCAAGTGAGCTGGTGAACTTGGAAAATAATAGAATAAATTTTAAAGTTATTTACACAATGTGTATCTGATACAAAACGTGTCATCTAATTATTATGGAAAGGACTGTTATTGCCACTTCAGTAGACATCATTGTGTATTTTACAAACTCTAAATGTATTGTGATTGTACGCGTCAAAGGGTTAAATGGATAGTTCACCCAAAATTTTCCAAAAATGAAAATTCTGTCATCATTTACTCACCCTCAAGTTGTTCCAAACCTGTGTACATTTCTTCTGCTAAACACAAAAGAGAATGTTGGTAACCAAACAGTTGATGGCACCCATTGACTTTCATAGTATTTTTTAGAGATGCACCGATATATCGGCCAATAATCAGTATTAAAAAAAAAAAAGCAAATTTTCACACTATCGGCTATCGGACGATAGTTTAAAAACAGCCGATAGTCAGGGATGATATATCCTGTCAATCAAAAGAGGGCAGGAAAATGCACAGCATTTGGGATTTGTGTAAAGAAAATGCTAATAAAATAAGTTTGATGTTCAATATTAATAGTAATTATATGAATTAATACCATTCAGAAAGTTAAGAAATATTAATTTAATCTTTAGAATTTAGTTATAACTGATACCAGTTACTCTGAAACAAGTTGATGAAATGGAGAGAATAAAGTTTTTATTTGCATTTCTTTCAAAATATAATAATTAAAAATATAATCATTAATTAAAATGAAATTTTCATTCATTTAAAAAAGGCATATAAAGGCAGAACCCCCAAACTATCAGTATCGTTATCAGTATCAACAGATATCACTTTGAATAATCGGTATTGGTGGAGAAATTCAGTACAACTCTAGTATTTTTTTTTCCCATACTAATGGGTCCCATCGACTGTTTATCTTCTTTTGTGTTCAGCATAAGAAAGAGATTCACACAGATTTAGCTTGAGCATGACAATGAACAATCTTGCCATCTCATCTATTTACAGTGAAATACAAGTTGCTGTATTGTGGCAAGTCATATGGCTCTTCTCAGGCAAATACCGTGTAACGCAAACCACAAGTTAGTGAGTGTCTCTTCTTTAGAAATAACACTCTTGTGAAGCTGCCTTCAGCAGAAAGCGTGAGACACTATCAGCATAAGCTCCTAGAACGAGACCTCTAGAGAACTTGCCAATAAGACTCATGAGACCGCCTGCACGCCACACATCCATTTATAGCTGCTCTTAATAAGTTTCATATCAAACTGTTTCTCAGACCAGAGGAACCGCTCTAAAGACAAAGACCGCGTTTACTCAATCAGCAGATGCTTTTATGGAAAACCAACATATTTGAGATGACCATCGCAGACAAATTTTTCACAGAAATGCTGATCAATAGTGAATTAAAAGCTGTGAACTGCTTATCACTGCATGACAATCATTTTCAGTCGAAAAGGATCTGCTGATGAGCAGAAGTGGGACCCTTAAATTACGTAATTTGTTACTTTTTGTTCACTTATTGTAAACAGCTTAAAAAAACTCTGAAATGTAGGAAGTGATGGTGGGGGCCAATTTAATGCGAAGTCTCTGGGAAAACGCAGGGAAAAGAAACATAAATTGCAGTTCTCAGTATTGCACAGATCCATCACTGGTTTCCGGATAAACTATGAAAATCCCCCTCCATATTCTGGGAGTGTTTAGTATGAGTGCATGGGCTAAGTCAACATCCTAAATAGCAGCCCACTTTAAACAGTAAGAAAGAAAACTTCACATTTCATTTCCACACTTTCAAGAGTTTACATCCATCACCAGGAGACCCAGAGAAGCCCACCTATTCTTGGAAATGATGAGTATCAGGAATTTAACAGGCTTGTTGATATTTCACCAGAACAGGAAATTTGCAAATGTATTTTGACAGATTAACTGCTACAGATAAACAGTGAGAAGGGACAGATTTTATGGCAGATTAATGTTTAATGAAATACCGCTTCTTCATAAAACTAAATTGAAAGATTAAAAATGGTAAGACAACCAAAATGTACATCAGAATAATTTATTGCATGACTTGGTAATTAATTATAACATCAGATCAAAACAAATCTTTACACTGTGTACAAACTATGATGCCCCCCTCCCCCCACACCCCCTTTTTCGACAATGAAGTTAACCTCAAAATACTGATATAAGCAGAATTAATTGTATTGCTTTAAAGGTAATGTTTTACAAACTCCATTGATAAAGCTTAAATCTGAGTGCGTTTCTTTAGAGAGTAAAGCGCCCAGTCATGGTTACCACACATCTGCATCGGTGCCACATCGCAAGAATCTGTGGATCCCTTCTATGTGCTGCTGTCTATAAACCAAAGATTCATTTTCCATTCAGTCCATTAGTGACAGTAGTCCAACTTCTTGACTCTGTAAGTGAAATAAATGAGTCTTGAATTACCGTTACTGCACACCAAAGTAAAACGAAACCACAAATACATCACACCCAGCTTTGATAATGTGTGTCCAGCACAAGCTCTCGATGACCTCTAGTATATTAAGTGTTAAAGAACATTAAAACACACCTAAAAAAAACGGAAAAGTCGCCTCAGCCTTAAAAACAGGAAGAGACCACCTCGAAGTACTTGACGCCTTAACTACTCGAACGAACACTGGCATTTTCATCCTGTGTCAGCAGATTGCAAAATCTTCCAGAACGGAAGCAAACGCGTGAAGGTACGGCAGTGACGTAAATGCCCAGGAATGAAACTCGATGATGGAATCACCTGATGGTGAAAAGAAAACTCACTTTAAAACGTGACTGACATAGGTGAGTCAGCATTTCTTAATGCATAAAGGCTTGGTGGAGCAAAGGGTGGATGGTTGGATAAACCTCGTGCGCTGACAAAACTGAGCCAAAGTTCACGGGTTGAATGCAATGATGAATTAAAACGGCTCACTTTAAGCACATACCGTATCTGTTCCTTACAATCTCCAATGACACAAAAGGGCTTTTTTAAAAACCCAAGTGCAAATGAATGTTCAACCAAAATGAATTCACCTTCAGAAAAGAGCACCGCTGGATAGACTCAGAAGTCTTTGTACATTCCTCAGTGTTAAGACTGGTAAAATCAAGCGGGCATTCCCCACTAACCCACTCAGATACATATTTATACGAACTCGCCCTTTCTCCTCAGTCTGCTCAGCATCATAAAACCATACACGCACACACACTCGAGCAGTCACACACAATCACAAAAGAGTCACACATGCAGAGAAATAGCTGGAACACCTCAGCACCAGAGCAGAAAGAAAAACGCACGACAGAAAAAAGACTGTGCTTTAAGAAGCACTCATGACGAACAATAACATCATTGTTCTGAATGTGCCGTTTACCTCTGAAATGTTTCATGGTCATGATGTAAAGAGAAGTATTGTTAACCGCTGTGTTGACACAGTCGGCAATTACACGGATACAACTGAGGGCCTGAATTACTAAAGCTGAAAGCATGTGCAAACCTGAATCGGTCATGCTCACACTGAGTAATCAATATAACATTTCTTGCTTTTGTAATCTGGCCCTTATTTCTTTTGTACGTTTTAGTTTTAGTAGCACTAGACATATCAGTCTATCGCGGTCTCCTCCTCCAGGTCTGGGTTGTCCTCTTGGTTGGCTGTGACGCCTGCAGAGTCTGTCTCGGACTGAGTCACAGGTTCATTACTCTGAACATTTGTCAAATCTTCAGTTTCTTCACCAAGCAATGGCCCAGACTCAGGCGATGCCTCATCTTCCTCTCGTATGACTGGAATATCCTTCCTGTTGTCTTGAGACTGTGTGTCTGCTGCTCCCATGCGGTCATCTTCTGTTCGGCCAGAAGGTATCATCTCATCCCCTTCTGCAGACGCGTCATCCTGGACGGACGACTGGGTGCTGAAGGAGCGCAGGCGAGGCGGGTCGGCGGGGGGCAACAGGGTCAAGGAGTCCACGCTCAGTGTTTCGGCATCATTGTTAGACAGGAGGGAGATGGTGGGTTGTGGTGCAGGGGTGAGGCTAGGTGCCAGCGAAAGTCCTGAAACAGGAAGAATAGGGCCGGTTAATCCTGCACATGCTTCTCCTTACTTATGAAGGAGGAGGGTGTTACACACATGCAGAAACATCTATTCATACTGAAAAGGCAAACAAGGCAAAGAGAGTAATGCAAACAGTATGGGGGAAGAGGGTGTTAGCTTTATTAGATTGTTTGTAATGTGTGTCTATGTTTGGGTGTGCTGTGATAGATAAATGTGTGAGATTGTAAATTATGCTGACGTGTTTGACAGACAGGATGGATGGATTGATAGATGGCTAAATACACTGATAAGCAGGTAGACAGGGAGATGGACAAACAGGTAGATCTGACAGGTAGATAATAGATAGATGGCTAAATAGACAGGTAAATAAATGGATTGATAGATGGCTAGATACTTAGGGATGCAGACAGATGACTAGAAAAGCAAATAGACAGACAGACACAATCAGATATAGATAGATGCTTATTAGGAAAGTGGAAGTGGAATACCAGACATGTCAAGGGTGAGACAGTGAGTCAGATGTTTGTTAAAAGGTTAGTTCATCTATAAAATGAAATTTATGTCATTAATCACTCACCCTCATGTCATTCTACATCTGTAAGAACTTTGGAACACAAATTAAGATATTTTTGATGAAATTCGAGCTTTTTTTATTTTTTATTATTCACCATAGAAAGCAACATAATTACCACATTCAAGGTCCAGAATAGTAGTAAAGACATCGTTAGAACAGTCCACGTGACTACAGTGGTTCAACCTTAATATTATGAAGCAAAGAAAATACTTTTTGTGCGCAAAAAAACAAAAATAACTTTATTCAACAATTTCTTCTCTTGCCTGTCATTCCCCTATGCTGTTTACGTTGCATAGACAGTGCAGAGCTTCCGTGTTCTACATCAGAACGCCGACTCAGTATTAGACTATTTTAACGATGTCTTTACTACTTTTCTGGACCTTGAATGTGGTAATTATGTTGCTTTCTATGGGGGATAAAAAAACTTCTTGGATCTCATCAAAAATATCTTAATCTGTGTTCCAAAGATGAACGAAGGTCTTACAGGTGTGGAACGATATGAGGGTGAGTAATTAATGACAGAAATTTTTGGGTGAATTAACACTTTAAGTATTTTGTCTGCCAAAAATAATGATGTAAATGTAAAAGGAGAAAGCTGAATGGCAGAGAGCCATAGAAGTAAAAAGATTAATATTGAAAAGGGTGAAGGGCTGAAAAACAGGATACAGAAGGTAGAAAGCAGTTGCTCACTCTGGGGTGGCATACATCCCAGTAGTTTCACAGTTTCTACAATGTTTGTATTTACATTTATTCACTGTAACACTGTGATATTTTCAATTTTTTCATATATGTTTTATATATATATATATATATATATATATATATATATATAGACATATGAAATAAATTATTCAGCTATACTTGTTTATCAGCTTATCTCAATTATCAACTAATTGAATTCAGCTTATCTCATGTACATTATATCAGACTTACTATAAAACTAATACTAATACAATTCATTAAATTGATTTAACTGACCTCTGTACCTGTACCTGCTGAAACTACCACAACCATACATCTATAGCTTTTTTTCCCTGTTTTTCTCTCTGTCTTTTCCTGTCTTCTTCTGTTCTCAGTTTTTTTTTGTCTCTTATGTATAAGTTTCTAATGTCATGTTGTTACTGTTTTTTTGCTCAATTAAAAAAAAAAAAAAAAAAAAAGACACACACATAAAGCTTTAGATTTTAGTAGCACAATGCCAGTCTCTGGAAACTAAGGGGGCCACTCTGCATTGTCAATCTATGTAAAAGCGTCACACGGACATGCCTGTTACATCTGCATGGAGCTCTAAACCCATTCTCCACCGTGCCTGTCATCCTCTGACAGAGAAAACACGCACCTCCGGCCTTCCCTGCCAGACCTGACTAGAGAACAGAAGGACAGATCAGAACGAATCCTACAGACATATTAATTTAGCATCTAATCTAAAGGGTGCATGGAGCAAAACCTACAGCCAAAGAATATTATCGATTAGCATAACATGCAAAGCTTGATTTTAACTCTATAGCTCATAGGTTAGCACTCTAGCTCGGAACATGTTTAGCCTTGGTGCTCATGCAAGTGATCTGGATTTGAGTTTAGCATGAAAAATATCTTGATTCTATTCCTCCTCTCTCTCGCAATGATTTGTTGTGACGCTTCACTAACTAGTTGTCTAATAAAGGGACAAAAATAAAATTTAGCAGAGTAAATCAGCATTCACAATCTGTTTTACTTCTGTAACGTGCCAATGCACATGAGAGGCAGAGCATTTTTTATTTATTTTGATACACTATAAACTTTTTTTTATTTGGAATAACATGCACTCATGAATTGTGCAGAATAAGACCAGGAACGTGTTTTGAGAAGGTGAAAAAGGTCAGTTTGGATTTCCTGTTGATTTCCTTTTTACTCTATGCAGGTTGCATATGTGCAACCACACTTACACTACATGGTACATATCTGTTATGACAGAGACAGAAGGAGAAATGGATGTCAGTCTCACCACAAATCCACACCTTCAAAACAATACGTCATTGCTACTGCCGCTTCTGTTTCTAAGAACTTCTGTTCAAAGATGTGCCGCTCCACGAGGCATTGACTAACAGTGAATGTGGTCAGCTCACACTGCTGCACTCTGGTGTGTGTGACAGTGGCTCTTATTCAAACAACTTATTCATGAGACTGTAGAAGACTATTTGTCCATTTATAGAGAGGTTATTAAATGATATGGAGAGTTTCACTTCAGACAAACCCCAAAAGGTCACTGTTTTTCAAAATAGATCATCATAGTGATTCAGAGAATTAAAGGAACAGATACATAGTGAAAGAAACAAAAAAAAAAAGCCCATGACCGTATTAGTTGAACACCCCCGCCACAAGACAGAAATCTGTAGGAGACTTCACAGAGGCCACAATACTCCACTCCTCTGTTCAGAGAATCAGCCACCAGATTGGTTCATGTGCTCTTGTTGTGTGAAGCTTTGTGAGCTTTCAGGTTTTTCCAAAACCACACCCAACCACCAGTGACCAGCTCAAAAATGCAGTGTGGGAGGCAGAAAGAGAGATAAAGCAGCCAATGGAAACAGAGACCTTTAGAGGTAAACCAAGTCCCTCAGGAACCCTTGTTCTACACAGCAAACACATCAATTCCTGAGAGGCCTTTTGGGGGAACATTTAACTGGTAGTCATAAAATAGCCTTCCACTTAAAGATCTACTTAACCATTTCTTACTATAGAATTTATTTCTAAATATGACAAAATTGGCTGGATGACAAGTACTTAAAAGGATGAAGTGGAAAGAACATGTATATACATGTATATAAGCATTTAGTCATGCATACATGCAGTTGAATAAGCAAAGAATTAGACTGTATAAGTGGTGAGGCTTTGAGCGTATAGAATAATATAGAAACATGGGTCTTAAGGTCCATTCACACCAAGAACAATAACTATATATCAGTGTCCACACCAATGCACAATAACGATTTGTCTTTTTTTAGCACGTGCTGCAGTGTCTGCCACTTTAAATGCTTGTGCTCTTTAAAGTTGGATGGATTCTGATTGGCTGTCAATGTTTTTATCATTCATCAGCTGGGAAAAATTGTGAGTCCAATAATATTGTTCCTCTGTGTCATTACCGTTATAGCGCTTCCCTATTCTCAAGAATGATTATTCAGACTTTATATTTATAGTTATTATGGTTATTGTCCTTGGTATGAATAGGCCTTTAATCATGTACTACAGCTGTAATACTTCAGCAGCAGTTCATATTCTTCATTTACAGGGCTGTGACTATATAACTGACACTGTAAAAGCTGACACTCGCAAAGTGCAAAATTCAAGTACAAACTGGTTTAGGGGAGTTGAAGTCACCATGTAATCAAAATTGACAATTCTTCTTTTAAAAGACTGTTGCAGTTCTTATTATAAATTATTTATCATAAAATGAATAAAATATCCTCTACAACTGACTGCAAACTGGCATTCAGATCTGTCTCCATTTAGTTGGCAACACCCAACTTCCTACAACCAAATCTATTCCTGAAGGACTAAATCAAATCCCACCCTACATTTTCACTTGGATATACATCACAATAGGTAATAAAAGACTATTGTAACTTCTGTTTCATGCAGACTTAAATAAAATGGTGTTGTGTGTTTTTAGGGATTGCAAATTAATAATAAATTGCAATTCAATAATTTAAATTCTTGTAGCTCAAACAGAAAAGCACGGCACTAGCAATGCTAAAGTCATAGGTTCAATTCCCAGGAAATGCAGAAACCTTAAATGCATAAATGTAAATCGCAATGCAATTATTGTTAAAACTTAAAGGGGTCATGAATTTTTTATTATTTCATAGTGTTTCCTGAGGTGAACTTATAATGCTACTATGATTTTTACAACAAAAATTGTCATAATTTAGAAATAAAAGGCTATTTGTCTACCCCGATTTTAGCTCTCTGGTCTGAACGCTCTGTTTTAAGAGGCGTGTCTGCTGTGAGACATCAGTGTAAACACCCACTGCTGTGATTGGCTAACATGCCTGCATATAAAATAAGTCTTACATGTGGAACTGGTGCTGCCAGGCAGTTAGGGATTAAACCCCCTCCCCTGCGAAAACTTTACCACGTTTTTACTATTAGGGCCTGATGCCTCAAGATGAACTAATCAGACAGCCTGTTGATCGTGTGACGGCAGCCAGTGATCATGTCATTGAAACTTGGTTTCTGCACTCTTACAAATGCTTCTATCATTACTAACAGTGCAAGCACGGTGTAAATAAAGTTAGAGATTTATAACTGGAGTTTTGGCAAGAGTCTAGATAAACTCGTGCTGTGTGATCGACAGCTTCAGCCATTATAAAGAGAGCGTTCTTGGTAACACTTTACAATAAGGTTCATTAGTTAACACTAGTTAAGTACATTAGTTAACATGAACTAATAATGAACTGCATTTATACAGCATTTATTAATCTTTGTTAATGTTACTTTCAGCATTCAACACATTACTAAAATCTTGTTAACATTAGTTAATGCACTGTGAACATAAACAATGAACAACTGTATTTTCATTAACTAACGTTAACGAAGATTAGTAAATACAGTAACAAATGAATTGCTCATGCTTAGTTCATGTTAGTTAATAAAGTGTTACCGCATACTTTGATTGCTTTCTGTATATAATTTAATCACAATTTAAAAACTTTAAAATACTTAGGGCATATCAAGCGATCTGTAATAACAAAGCAATAGTGACCACGTAATAAAAACAGTTACACTTGAGTGGCGCAACATTACGGTCAGATCCAATATAGTCCGACAGGATCGTCTTTTAGTTTCAATCTTGCTGAAAATCCTGCGTCGAATTGTGCCTTGTTTGTAAACGAATCCACGGAAAAATGAAGTGAACAAAGGACCAAGTTCTTACTGAGGCGGTCTGGAATTTAAAAGTTCATCCACTTTTTCCTAATGTTGGGATAAGAAGGAAGGCAAAACAAAGATGGTGTTTTTCCAAAACTTGGCACTGCACAGCGTTTTGTTGTTTTCAGAGCCATCTTTATCTTTTGGTTTCTGCATAGACCTCTCTCGTTATTTACCTACTACATGCGGGAATTGCTAGGCGGGGCTAAACAGGCAGTGATAAAGAAGCAGGCGTTGATCTTCTGCGGAGGCGGTGCTTAGCCACACTATTACGTCATAAAGTGGCACATTCCACAACCTTCCACATTCCTGACTGGCTTCAATATAAGCCGTTTTTAGACTAACGAGAAAGTTGGGTTCTGAAACTTACAGGATGTTTTTATAGTACAATAATGTATTATCCCAAAACATCAAAGGAATTTAGATTTCTCAGTTCATGACCCCTTTAAGAACTCCAATCTTATTTTTAGACTTGAGGAAATGCATACCTAGTGTTAAACTAGGTGTTAAATCATTATCACCATATTATGTGACGAGTCGAATAACTGACAGAAAGACACATGATGATCGAGACACAATGACCTGCATTGTTTTCTGCAAATATACAAGGGAAAACAAAAAATTGTTTTCATGGCCAACAAAAAAAAAAAAAAATCAAAAGTGTTGCAAAAAATGTATTTTGGACCCTGCATATCATTAAAGTCTATTAGGTCTGATCATCTATGTGAGAAAACAAAAGTGATTGTGCAATCTGCTTCTTTGCAAACCTGATATACAGCTGTGTAGGTGCTTCTATTCAGAGGAGGGTGTTTTTGTGTCCTAGCTTGTGTGAGACGTGTTTTAGTTTTTCAGTGAAAGCAGTTGATATTAAAATGGGGTGGTTGAGCAAAAGTACAGAGGGGAGTGGCATGTGTGGGATTTTGTCTGGTACCTGTTTGACTCTGTGTTGCGGTGTGTGTGGATGCGCTGCTGGCTGTGACCGTGTCACACGGGCTGGTGGGGCCACCAGAAGGTGATGAGGTGGAGGAAGTTGATGTGGGGTTGTGCTGGGCAACGTGAGCAACTGCAAAACCTGGAAAACAAAACACATGGTCACATATAGATCATTTCCTGCATTTCCTGCTATACTGTCTATATAAACCCTCATTATTAATGACAAAAACCAGCTGGAACTGTGGCTTAGTTAATACAACAGGTGCAGGTTTGAGTCTGGCCATTTCCTCTCTCTCGTCATTTTCTGTTTTCAAAATAAAAAAATAAAAAAAGAGAAAAACATAAAGAGGTTCTATATACACAAACAAATATACACCCTTACTGGCTGATTACTGAAACATTAATTCATCAGATTCCTACATTTTGGTACAAATGAGAACAACTTTAATGTCTGTAAAGTGTTTTTTTTTTTTTTTTTTTTTTTTTAAACACTTGGCATCACACCAAGAGTTCTGGGAACCACAATCTCTTTTACCTGAACCAACAACACGTCATCAAAAGGGACTGAGAGACAGCTATTAGTCATCTCTTTTCCTAAACAGAGACCTAACTTTTGTGAAATTAAGATGATGACAATCCTACCCAAATCTGAAAGTATCGATACATTTTGTAAATATTGAGATTTTCTCCTTGTAGTGAGGGAGCTTTTATATCTATATATATAGATACATACACTGCCCGGCCCCAAAAAAAGTCGCTGTTTGGATTTTAATGGGCAAATACTTAAGAGTCTACGGCTGGATCATTATTACAGTGATTATTATTTTTCTAGCATGTTTTATGTTTGGCAACGGTTCTTTTAACCATTAAAGATGGAGTGTGTAGCTTTTCATTTCTTAAACAACCATGTATTAAGATGTATCATGGCCATATTCCAGGATGACAATGTCAAGATTCATCAGGCACAAACTGTGAAAGAATTGTTGGGAGGGAGCATGACGAATCATTTTCACACATGAAATGGCACCTCTGAGTCCAGACCTTAATTTCATTTAAAAGTCTTTGGAATGTGCTGGAGCATTGTCAATACAAGATCTTGACCAAAAATTGATGCACCTCTTGATGGAAATAACATCACAACATTTATTTCCATCGAGAGGTGCATCATTTTTTGGTCCAGATCTTGTATTGACAATGCAAGAGGTGAGCACTCTGTAAAGTCTACTCCAGCACATCCCACAGACTTTCAATGAAATTAAGGTCACCGTTGCCAAACATATAACATGCTAGAAACATAATCACTGTAATAATGATCCATTCATAGATTCTTAAGTATTTGCCTATTAAAATCCAAACAGCGATTTTTTTTTGGCCAGGCAGTGTGTGTGTGTGTGTGTGTGTGTGTGTGTGTGTGTGTGTGTGTATGTATATAAATGGACATTTGGCATTAGCACGAGTGATCAAAGGTTTGGCTATAGCAGCCCGACCATGAATATTGACTCCTGAGTCTACGAACAGTTTTGGTGGAAACAGGAGAGTCAAGGGCCGCATTTAATTCTGCAGTGAGTTGGGCAGCTGTGGTTTTATGTTTTTTGGATACAATCTGGGTTAGTAACTGGACATCCCTTTCAGACAGCTTCATCTAGTGTCGACAGTTACTCCTGTTGGATGTGGCTCGTTCTACGTGGTGTTATGCCGACATTACCCTGGACACCATAAAGACTTGCTGTCCTGGTCACAGATGAGCCAGCGATACGCACACCAACAATTTGTCCTTTTGAACTCTGATACAGGGTATGTCTATTATTATGTTGTGAGCATATTTTGCATATTTTATGTACAGGATTGCTTTTGCTCTGCTAATTCAACCTTCACACTCTGTTCTTTCTGATGGAATGTAAAATCAGTGAAGATTGGCCACCAGACTGCAAATATATAGGCGTGAATTTCCGTGAAACTTTCAACACTATATTGGCCAGTGTTTCAGTTTCATTGTCCAACCCCTGTCTTGTTTATTTAGTGTGAATTAAAAAAAACAGTGCAAATGGAAAGATAAAGTGCAATCTGTATTATTTCTCTAAGCTTAGTGAAGCGTAGTTATTCAAGCAACAAAAACAAACCTGTTACTGAAAAATGCACAATAAGCAATCTCCTAGGGTGAAGTTAGAATGTACTTATATTTATCATTGTATTTTAATAATAAACTATGTGAGTGACACTGTAGTGGGGTATATTTTGAACAGCCGGAGTCACAGTTGGGCGCTGCTGGTGTGCCATACAGTCATAGAAAACAATGTGTTCAACTTTTGAATGTACTTTTCTCTCAGTGTGTGACCCTCTTTACACATTGTTTTGCTAATGTTTGAGGAAGGGTTCTGACAGTGATGCCATGCAAAGTGACAGAACATAATTTATGTATCATAAACCGCCAAATTGGCTAGTGTGTTGATATGCACTACCTGCCACAGTGGATTTTCACACATAATTCGGGTGTTCATGTCAAACCCTATATATCTATCTATAGTCATCGCTTCTCATGGTAAATTACCCACTGGTCTGGAACCAAAAGTCTATATAAGGGTTGTATACTGACAGTTCAGAATCACAGCTGGTGGAGAGGAAGTGTTACCTAGAAACCTCAGACAAAACAGAACTGTAACTTGGAGAAGCACTAGAGAAATTCTGGGGAAAACAAAATTAGGATGTGCAGTTTTTCAGAAAATTATTCAAATTTCTGTGCAAATCTCTACACAGACAGTGAGCATGTCTGTTTTAGAAACAAAAAAATGCAAAGGAGGTAAACGGTTCAGAACATTAAATATAGCTTATTACCGTAACAGAAACAGGAACCTAATGTTATGAGAACTTTCCTATAAAATATAAATTTCACATTAAGACAGAACTCGTCTACCACCACATCATCCAGAAAAATTACAGTAATACAGCAATAATAGTGTATATTATTACTGAAGTGAATCTAAAAAAAAAAAAAAAAAAAAAACCTTTTCTAAAAAATCTTAGTGTAGTTTTTTTTTTTTTTTTTTTTTGAGTAATCTGCTACATAACTTAAGGTATTAAAAATGTGGGCAGCCATTTTGGTGTGGCATCTAGGTAGCGACTGGGGGTTAGGTGCCATGCTCAAGGGCATGCCCTAACCAAACCCGCAACCTTCGGGTTACCAGTCGGACGCCCTAACAATTAGGCCATGACTATATTATATATATTGTGTTTTCTGTTTGAATATATTTTATAAAGTAATTTATTCAAGTGATCAAAGCTGAATTTTCAGCATCATTACTCCAGTCTTCAGTGTCACATGATCCTTCAGAAATCATTCTAATATGACGATCTGCTGTTCAAGAAACATTTATGATTATTATCAATGTTGAAAACAGTTGTGTACTTTTTTTTTTTTTTTTTTTCTTCTCAGGATTCTTTGATGAATAGAAAGTTCAAAAGAACAGCATTTATCTGAAATACAAAGCTTTTGTAACATTATACACTACCGTTCAAAAGTTTGGGGTCAGTAAGAATTTTTATTTTTGTTTTTTTGAAAAGAAATTAATACTTTTATTCAGCAAGGATGCATTAAAATCGATCAAAAGTGACAGTAAAGACATTTATAATGTTACAAAAGATTATATTTCAAATAAATGCTGTTCTTTTTAAACTTTCTATTCATCAAAGAATCCTGAAAAAAAAAAAAAAAAAAATATTGAACACAAATATTTTGTACAATTGTACACAAATGTTTCTTGAGCAGCAGATCATCATATTATAATGATTTCTGAAGGATCATGTGACACTGAAGACTGGAGTAATGATGCTGAAAATTCAGCTTTGATCACAGGAATAAATTACTTTATAAAATATATTCAAACAGAAAACAGTTATTTTAAATTGTAATAATATTTCACAATATTACTGTTTTTACTGTATTTTTAATTAAATAAATGCAGCCTTGGTGAGCAGACGAAACTTCTTTTAAAAACTTTAAAAATCTTACAGATTCCAAACTTTTGACTGGTAGTGTGTGTGTATATATATATATTTATTTATTTATTTATTTATTATTAGATTTCTATCAATTTTAATCCATTTTATGCAATCTTGCTTAATAAAAGTATTATTTCTTAAAAAAAAATCCACAGAAAATATGTAACTGTGGATAACAGCTGGCCTTTTAATCTTCTGAGATTTCCTCTTTAATCGTTCAAACATTTACCTGGAACTTTATCTACAGAGGCGAAGGCTGGGCCACGTCTGGACTGGTCATAGAAGCGGAAAGGCAGAGATGATGCAACAGATGGTTGGCTAAAGCCCAGCACTTCTGTGGAAGGCTGAACAGGAAGGTCCAATAGAGCTTTATGGAGGGAAGGGGAAAGAATGAGAATATGAGCAAAAAAAGAAAAAGTGACAGATACGAGCCACGTTTACATTGTCGGGGCAAAAGCGAGCGTGCGAGTGCGTGCCAGGGCCAGTCGCGCCTCCACTGTCACTTGCAGGGCTTGAACGGGCCTCATCAGGGCTACCTCGGAGGCCAACAGCCAGGGGTTTTTGGCCCGCCGAATACCTTGGTCCAAAGTGGGCCAACAGTGTCTTGAGGACTTGTTATGAACAATGGAAGAGTTTATCTCAGTCAGGAGAGGGTCAACTTGGGAAAGTGTTTTCATATCAGGCTACCAGCTAACTTCATAAAACTTGAGGTTAACTTAACTCATAAAAATCCTGTTCTCTGCTCGTGAGCTCCCTCTATTGCTCTGGCTAAAAGGATAACAGTATAGTGAGACGGAAGACAGCTGTAAACATCCTCAGATCGCATTGTTTCATGAAAAATTAATAGAAATGTTCATTCTTTGTAAAGAAATGTGACATAAACATGATATTTTAATCAATATTTTTCTAAATGTGTAAATCATTGGACTTAAAAACCCTAATGGAGTTATTTTATGCATTCCTGCGATCACAAATAAGTGGAAGCAGATGCGATAAGTATGTATTCTCTTTTTATGTGATATAATTATAAATACCAGTTTGCTTAAGGTGCACTACTGTCAAATTAATAAGTTACTGTCATTGACAAAAATTTTTGTCATAAATCATTGGTCAGATATCGATGCTGGAGTCTTAAAAGTAGTAAGGAAATCGATATTGACCCGATTTACTGCGTTAGCGCACATTAGTGGTCTAGTGTTCAACAATTAATATGTGCAAGTTAATGCACAGAAAAAAAAGTTTGTCGTGGTAATCTTTAATCACAATCTGAAAATTTGCTTCTGCTCTGGAATGGCGTTCCTTCTCTGATGACAGAATTGGGTTGAATATCCTTAACCACTCCCCTCCAACTGTCAGTCTGCTATGAACGAGAGATGGAGAGGAGGTGCGCTAAAATAAAGCCCTGCCCTCTATTTAATAATCTGTTTCACTTGGAAATATGTCACAACACTGAAGTAAAGTCGATTGCAACTTCCGGTTCATGGGGACTTTAAGTCTGTATGTAAAGACCTAAAGGCCGCTTCTGTTACGTTCGTTTCGCGATCTAGCTAGTTTTCATTCAGTTTCTCCAACAGTGGAAACGCAGCTTGATTTTGGCCTTGCTGCTCGAAGTCTGAGGATATTAGTCCCACATGGCCACTGATTTGAACTGGCCCAAATTTTTTTTCCAGCTACAAATTAAAACAAGCATTACATGATAAAAATCCAAAATAAAAGGGAAATTCCATGTCACTGGGAATTGGTACAATTAACCTTACATCCATTCATTTGAAATGATATTCAGGCCTGTTAAAGTATAACTAAAGTCCAACTCAAATGACCCTACTCCAACCCCTATTAATGTTGCACAACAGCTCGGAGGTCTGAGAAAGTATCATTTATAAACAAAAGATACAATCTGCTGTAAAAACATAGCTTATGACTTTGGCTTCAAGGCAGTTTACAGTTTGTAAACAGCCAAGACCTGACCTGCTATCCTCTGCATTTTCATGCGCCTGGCCTGGATGCGGCCCTTGGCTAGTCGCTGTTTGGCGATGATGCAGCGAATATGGTCTGCAAAGATGAAGTTAGCCTGCAGGATGGGCACAGGCTTGGCATGAGGGTTAGATGTAGGCTTGTGTATGATGATGTTCAGAGCCCTGCTGTCGTCTTCTACTCCTGAAACCTGCATGTCCTGTAAACATATGTATACAATTAAAATAGAGTCATCAAGATATGCAGAAACTTTGGTTTCAAAGACTAAAAATGCAAAAAAACTATTTTCAAGTATATTAATATTAATATTTTATTGTTTTCATTTCATTTATATATTAATTTTATTTTACTTATTTGCATTTGTTTTATTTTTTTCTTTGGGGTATCCTATAACACTGTCTTAACATGTCTATAACGTCGTGCTATCACACCTTACATCTTACAAGAATTACTTCTGTCATAAAATGGCTGCACCTAATGTCCTAATTGTTGTGCTAAGTAGCTGAATGGCGTCACTTAAGACAAAGCCTTGCTAAAGAGAACGATTTGTACAATGCCGAATTATGATTATTAATTATAATTTTGTTAAAACATGCAGCACTAATCAGTTTTAACTGAAAATATGTGATCCACAAAGTGAAAAATTTGATGTGCTTATTTCATTTGATAATTACAGCTGATTTGATTTTGCCCCTGCCTATTATCACATTTATACAAGGTAGGGTGTTTAACAGCTGGTTTAAAGGCATTTCATCCATATGGGCTGCTTAGGATAGTTCATGTCCCCACATAAAAATTAATTAATGTCAGTATCATTACTTAATTCAGAAAATCAATAAATCAAAGTTCATGACATTTTTTTACTAGTTAAAAACTATTGTAATGTATTTTAATTAGTAATCTGTTACATAAAATAATATAATGGTATTATTGAGAGCTAATATAAAGTGTTGATTGATACATTTTCAATGAGACACAAACAAACTCTTACATTTATTGTAAATGAGGTAATTTACATATCCTCTGAGGCTTTACTCATAAATATTAAAGGGATAGTTCATCTAAAAATGAAAATTATCCCATGATTTACTAACCCTCAAACCATCCGAACATTTGGAGTTACATTAAAAAATATTCTCAATATTCCCAGTTTGATAATGGTAAATTTTGAAGCCGAAAAAAGTGCATCCATCCATCATAAAAATAATCCATACAGGTCCAGGGGGTTAATAAAGGCCTTCTGAAGTGAAGTGATGGGTTTTTGTAAGAAAAATATCCATATTTAAAACTTTATAAACTAATAACTTGCAACTTGCGTCTGGCGAATGGCTGTACGCACCGAGTTACGGCAGAAGAGTAACCCCTGACCCGACGCATGACGTATTGATGAAAGAATAAAAAGAAGATAGTCATATACACCTAGGATGTCTTGCAGTTAAGTAAATCATGGGATAATTTTCATTTTTGGATGAACCATCCCTTTAGGTTGGCTGGACACTCCAAAAGGGTTACGAAGCAACACATGCATTACCTAATTAATTATTTTAATTGATCTCACTTTAAAATTGGAGCACTTTGTTCGGGGCAATATAAATGCATTTCCACAACTTGAAACGGCCAAATCCAACCAAAACCAAATTTATGAGATTTTTTAAATTGGTTTTTGATATGAGCCTTTAAACCATCCTGTTACATGCATTAACTTCACTTTTAAGCAGAACATCAAATTTGACAAGAATGTGGCCAAAGAGTACTTTTATTGTTTGAGCTTCATGTTTGCAGTGTAGGAGCGGGAATGAAGCAGACCTGCAGAAGGCCGGCAAACTTGACAACACCCCAGCCAAGACGCTTTGAATCCGGTTCCACAAGACTCATCTGGTACACATCTACAGCCAGGAAGCGCTGAGCTTGAACCCCATCTTTACTCACCACCATGCACGCAATAAGATCACTGTTATCTACAAGGAAAAAAGGACAAAAAACACTTTACTGTTGAATAATGGATAGTTCATTCCAAGGGTCCTTCAACAAACTTGCATAAATCAGTAAAACAAGTCATAAAGGTCAAAGTTTAGCCAATGAATGGGAACACTGTGTAACCACTTTAAGCATTCAAAACAGACTCAGATTTTGCCAAATTTACAAATCCAGATCTGCCTCTTATACAATACCACATTGTATTAGGAGTCTCTGATCACATGCTTCAATTCATCCATTTAATCTATTTCCTTAAAAACATCAGGACTTTTAAATATCAGTACATTTAAAAATAGTCATGCATTTCCTATTACAAAGTGTTAAGAAAATGTCATCCCGGGGTGAATTCAATCATATTAATGAGAACTGGCATTAAATCAGATTGCACTCATGCGGGAGTTTTCAAAAACACTCCAATGAGTCATGACCTACACAGTATATCGCAGCTACTCGGGTGGGTGGAGAAGGGGGTGGGGGAAGAAGGGGAGGGGTAAATAGTGGAGGTAGGTCATGAACATTTGAAGTTGGTTTCAGGTAGATCAACTGCACTACTAATAACTAAAACAGCATTGTCACAACTGAGGTACTATGACTTGGTACAAGTTTCTCTTTGTGCTCTGTACTTCCTTAGAAGTCACACTGATGGGTTGAGGAATTACTTCAGAACTGAAAGAGCAAGTGCTTCCTTTTAAAGCATAGCCAACTGTGATGACAATTATGTTGCCTCTGGGGAAAATTATCTGCTGTTATACCAAGGAATAAGCACTTCCATGTAGTTGCAGTTTGACTTGTTAGTCAGACAGCTGAGGCACAGTAGTTCTGCATTTTTAAAGACACAAAAACCATTATGCACACCAGCTCTGTGGAATCTCGTATCCTAAGGGCACTCTGGACGCACTTCACAGGTGGTTAAATGTGGTTATGTTGGTTGATTCATTATAAAGTTGTATTTTAAAATTAGAAACAGAGAGCATGTACTGATTATGTGGAAACTGGGTGACTTCATTAAAAAAAAAAAAAAAAAAAATCTGATTCAGAACAAATCTAATGAATCATTCAGAAACATTTGGCAACCAGTTTGACCAAACTATTAAAAGGAATCTTCTCAAAAGAATTCACTCACTAATTAATAAGTTAAAGCAAAACATAACTATGATATCTACAACATACATATATATTTATTGACTCTTCCAAGATTTTTTTTTAGTTGTATTCAAAGATGATATTTTTTTTATTTTGATTATTAATAGTTAATAACCCTAACCCCAACTATTGTAAAAATGAGTTTGATTTAACAAATCTAATGAATCATTCAGATCAATTTGATTTTACTGATTAATTGAAAATAATATTTTCAACACAATTTTCTAACTAATCAAACGTTCGCACCAGTGCTATATATAGCTGAAAAAAAATTCTAGCAAATTATAACTTCCAAAAATGTACAGTATTTCCACTTTTATGACATCTTTGCCTGCTATATTAAAATTACATGATATTTCTAGGTCTACCATGACCTTGGGAATCATGATGTAAAAGTCAAATAAGGGGCCATTCACACAGAATGCGTTTTTGCTTTGGAAAAACACGAGATGCAGGCAGTGGAATTTGGGAAAAATGAAAGGTCTCAAAACACGTTTTTACTTTTAACTTGAACTTTTTAGAATGCAGCGTCCTGCACAAAATGCTGGACGCTGATGTGAGCACAACAGTCAAACACATCCATCTAGTGTGTTTTTACACTGAAAAACTATGGAAAAGTGAATGGAAAAACACATTCCATGTAAATGGCCCTAATAGTCTAGAAAATGTGAAAAAAAATATTCAGCACATGATAACTAGTTTACCACAGAACAAATTCCTCCCTCTAACCCTGTATTATGAGTAATCAAACCAGACCATCTAGACACCACCAACTGAATCAAGAGAGTTACACCCATTTTCAAGAGAAAATGTAATGTGCATGTGTATTTTAACAATATCCCATTAATAGAAAAGATTTCTTCTCTCAACCTTAGTGGGGGTGGGGTGTTACATCCAAAAGTACCATGTGACTAAGTGTTCAAGGTGTGAAACATTTTCTGAGAACTTCCTCAGAAAGTGTTCACATGTCATGCATATTCATTATTATGTATATGCATGCAAAAAAGGAAGCAAGAAGAGTAAAAAAAATACATGTGAACATGGTTGCAGGTCTTTCAGTTAATGTGCTCTTAAAAAACTGACAGCAAAGAGTGGAAAATATTCAGCAAGGATTCAAGTAAGTTCACACAATGCACTGTGATGCTTTTACGGTGTTGAGGGCATGCATCATTTCCTGCATGTCTAAAAATAACACAGATCAGTGGCACGTCAGTTTCTTAGGTCGATCTGTCTGTCTATCTGTCTGACTGTCTCTTTCATCATTTGAGAGCGAGGTGCTTGTTCCATCAACTCACTGATGAGCCATTTCAGGATTTACATTAAAAAAGGACATCAAAAGGCCAATGTTGTCACAAATCATGATTGTGCAAGACATACCAGCTGTAAATAGCAGTTACTGTTAAGTGAGGGCTGTATAAGAGATTTTCCAGATAGGAAAATTAGGTAACACTTTATTTTAGGTTCTTTTGACCAGTTGCTTATTAGCATGCATATTAATAGAATACTGGCTATTTATTAGGACTTATTAAGCACAAATTAATGCCTTATTCTGCATGACCTTATTCTACATTCTTAATCCTACCCAATACCTAAACTTAACAACTACCTAACTAACTATTAATAACCAGTAAATTAGGAGTTTATTGAAGGTAAACTCGTAGTTAATAGTTTATGTTTTCCCTATACTAAAGTTTTACCGAAAATTATAATGATTTTATGTGGTAAAATGCTTTTTAGACATATAGTGGGGGTCCAAAAGTATTTTTTCATTACAAGTTATATTATCAGCATACTAATCTGAGTGACAAATCTCAAACATTTCCAGCGTTTGGTTTGTCCCGCTTTTGCTTTATTAACAAAAGGACTTGAGCTGCATGAACTCTAAAGATTTGTATACAATCTGATGATCATGTTATCCAGCATGATTTGAGAATGATTCAAAAAGCATGCTCAATTCACAGTTCACATGATCATTGTCACAAATTTGCTGATTAGTGACCTAAGAATGGGAGTGCAAAATCTTAAAGGGTTAGTTCACCCAAAAATGAAAATTTAGTCATTAATTACTCACCCTCATGTTGTTCCAAACCCGTAAGACTTTTGTTCATCATTGGAACACAAATTAAGATCTCTCTGTCCCTCTACCATTTTCAACCACCAGAAACATAGTAAATACATCATAAAAGTAATCCATGTGGCCCATGTGGTTTAACCTCAATTTAATGAAGTGACGCGAGTGCTTTGTTTGAGCAAAAACAAAACATAACTGACCACTTTATTTACAAAGTATTTATCTCCAGTGCACGTTCATGCAACAGCTTCTGCTCTCGCGTCAAAACAACACGTATACGCCGTGGTGCTCTCGTAAACACGCGTCAGGAAACATGATTCCTGGCTGCATGTCAATATCACTGGATCTTTACTAAGTTGTAAGGAACACTTTAGAGTCAAACTTTTAGATTAAACCGATAATCGTTTATTTTACCCATGTTTTCAAAGTTTCCCCTATTAAATCCAGTCAAGCAGCAGGCTCTTTTGTCACTCAGTCTGGCTGAGAGGACATGTTCCGGCTGGAAAGTGTCGGCAATGCATACCCTCTATTATTCATTAGATTCAAATGATTTGTTTTTAGGATTTTGAAAAGGTTCACAAATTCATCTGAAGGATTCATTAGATTCATTCTGAATCAAAATTATTAAATTTTAGGACTTTGACATTTTCAAAACTAAGAACATTATATAATGCAAAAAAGTTTAATGCCAGACTAACAGACTTAGTTAAATCATCATCTCTTTGACCTTCTTTGACCAATATTCTCTTTGAATATTGCTCTACCCCACATTTGTGAATTCTAGTGAATCAACCAGTTCAAACCAAGAATGAAAACAGTCAGCCAGATGTCATGGCTTATGCATTAACCCTTTTATGCACAAACGGCTGTGAGACAGGAAGCAGCAGTGGGTTAATTTGGCAGCAAAATCTGAGCTTCCTCCCACCTGCTCACACTTCCAGGGCCCGTTCTGCCCACTCTCTGACCCAGCCTGTAGGTGCTTCTCAAGCAGCCTTACTGTTAGACGTGAGATATACTGGAAGAGCTCAAGGCTGCTGCCCACAATGGCTGCACTAGCTCTAGCAGAGACCTCAGTAACAGTGGAAGGTCTGAGTCAGTTTGCTTGCACACACCCCCTCTTACCTGTCAAAGTGAGAGGGCCTGAGTTAACCAGGACACCTGGACACAAGAACTGAGCTAGAGGAGCTGAGACAAGGGGCTTCCATGCAACACATCAGGGGTGAAATGAGAATCGGTTAACAGTACAAACCCACAGATTGCATGAAAGAGGTGCATAGGCGACAAGAGTGTGATTTCATCATGTGTGGTAAACACTTTGTGACTGAGTGTGAGATACAATGAGGACATGGAACTCAAAACCAAGATAGTCACAGTTCACAAGAAGTATATCGATTTCGTGTTCTTATTCTATTAAAAATCAAGCAAAGGGCTGTCCTTTAATATTTATCTAACTGCATCTTATCTGATACTAAAGAAAAAAAAAAGAAAAAGAAAAAAAGAGTTGCCACACAATTCAGATTATGTGAACAATTCAGCTGTGGAAGTTACTTATCAAGTTATTGCAAAGATTCACATGAAAAGGAGCTGTGACGCTTTTAAAGATAAAACAGGATGTTATAAGCGAGGTATGATAAAAACATTTTAGCTATAAAATCATAAAAGCAACCAAAATCAAGCATGTATAAAGCAGATTTGATATTTCATAAATGCTAAGAAAACTAAGACTCAACAACGTTCTCGGCTCACATCGGGTGACGTGAAGTCATCGTGGTGACGTGAAATCTGGAATTTATGTGTTTTAGTACTAGACATTTGGTTTTCTGTGATTTATTGAACATTGCTGTCAGCAAAATAGTGAGAATGATTTGTCATAGTCATATTAGTCATAAATCATATCATATAATCATATATCATCTTTACAAGAAAACTGTGTCAGAGATACAGTTGTATAATTTACAGGTATTATGACAAAATAACCACCTAGTAATTAATCACCAAGTATTATTATATGTTTTAGCACCTAGTTATATATATATATATATATATATATATATATATATATATATATATATATATATATATATATATATATAATACAGTAAAAACAGTAATATTGTGAAATATTACAATTTAAAATAACTGTTTTCTGTTTGAATATATATTTATTCCTGTGATCAAAGCTGAATTTTCAGCATCATTACTCCAGTCTTCAGTGTCACATGGGCGACAATATTTTTTCCGGTGTGAGCCGTGAGCTGCAGTCCACTACAATTTGGAGCGGTTAAGGCCCGGGTATACTTCATTTCCCACGTTCCGCTCCGTCTCGCGCACAGATAAACACCGTTTATCCCTTCAGTGGCGTATAGTGGACAGGCACAACGGGCTATTAAATTAAATTATTATTATTATGCTACTTTGATTATTAAATTAATATTGCAATTCATTTGCCCCGCAATATCATAGCACATCACCGCATAACAGACGTGTTGTAAGTGAGGATAATAAAAGATTAGTTAGACAACTTGTTTAACACGAAATACTTCTTGATTCACGAAAAATAGTATTTTTTCTCACTATGGACCACAAGAGAAATATTAAGAAAATAAATTAGATTAATCTCGTATCGTATGCGCCATTAATGCATCGACAGATGCCAAAAGCTCAGTCATTTTTTATTTTCAGTTTCTGTAACAGCCACGGCTCGTCTGTATGGACAGGTGGGGCAGAGCCTCACCAATATATTCATCCAAACACAGACCTCTATATACAATGAATTAATAATAAATTATAAATGTGTTCAGCATTCTGCAACAAATATTTTTCAGATTTTCTATACTATTTTAAGTCATAAAGTGAGCAGGGTATATTAAAATGAAGCGCATGGATTCGGCAGCCATGTTTTCATGATTCTAGGTGGGGCAGCCGGTCTCAGAGCCCTCCCTAGCTCTACAGCGCCCCACAAATGTCCAATGTAAATCCGTGGTGTAAAATGGAACTGCAGCACACTTTCATAGAGAGCCATTAGGGGCAAATTTCTGGCTGCCCCACTTATTTTTAGGTAAATACACCTCACGTAAACCTCGCCCCAGACCAAGACAATATCAGCTTTTATATACAGTAGTTCTGTTTTGTTTATGTTTGTTCTGAAAACTTTCCTCACTCGAATTCCTACATAACTATTCTAAAAACAACATTCAGAAGCAATAAATACTACAATTTTAAGATTCTGTGTGTCACTAAAGTCTGTCAATCATTAGAGCCGCACCTTCAGGCATTCGAGTTCTGCCAAAAGAGTGTCTGATGTGTTCAGCAATTAAAATATAAAGCTTACAAAATGGTTATCATAAACTAGCGCTAAGAACCAGAATCTGCCCCACCTATATTTATGGCCAGGAGCCGCTACTGTTCCGTAGTGAATAATTGACTGGCGTGTGAGACTTCTTCACTTCTTCATAACTCTCAAGCAAAGTTACTGTCACATCTGTCCTGTTGTATAATGTTCCAGCAAGTCTGCTTAATCAATTACCAAAGAAGCATGTCAAAATTATTCAGGAAAATAAGATTTTCTTATCAAGGTGATAAAATGTTGTGTAGCAAAAATGAGTACACCTTCCTAAAAGTTACTAAATAAAATGAAATAAAAATTTTCTGGTGTAAGTTTAAGGCAATGTTTGATCAACAGGTAAGTATGTTGAACCAAAACATTTAAAGTAATTTCTTGACAATTAAAAGTGTTTTATAGCCCACTGAATCTTTCTCAGACTTAATGCTGACAACAATGGAAGCACTTGGGAGAGAACTGTCAGGAGACTTATTTCTAAGCACAAAAGAGGACAGTGGTACAAGAGGATTACCAAATCATTGTTTTAAGTGTGAAAATATAGCAAAAGTAACACAGAAATTCAACAACAATGGATTTGTGACAAGACCCCTGAAATAATCACGCCTTCATTTTAAGCTTTCATTTAATGATGAGGGATTTTTTTGCTAGACAAAGAGCAGGAGAAATTCCAAGCGAGTGTCTCAGAGCCAGCAAAAGCTATGAAAAGAGTGACTGTTTATCTCACAGAGTAAGATGCAGCCTGCAGAAATGACATGCATGGTTGTTATTCTTACTGGAACTACCTACTGTAGCCAAAGCACAATAAAGTCAGTTAGCCATTTCCAAAGAATCAATAATCTGAGAATCAATACTCTGGTCTCATGAGACCAAATCAATCATTTTGGATCTAACAGCATCCAAAATGTTATGGTGTTGCTAGAGGAGGAGTACAGTGAGAAGTGCCTGGTTCCCACAGTAAAGTTCAGTGGTAGTAAAGTTCTTATATAGGGATGTATGAGTGCTGAAGGTGTGACAGAGTTGTGCTTTATCAATGCTGTCATGAATTCCCACACCACTGTGTAATTTAATATACAAACTTGAAACAGAAGATGTTACCCTTTCCTCATTCCTTGCATTGTTGGGCATTTTTTCAACATGACAATGTGAAAAACCTTCTGTGGACATGTATTGCACTCAGTCTTAACACTCTTGAGGGCCTGTGGGGGATTCTGTAGAG
The DNA here is from genome assembly GCA_037950675.1 of Hypophthalmichthys molitrix. Taxonomy (NCBI): domain Eukaryota; kingdom Metazoa; phylum Chordata; class Actinopteri; order Cypriniformes; family Xenocyprididae; genus Hypophthalmichthys; species Hypophthalmichthys molitrix. The sequence continues at coordinate 23,440,395 of CM075494.1, forward strand.
ACAAGTTGAGCAACACTCCCCATTAAAGATCAGGGCATTTAAGGAGCTCATCATCCAGGAGTTAAACAGGACAGATGTGACCATTTGTCATGAACTTGTACACTCCGTGCCAAGAAGGGTCAGAGCAGTATTCAAAATGATGGAGGGCATACTAAGTCAGGGTATTTCCTGGGTCAAAAATGGTCTTCGGTGGTGGCTGACAGACATGGTCATCGACACAAACAATAAAAAGTACCCGCCACACTTAAAAGCACCCATGACAATAAAGTACCCGCCACTCTCACTGTAATCCTTTCTTGCCTTCTTTGCAAAAAAAAATAAAAATCTGTGATTTCATAGCTTTGTAAGAGAAGATTAAGAGAAAGAGAAAATTATTTTGGTATATATAATAATAATAATAGTAATTAATAATCAGTATTAAAAAGTAGCATTAAAAAGTTAATTTAACTAATATTCTAATTTTTTACCATATACAATTTAATGCACCAACTTAACAACAACTTGCCTTGTTCTGGTTTGACCTCACTCCAGTCTAAACTAACTGATTTTATAGGTAGGCCTAATTACTACACATTGTCATATAAATAACCTGAAAATACTGTGGATAATTAAGGCTAAATTTTACTAAACACTCTTGGGGTAAGCACACTTACGTTCTCATTTCAGTATTCAGACAGTGAATTCAGTGTTGGACAGATCTCTTAAATTTTAGATTATTAAAATGAATCAGTTCAAATGAGTCATTAGGTCACGAATCGGACATTAGTGGACATGGACGCTTTGCGTGCAAATCGTGGCTGTTAGGACATCGCAAAAAGATTTGTCAACACAGAAAACACTTCATCACTGGACAGAATTTTTATTGAATCGTTTACTGAAAGTGTGGTTTATGTCAGCTGCATGTGCGGGACGCCTGTCAGAGAGGTAACGTTCTTTTGAGCACTATTCACACCCAGCGGTTATACAGGAAAAAAGATTTCAGACTGCACCACGTGAAACATGGATTCGGTCTTACGAACTTTTAGCATCGTGCCCGTTGATTTAGATTATTATGTGCGAGGGAGAGAGCTTAGTTTGAAGACAGAGTTTGCGCGTACGAGGGAGGAGCTCTCTGCTCGTTCTCTCCGCCAGTTAACATGCACCCTATCACAAGCACAGCAGTCATCTGCATCAGCATCACTAATAAATAACTCTCAATAACTGATCAAATAAGGCTTTGGCGGGACAAAAATTCGTTTTGGCAGCCGCCAAAAAAATTTCAATGTAGGAAAAACCCTGTAAGTACAAGAATATTATAGATTTGTTGAATTAAATCTAGGGTGTACTCATTTCTGCAATTCTTAATTTAAACAAAATTGGCTAATTTACTTATTTTATGGCTATTAATGACATATATTTCTCAGTTTTTATTATGTATATGTTTAATACATTTTAGTTTTGCCATCTTTCCATGAATTGTATTAGTGATCATAAAGAAAATATATCTTTTGTATTTGTTCAGAGGGGGTGTACTCATTTATGCTGTGCACTGTGTGTGTGTGTGTATATACATATGAGTACATAAAAAAATCATCTGGCCCTTGGCAGGTCTTAATTTGGAAAATAAAACCTCAGATGAAAAACAACACAACATAATCACACGACATATCAAGGACATCCTATGATTCAGTTGCTTATAGATCAACTTTTAGCAGCAATAACTTTGAGTAATCATTTTCTGTATGACTTTATCAGTCTCTCACATAATTCTGGAGGAATTTTGGCCCATTCTTCTTTACAATGTTGCTCCAGTTTTTTGAATTTTGTGGGAATTTGACTATGCACAGCTCTCGCCACAGCTTTTCAGTCGGGATGAGGTCTGGACTTTGACTGGGCCATTGCAACAACTTTATTTTTCAGCCATTTTGTTGTAGATTTGCTGGTGATCTTCAGATCATTGTCCAGTTGCATGACCCAAATTTGGCCAAGCCTTAGCTGTCAGACGGATGGCCTCATATTTGACTCTAGAATACTTTGGTATTCCGAGGAGTATACAGAGGAGTTCATGGTCAACTCAATCACTGCAAGGTTTCCAGCTCTTGTGGCTACAAAACAAGATCAAATCATCACCACTCCACCAGCATGCTTGACTTTTGGTATGAGGTGTTTGTTCTGATATGCTGCGTTTAAGTTTTCACAAAACTTGGCGCTGTGTATTATGGCCAAACATCTCCACTTTGATCTCATCTGTCCAAAGGACTTTGTTCCAGAAGTCTTATGGTTTGTTCAGATGCAACTTTGCAAACCTAAGCTGTGCTGCCATGTTCTTTTCAGAGACAAGAGGCTTTCTCTTGGAAACCTTTCCAAACATGCCAAACTTGTCCCATCTTTTTCTAATTGTACTGACACAAACTATATCATTTAACATGTTAACTGAGGCCTGTGGAGTCTGAGGTGTAGTTCTTGGGTTGTCTGCAATTTCTCTGAGCATTACACAGTTTGATCTTGGGATGAATTTGCTGGGACGTCCGCTCCTGGGAAGATGGTGTCTGTCTTGAATGTCTTCTACTTGTGAATAATGTTCCTCACTGTAAAATGATGGACTTCAAATTGTTTGGAAATGGCCGTATAACCGTTCCCAGATTGATGGCGGCAACAATTGCTCTCTAAGATCATTGCTGATGTCTTTCCTCCTTGGCATTGTTAACACACACCTGAAGGCTACAGACCAGCAAACTGCCAGAACTTCTGCTTTTATAGAGGTCATCACACTTAGACACACTTACACACGCTGATAATCGATTAATCAAAGGCATTTGACTAGCAGCGCCTGACTGCTACTTACCCTCTTAATTCCTAAGGAAACAATAAGGGTGTCCTTAGTTTGTCACCCATGGCTTTTTCATTTTGGCCTAGATTTTGTTAAATAAATAATGACACGGTATGATATGTCATGTGTTGTTGTTCATCTGTGGTTTTATTTTTCAAATTTTAATACCTGCCAAGGACCAGATCATTTTTTTTATTTTTTTTTATTATGTCCTGATACGGAAAACCATCGATAGGTTGTCCTAACTTCTTCACATGACTGTGTGTATTATATAAGGAAATGCAACATTTAATGAAAAATTATATTTTCAGGCACATATAAAAATATACTGCTAAAACATAACATTTAACTGTCCTTAAATCATTTTTTTGTTGTTACGCAAGTAAAAATTTTTTTGGCAGAGCAATAAAAATCTGAATAACCAGAAAAAACATCCTTACAGTTGAGCTCTAAAAACTGAAAACATTACATTTGCAAAACCAACACATTTGTACAGTGTAGCATCAAGTTTATGTGATTTTAAAGGCCTTACTGAGGTCAAGCACATCATCAGTCTTGATGAGATCCTCCGGTCGGGTGAGAGGAAGTTGAGTTTCTGGTTCACCCTGCAGCTGTAGGGACAGTGAGCGCAGCATGAAGAACACACGGATAGCCTGCAAGGACACACAAAAACAAATAAAGCTGATATAGCAATTAATCAATCATGAAAAAGCAGCATCAATGATTTTAGAGAGATACACCGGTCATCACTCCCACTCGGATGGTTTTTACCCCAAACACACGTTTGGCAACCGTCCGGTTTTTAGTTTTATATTAGCCGATCTCTGTTCTGAACTTCAGGGATGCAAACGGGTAAGGCGGAAAAAAGGTGAGAACATCACGTGGGGCGGGGGCATGCTCGGCATGAAATTTTTTTTAAGGATATTTGCTTTACATGCTCATTTTAGCCTACTTTAAAGGATTTTTTATTCATTTTTTATTACCTTATATGTCCAAAACTAATTTTTCACAAAAAAAAAAAAACAAACATATTGTTGCAACATTTTACCAAAATCAAGATTGAATACATTTGGTTAAAATCTCATGTTACAAAAAGGTGAGTTGTCACTGAAAGGTGAGGAGTTTGCATTTATGGAACTTGCATGCAAATTGCGTAAACAGGAATTTAGTGCAGGCCAGAGGTGGGACATGTGGAAGATGGACGAAAGGAGGAGAGAAAAAGCTGTACAAGGCACAGCAAGCTCACTACTAGATAATCTAACTTAAATCAAAACAACTGCTCATGCTACATGTGTGTAGAATCTTTGTTTGAATCGTGATTAAAATGCAGTGGCTGCCTCTTATTTCTTAAATAATTAAATAAAAAAATAAAAAAATCAGGAATCATCCTTAAAAAAAATCATGATCAGTATCAGAATGTATCTCAAACAAAAAACACATCCATATCCAAATGTCAACTGTTTAACTCTGACACTACCTAAAGTTGTCATGATATCAAATAGTTTCAGTACCGTTACCTGTGTAATTTTACAACTCTTGATGAAACTTTGAAAAACTTATATAATATTGAACACACTGCATTATGTAGAAAGTTAAATATTACAGAAAAAATGTAGGCACTAAAACATGTTCTTCATTTAAGTAAACAGAGCTTTTCTAAAGTTTTTGTAAAATAACAGTACTTAAATTGCTGCTATAGTCTTAACTGAATGATTAATAAATATATTATTAGTACTGATTCAGTGCTGTAGGGTTTTACTGAGAAGCAGCTTTGTTATTTATTACTTTCAACCATTTCAACAGTTTATTGAGGCCTAAATTATGGTCATGTAAAACCAAGAAGTGCATCAGTCAATAATGTGCACAGCTGCATTTCCAAACACACATATGAGTGTTCAAAATTAGCTGTTTGCCATTCAGACTGTGAATGTGTACCAAATTGATTCAATACTCTGTATTACCGATCCTGCAGAAAGCCTGGCATTGTTATTTTTCTAAAACACATGAAATCCATTTCCAAAATGCTCTGGAATGTTTCCCAGAAGACAAACAGTGCAAATACTGGCCAAGAAACACATGCTTTCATGGATTATGAGAAAAGGTTCAGGGAGTTTCTGGATGAAGCCAAAATGTTTGACAAAAGGCTACGAAACCCACCCATATTAATTCAATCTCAGACCTTTCAGCATGAGTATTATGAGTTCATCACTGACCCTGCGCGTCCTCTCGACATCTCCACAGGGCAATCGCTTCACAAAGTCAATGCCGGTAAGGGGGGTGCCAGTGGGAGGAAGTAAAATGGACGCATCCATCATAAGATACTCCACGTTTAGGGGCTTATTCTACACACAGAGAACACATACACAAATAAAAAGAGCAAAAACATGAATCACTGAATGGGCTAGTTGATACTAGGCCAACAAACACAAACAAACAACAAATTCTTCTGTGTTCCATGGAAGGAAGAAATGAGCATGAGTACATTACAATATTTTCATTTTAGGTGAGCTAATTCTTTTTCTTAAAGGAACCAGGAAAAACCAGGAAAATAATGTTTTGTAAGAGAAAGCAGTATAACCTTAGGGTTGTATTAGCCACTCCTTATTCAGTAAATGTCAGATAGATAAAGGTTTCCTCTCACCTCAGAAGCAGGATGTGTTGCTGTATCATCAGGTTATGACAAACAATAAGAGTGAAGTTGCAAATAAGATAAAGTTTATGTGTTTAGTAATGCGGCTTACCATCATGCTCCTGTACTCATCCTCAAACATATCCAGGAAGATCTCCTCCCCCTGCATGAAGAGGAACATTAGTGGGAAAAAATTACCATAAAAGAAAACAAGATCATGATTGTGGTCAGTAAAAAATAAATAAATAAAAAAATCCCACAAAAATGTTAAGGAGCACAACTCTTTTCAACATTAATGATAATATATCTGGTAATGTTTTCTACAGTTATATGTAATGATCGCCATGATTATTAACAGCTACTATAGTACTGGCAGAGATCTGCAGAACAGATTATATATACTTATTATGTACATAAATATATATATATACACAGTACATAATGTGCATATTTATCACCACTTCCACAAAAATATTAGGCAACACAACTGTTTTCATCATTGATAATATTAAGAAATATTTCTTGAGAACCAAATTATCATATTAGAATGATTTCTGAAGGATCATGTGAGTAATGACTGCTGAAAACTCAGCTTTGTCATCACAGGAATAAATTACATTTTAAAGAGGCTATATGTAAGAATTTTCATGTACTGCCAATGTGTGATCAGCTTCTAATGAAACTTAAAAAAACAAGACCTTCCTTTGCCTTTGAAGAGGCCTGTAGACTGATTTTTATGTGAAGAAATCCAAAGGATGTGAGCGTTACGCGCACCCCCGAGAGACTCTCATTCATTCAATGACACGTGAAATGAATGCTTATACAATGTTCAGGATAATGCCAAAGGGCTATTCTGTACTGTAATGTCAATGAGTCATGCAAAGAATAGGGGATTATTAGGGAAACTATAGTCTCACATAGCCAGCTCTATATAGTCTATAGTTTCAAACATACCTTATAATCAGACTGTCATAACGGTGTAATTTTAATTACCTCATTTGTTGACATGATGCCGTTGCAGAGCTTGCTCAAATATATTGACATCCCTATGTTGCTTCCTTAACAACTGTTTTCTCACCACTGTCATTTTTGTTTGTGTGTTTATTTTGTTATTGAGAGGAAAGATTGCAGGACATTTTTACATATTCATCTAAATGTCACTCTCAGCAGCATGGACGGTGTCTGGATGTTTGTTAACAGTATATCGTTGCAAAGGTATTTCCGACTCTAAGAAAAGAACGAACTTTGGCGTGAGTATATTGGGGCATTGAATCGTGTTCTGTCTCTTGTATGTTACATGTGCAAGAGTGCGAGCAAGAGCAATATGTTGCTGGCTGCAGTTTACCGGTCACCGGTATCGCTAATTACAAGGGTTTTTGAACATTTAACCCTTTCTGAAGGATTTCTACTTTTAACCCCTTTAAAATATACTAAAATATAAAAATAAACATGGTAACACTTTAGTATAGGGAACACATATAAACTATTGACTACGACTTTTCCCTCAATAAACTCCTAATTTACTTCTTATTAATAGTTAGTAAAGTAGTTGTTAAGTTTAGGTATTGGGTAGGATTAAGAATGTAGAATAAGGTCATGCAGAATAAAGCATTAATATGTGCTTAATAAGTACTAATAAATACCCAATATTCTAGTAATATCCATGCTGATAAGCTACTAGTTAAAAGACCCTAAAATAAAGTGTTACCGGATTTATATTAAAATATATCCTGACTCTTTCAAGCTTGATAATGGTACAGAAGGGGGCGTGAGATTTTGAAGCCCAAAAAAGTGCATCCATCCATCATAAAAAGTAATCCATACGGCTCCAGGGGTTAAAAAAGGGCTTCTGAAGCGAAGGGATGCGTTTTTGTAAGAAAAATATCCATATTTTAAACTTTATAAACTATAATAACTAGCTTCTGGCAGACAACCGTCTGCATCGACAGCAAAAGAGTAACCCCAATGCAATGTAGGAGTATCGTAAGCTTAGACGCCTCTCGCGGTTCAAACAAATAGGGCTGTGCAACAAACTCAAGCTCCTCTTCTCTTATATCAAAATCCTCCAACATTTCTCTTTAAAAAAAATTCTCATTTTAGACTTCTAACTCATCAACAGTGTTTTATTTTGCTCTATCCTCTGCGTTTTCATGTTTGTCAATATGTCACTGGTTGTGTCAGGGGGTTACTCTTTCGCCAGAAATTGATGCGTATGGCCGTCTGCAGGAAGCTTGTTATTATAGTTTATAAAATTGAAAAAAATATGGATATTTTTCTTACAAAACCCCATCGCTTCACTTTATTAGCCTTCTGGAGTCATATGGATTACTTTTATGATGGATGGATGTACTTTTTTGGGCTTCAAAATCTCACACCCCCTTCAATACCATTATGAAGCTTGGAACAATCAGGATTTATTTTAATATAACTCCGATTGTGTTCATTCTGAAAGAAGATAGTCATATACACCTAGGATGGCTTGAGGGTGAGTAAATTCATTTGAACTATCCCTTTAAGTAACATTAACCCTCATCCTTGACCATTTTAACTTGTATAATGAATATTTCTTATTCTAGGATGACTGTAGTAAATTCAAATAAAATTAATGACTTAATGTTATTATTCGACTTGCGTCACCATCTGACTTGATAGGTATTCCAGAAAGCAGGTTGTGTGACAAACCCGAGTATGTTTAAGGATAAGTACGCAGATAACCTCAACTTTCGGTTCAAAAACGGAGGTAACTTTCACGGTATGTAAACAGCCATAGCAGCTTACTCTCAGAACTTACATGTTCTGTTCCAGGGTTAGTTTACTTCAGAGGTGTTCAGGGTTCCTCCCTATTGGTGAGGCTCCAGTGGGCATGACAGATTGCACACAATATTATATATTATATAGTTATATCAATATATAAAGCACTATTAAAACAAGGTAATGTTTATTTGATTCTAATATCAGTATATAATAAAAACCCATACATGATATATCTTAACTTTCAAGTAATGTGGAAGCAAAATAAATACCTATAAATAAATAAACTTTTACAGCCATGTTATCTTTGCAAGCACAGACTGTTATATAGTTTAAATCAGTCTTTTTTTATTATATAATAATCATCAAATGAACAATATAGTTCTTATTTACAGTGATTAAAGGATGATTAAAGAAAAGATTGAAAATGATTGCACAACCACCAAATAGGTGGCGATACGTAAATAGCCGTTAAACAAAAGAAGAAGAAAGAAGTAGTATGGCACGCTTTTTCTTAGCGTCCATTTCCATGGTGACTCTTTAAATTTGTCGCTCTGTTGAGAATGTCTTGTGTGTTAACCGTAAACATACTCTGGGTTGGCTGAATTTACACCGGATGCATTTTTGGAACCAGCATGTACCTCGAGTAAGCAAGGTTTGAGTTAATCAACCAAGAGTACAGTGTGTGTCTGAAGGTAAGATAACCTTGCTTTCTGAAATACCCCCTGGTACTGTGAGGAGATCAATTAGAAACATGAATCAGTGTGAACACTCAGTTCCATGAAAAAACCCATGGGACAGGATAAAGGGCGGGACACGATGAGAAAGGTGATAATAGAACAGAATACAGATACAGACTTAAAAAGAAAATGATCATGAGTTAGATTAGAACAGTCAGACTCTTTTACAGTACATATATAGTACAAGTCATTTATGGTCACTGGATAATTTTCATGCTTTCACTTCTGTTATTTTAAAGGTTTGACCTCACTATTATGCTGTAGTGTGGACAATAAAACTAAAAAAAAGAAAAACGGGATGTGTTCAAACTCCTGACTGCTACTGTACGTGTCTGCCAAGATTCTTGGAAACGCTGGAACACACTGATCCATTATGAAAGCACGCAAGAACCACAGATGAGATACCAAAACACAGACTCTCCCAGGACTCTCCATTATTCCAGAAAAGAACATTCAGTACTGTGATTATTTATGTACATTCCTCACTAATAATAAACATTTTGGAGGATGACGGTTGGAATGTGCAGCCTGCATAATGCATTCTGAAAGAGATCTTTCTTTGAAATGTGAAAGCAAAACTGTCTGCTGTTTTCATGTACGTTAAACCGTATCACGCCATACCACTCAAATTTCACGAGTGAAAATGACTTCGGGGAAAATAAAAAGGTGGGAAAAAAAGTGCTGCAGGCTGCAGTGTTAGATGTAAAACATGTCTATCACTGTTGTGACATATGGCAGAGTGGCCAAAACAAAAGCTAGTGTACTTTGTAATTATGCAGGGATCCAGGTACTCTATTCTGGTTAAAAGTAGCTCGGTTTCACAGAAATGTCTCAATGTCAATAAACCACCAAGAGTGCTGACATGTTTCAACAGGAAGCTGTTGGGATTTTCCTAAATATCAAAACAGCAAAGTCTTTAGGATGAGCTGTCTGAGCTTAATTCTACCTCAGACTTTAAAGGAAATCAAATGCAAGAGGGATGACAAGGGGAGAATTACAAAATTGTTAGCATGAAAGTCTGTTGCCTTTATCTATCTGGGTTCAAGTAAGTAAGTTACTTCTATTAGATCTGAAATATAATACAAGAGCATCTTGCCTTATAAAACTGCCTTAGAAGGTGAAGACTCTCTTCACGGGCACCCTAAAAAAAGAAAACATCATCATAGTAATGGGGTGACTGAGTTACACAATCTGTAAAATACACAACAAGTGAAATGTCATACTTCCTATAAATCTGTTTGCTTTCAAAATAAGAATGAAAGAAACTGTTACGCAATGTAAAAAAAAAAAAAAAAAAAAAAAAAAAAAATACTGGGAAAAACCTAAGTGTGTTTATCGTATGTGTTGAGAATTAACTGATAAATTAGAAATATGTGTCAGTTTTGAATAATCTTGTTTGCAGAGATTGATAAAATAGTTTGTCATGCTAATTTGCTTGACTAAGAATTTCAAAAGACATCCTTTTCAATTATTGTGAAAGAATATAAGTTTTCTCAGTCTTTATCAACAATGACAAAGCAGTCCATAAGGAATACATGTATCCACTGCTAAAACAGCCTCCACAATGCCATGTTGTTATGCATTTGGCAATAAAACAAACCTTATTCAATAATGTGATTTGGATTGACAAATAAGTTTGATGTGCTTTTATTGTGTGTCATATACATCTGCAGATATAATTTACCCATGTTATACCTCTAGGCTCCGGTCACAGGTTCAAACTCTGTAAGGGACGATCCATGAACTAACTGCTATGTTAATGGATTCACCATTATCCATTTAGAATAAAGTTGGATGTAAAATGTTGAAGCCTGACATATCAACTATATGCAAGAATTTTTACAAGAATAATTTCTATTTTTTTTCTACAGCTAAATAAATAGTTGGACTGAAAATATCACTTGCATTTATGGGAGTAAATTAGATAATTAGATAATTTATACAAATTAATTATTCATTATTTGGCACCGATAATACATTTGATTCTCTGATCATTATTTGTATAATTATTTTTATCAACATATTCCTTTTTTGCTATGCTGCCCATTTAGTGAATCTACTACGCACCATGTGCTAAAAAAAAACTTAACGTGATAGTAAAGTGAAGTGGGTGGAAAGTGAGAGATGGTCTGTGTTAAGATGCCTACCTCCAAACAGGCCAAATGGATGTCCTTTATAATGCATTGAGAGCCAGACAGCACAGACTGTTTCAGAAGCAGACAGCTTAACTCCAGGGTGGCAAGACGCACCTTTCCATCTGAAATACACACACACACTATGTTGTGATGAAGAAAATCAAACCCATTAGTTGCAATTAAAACTAAATCAAAGTGCCATTATAAAAGCAGACCAAACACGTGGCACTTCATATTACGTAATTAACTTCTGACCATCTACAGAGGAGAAAATTAAGCAAACATGTCTTAAAAAAGGAAGTGTGGGGCATTAGAATAGCTCAGATGTGACATGTGTAACCACAGAAACTGTGTTGGCAAACAAACGTGCTGCAAATGAAAGAAAAAATCTGTGGATTTTAGGAAGAGAGGAGTTTAGCTGCATCTTGTCATGCTAGTGTGACAAAGGACACTGGATGGAAATGTCAAAAGTACAAAGTCAGAGCATGAATCATACAACTTGAGGACAACAGCTCATCATGTGTCTACGGTGGACTCAATCAGTTCTACAAATTAGTCCTAAATATAGCCGAGTACCAATGATGGGCTTTCCGAAAAAAATCAATTTAGCATCATGCAAGCAAATGTAATGTAAATGTGAAGCAAGTCAACATTCAAATGTCACAATAATTACAGGAGCCCCGAAAAGAGAAACTGGCTACAAATCCCCTTCACAAAGGTGAAAGAGATCAACCGTTAGAGGAAATCGGTTGCTTTTTGTGTTACTCAAGGTTGTGGTCAAGAGTGTGTAGCTAAAGAAATGTGCATCAGACGAAACGGCATTCAAATAACTGATACTTCACTAAGGTCTGGCCCTCTTGGTTATGGTTGCTCACACTGATGGTTGCTAAGCTTTTCAGAACTTCCCATAGGAAAAAACTGGAGATTTCTGTAAACAGCACGATGTAAAATGTGCTCATAAATGGTCAAATTGAAGGGATGCTATTCTGACATGGGCTGGAATAAATTACCATCTTCTATTTTTCTAAAAACTACAGAAGAGGATTAGGGCCAAGTAATAATAATAAAAATAAAACCATCTCGAGATTAAAGTCATTATAATTCAAGATTAAACTTGCTAAATTCCTAGAAAAAAAGTCTAAATAAAATGTTGAAAATAAAGTCATTAAATTGAGAATAAAGTCATTGTGTTTCGAGAAAAAAGTCTAAATAAAATATTGAGAATAAACATATTCGATCAGTGTTCATTGTTGAAAGAGGACATGACAGAGTTAGATCACTTAGTCAAGCTATAATTTAGGCTCTTTCAATGACGATTCTCGATTCCAACTTTTGCCATACTGTTATGTGTATGTGTTCATTCAAGTGCAAGAAGAGTAAGCCTATTCGTGCGCTCTCTGTGCGTGCTATGGATGAAGCACCATATGCCTCACACCAGAAGCAGCGCGTTCTTTAGTTCAAGGCGGCAGTGCAAAACAGTGAATCTAAATCACCATAAAGGCAAAAAAAGTTCACTTCAAGAATGAAAAAAGTGGCGTAGATGTGTTTTACTGTAAATGTGCAAACAGAAACAGAAAGAACAATCTATATTATCTCTCTACATAAGCACAGACTTTATCAAATAGCCTACACAGAAAGATAAATGTATATACACATTCATCCAGCCTAGGGTGAAGTCATTATGCTTATCTGCACATAGTATGGTTTATTAATAATAAGTGTACAGAATTTGATCTTTTAATAATAAGCGTTTTTCACGTTAAGCGTTTTAGAATGTCCAGTTTTCTTGCGAGTAGGCCTACGACAAGCAAATTGTACTGTTTTTTTCTTCTAAAAAGACCCCGCCACGTGCAAATTCTCTTTAAAGTTCGTATGCTACTTATTATTCGGTTATAATTAGCTAAAGCTGTATTTCTTTGTTATAGAGCTCTGGTAGTCAGGTGACCCATTCTGTTTACACCACCATGTTGGCAGGCAAGGACAGCCGGGAGCGAATATGAAATGAATGGCGCCAACATCAGTTTCAAGGCGACAGAGTTCACTGCGCACTTTATTAAAAAAAAAAAACATAGACATGTACATAGCAAAACATAATAGATTAAAAATAACAGATCCCTATAATGCCCCGGGGTGCTTTTAACGTGTATCGATAAAGGAACGGATCGCTTTTCTGACCTGCAGTATCCTGATATGTACAACAGCACAGCAGCTGTCCACCATGTTGAAATAGTAAGGTTTGTAAGGTTTGTAAGGTCTAAACTTTTCTGGTTTTAAATAATTGTTCGACCACTATCGATACCTATGCTACAGCCGCTCTAGCGCTCTCATGATGGCCTGCCAAAATGGTGGAGTTTAGATTGCGTGATGTCAACCTCCGGAGCTCTATTGAAAGAAAGCCTAAAATATAGGCCTAGCTTGAATAAAGTGATCCAACTCTGTCATGTCCTCTAGAATAAGTATGCTATGAATATGACACTGATCGATTGAGTATTTATTCTCAAAATTGTATTTCGCCTTTTTTTTCTCGAAATTTAACGAGTTTAATCTCGCATTATAATGACTTTAATCTCAGATGGTTTTATTTTTTTTATTATTGCTTGGCTCCTAATCCTCTTCTGTAAAAAGCTTAAAAATAATTGGTTAATATTTTCCTTGTCCGTGGCCTTGGTTACATAATCAGAAAAGTAATTTCAGAGCAGTGTTGTTATTGTTAAAACTAAAACTATTAAAAATAATTTCCATTAATTGATATAAATTAAAAAATATATAAATATTAGGTGAATGAAAACCTAACCTTGAACGAAAAATTAGAAATGTTGCTTTGGGGAACTAACTGAAATAAAAAAGTATCTACAATTTATAAGTAACATTAATAAGTTACTAAAATGACTTAGTAAATAAAACAGTTAGATAGACACATTAAATAAAATTAAATTAAAAAGTGAAAATATAAAAATTAAACCTAATTCAAAATATTAATAAATACCATAATAGTATATAAATGATACCAAAATGAACACTTCCTGAAAAAAGGCAGAGAAAGTTATTAAAGTTGATTAGAAAAAGAAACTGTCAAGAATAACTTGCATTGATGAAACATCCTGTTAGTGTTCTACTGTACCACCTGCTGTACACATACCTTTCAAAAGAGACCAAACCCATGCATATACTCCAACATGCAATTTACTTTGGGCATGCCTTTTTTTTTTTTTTTTTTTTAGGCGTTTTAGGCTAATTGTACAGGAATACTAAGGGGTTAAAACCAGATACATTTATTAAGTATCAAAAGAGAAAGTCCATTTTGATTTCATGTAGCCTTTAACCACTTTAGTTTGAACAACAAACAAGTATGATGCATTAAACCCACAGTGGGTATTTACTACACAAGACACGCAGAAGAAGTTTTGCCTAAGCTGTGTGTACATAAAATGTTGCACAAGCAATGGACTGAATCATCAGTCTACGCTGAATAAAAAGTGAATGCTTTGATCTACAGTCAAGTTCAGGCACAACGATGGAATCTGCAGAGTGCAATATTTAAT